>JABSTQ010002850.1:0-469632 GCA_013358835.2 Ixodes persulcatus
GCGTGTAAAAGGAATAGTCAATACGGAACCTCTGGTTGTGTGAGTAGCTCAGTGGAAAGTTGTCCGTTTCACGTGCGTGGGTCCCAGGTGCAAATCAGTATAGGCGAACTTTTTTTTTCATGAAATATTTGCCGATTGAATATTTTATCTTTTTTTAGAATAATCTTGCCGTCCGAAACTCCCTTCAATTTTTTTTTCCCGGTAGTTGTGCCGGCTGCCGGCAAAATATCCCCACCCTATTTCATAACAGTGCATAAGAGGAGGTTCTTGACACGCAACGCCGTTTCGTCGGAGAATCTTCCGAAGGATCACACGGCCGGGTCGTCAGGCTTCGGAAGCCACCGAGAGGTACTGCTATCATTTGATCACTATTTTATTCCAGGCTAGCTTTTACACTGGAACATATTAGGTAGCAGTATCAGTTCGATATTGTGATATTTACGCGTGAATCATTTTGCGATTCCTATAATTTTGATTAAGCAATGCAAATGTGTGTATGACCAAGTCCTCGTCGTGTAGAACGTATTGATATTTCATCGTGAATCATGCACCTTTGAATACTGTAAACGACGACTAAATTTTTGCGAGGACCTAATTTTTGCGAATTTCGCGAATCGCCTACGATTCGCGAAAAATACGTCCCGCGAACAATTCGGGCAATATGTGAACGCTACGGAAGCTACACTCGATTCGCAAAAATTAGAACCCGCGAATAATTTTAAAATTTCAACTTTGGCAAGATTCGCGAAAATTTGAGCCCGCGAAAATTAAGTCGTTTACAGTAACCGATAAATTTAACTGAAAAAAACAACTTGTAACGTTAAATGCCAATATGCAGTCTAATTTGCCACATTCTACATTATATTGTTCACCAGTGTGTTCTGTATTTTAGCATTTCAAGAAAAAAGTAATGTAATGACTATTTGGTTGATGTTTTGGAGAAAATTTCACCGGGCGACGCTGCGCTCGATTACAAGATCCCATTTCAGTACGTCCTCGCCTTCAACGAGGCACCTCTTGCTTTCGCCGATGTGGCTGATGATCGTTGCGATGGGCAGGGACACTGAAAAGCAATGCGTGTGTTTCGTGAATACGGTTTCTCCAACCTAGGAAGCCCACAAACATCGCCACACCGCGTTAGTCACGCACGACCTGGCGCGCGCAGTCGGAGCGACGCGGCCGATCGCGAGTGCCTACACGTTGATTGGTTTTTGCTTCCAACGAGAATGCGGCGACATTTGAAGCAAGGTGGGACAAGCAGGGACTATGCTACCCCTACGCAGATGCTTTTCGAGCAGATAAATATTATCCACATACCTTTCACGAGCCTCAAGTCCTTGTCCTCCATGGCTGAATACTAGCGGCGGGATTGTTATTCTCGCAGAATAGTTCCGACGGCGGCCGCTAGCCAGCGCCACCGTTCGATCTGCTCCCCAATACTCAGCAGCGTCGTCAAAACATGTGTCTGTACCCAACTACCGACTAGACATATGAGCTATGCATCGTTCCATATCGCTGTAGAGTGGGACGATTTTGACAAGGTGAATGACGCAAATGTGTGGCCCATTGGCTGTCTCTTTAGGCAGTTTTTTTGGGTTGTTGAGGAGAAACGAAGAAGATCCATGATGAGTGTACCGTTTATTATCAGAATGTACGTGGTTTGAGGACTAAAGAGGCCGAGTTTCTTTCGGAGGCTATGTCAAGCACGTATTCAATCATATGCTAAACTTGGCTTGCAGATGGAATTTCTAGTTCTAGTTATTTTCCACCTAAGTATGAAATATATAGACCTGATCCTGACTATGATAAAACGGGAAAGAGCTCAGGGGGAGGTATATTGATTGCTGCAGATAGGAGCTTGAAAATTCATCGGAGGAGCGATCTGGAGTGTTATCATGAGAGCGTGTGGATCGAAGTAATGTCTACCGATGGTAGAAAGTTTCTTATTGTCAATTACAGTTTTCCGCCGATCTTTGGGCACATTATTTTCTGTGAGCATATCAACTTCCTGGAAGAAAGAATTTACTTCTCTAAATTTCGAGTGGCGATTTCAACCTTCCTGGTTACGATTGGGAGTCTGGCAGCTTCTTAGTTAGTCATACGAACACAAGGTTGAAGCTACTTTGTCTGATAGATTTTGCTCAATTCAATAGTTTTGAACAACGTAATACTGTACGCAACTGCTGTGGAAACACACTTGACCTTGCCATGGTCACCTCGGTTGTTGATATCAGTCTTTCCAAAGCTCCGCTACCTCGGGAGGATAACTAGCATCAACCCTTTATTGTGTAATTTTTCTTCCCACTTGCCAAGCGCATTTTTCATTCGCAATCATAGTTTTCCTACTCCAACGGTGATTACTATTCGTTGTATCAGTATCTTCGGGACTGATACAACGAATACTTCCTTAGGTCCTGGACGCGCCACAGGCGCGTCACCACACTATCTTCTCTCCAGGTGATTTCAGGCATGCATCATTTCCAGGGAGCATCCATACTGCTCCACGACCACCTGGCATTGTTTTAAGGTTCGGCAATTTCTCTTCGTGTTTGTTACCCATGCTCACTTGCGCACAACCACAAAATTCGCATCAACATCGCAGTTCATTCAAAAAACCAAATTCCAGCACATCAGCATATTAGCGCTTTCGGTAGATCGGTGCGCAGTCTTGTTACGTGACTGTCAAAACAGATCTTGCTTTCTTCGGCACTGATGACGTACATAAACAAAATCGCACGCCGGCACACACCGTATCACTGCACACTTGCGCATTTTTGAACTCTACTCCAAAAAAAACGTCTTCCCCACGACGCCTAGGGAACGTAATTTGGAATGGTGTCTCGACGTTCTATGAACGTCGTTGGTAGTCCGGATGTCGTAAAAACACGTATCATAAACGTCGAGGGAGGACGCAACGGCCCACTGACACGTGCATGTGACGTGTGACAAACGTCATTGGGAACGTTTTCACGACCTCCTGTGCACCTTTCCTCGCGGACATTTAAAGGTTTTATCGACGTCGAAGGAAGGTAACGACCGGACCTTCGACGTTGCACGACGTCACGTTACAGACGTCTTCGACGTTCTTTCGACGTTTTCTTCACGTTTATGTGCTGCTTGGGAAGCTGGCGCTTAGAAGTCACCACACAAAGACACACGCGCACACTAAAAGCGCAACGTCGCGATGCACTCTGCGATTGATGGGACTAGCCGGTAATAACATGTACGAAAAAGTCGACGAATGCCATCGCTGTTTTTTGTTTTCAGCACTGTTTTATTGGTCTTATCAGCTCGTAGCATCGGCTACACTGTGACTTAGTAAAACGTAGGTGCGGGAAGAAAATAAGAAAATCCGAAATTATTTTATAAAATTTCAAATCAACGCAATGCCGCTGCAAGAAAACGTACGCACATGATGATTCAGACATCACCATGCACATTTACATATTTGTGTTGCGTGCGTGCAATCGTGTATCACTAATACGTGATCCACTAGGTTCGCAACCACCTGGAATGTCGTCACTTCTGGCATCCGCTGAAACATCGTTTTGATGTCTCCACGCCGCTGGAAGATGCTTACGAAAAATGCGTGATTGTCACACATTCTTGTTTGCCTCCCCTATATTTCCTCGCATATTCCAGGTTGAAATATTTTATTATTTTTTTCGTCCCGCATACCAGATACGGAACTTACGTGACTGAGAACGACATAAGAACAAAAAAAGAAACGTCTATAAACACAAACCACAAATATATTGTTTGCGATGGCGTGTTATGGAACCACGTCTCTCTTTTCGTCTTGATTAAATCAAACGCAAAAATTCGACTGACCTCCGATGAACAAGCAAACTATGTCTCAAAATTTGCTTGGGACCATTTTGTGCGGGTTGGGGTTGGGGACCAGTTTGTCCGGGACCATTTTGACCGGACCATTTTGCCCGGGACCATTGTGTCTGGATCCCAGGTCAAACTGGCTGTTGCCTTAACGACCGGCTTTTAGAACATCAATAGAGCGGTTAACTCCTCTTCGGTCAATTCTGAAATTGTAAATCATCTTAGTGGCTGCAATAATTGTTACCCTGACTGGGCTGAGACGACTAGTTGTCAGCAAAGAAAAAAGATCCATTGAAGAGCGTTATTAAGGAGGCACTTAAGGATTACCAGCGCGGAAATTGTATTAGTAGGCCCTCTTGACTTTGGATGAGAGGATACAGACGTTCTCTTTCTCTAGTCTATTTTCCATGTCTAATGGGATGATTTCTTTTGAATTCTCTTCTTTATTTTTGTTTATCACGAAATTGTACCCAACAGTTGTTTCGGCGCTAATGGTTTGTTTTAAACGATGAGACCCCGCCGTCTTGCGGGTCTAGTGCTGATGTATTCACCGATTCACTGCGGTCGTGCACGCGTTTTTTTCCCCGTGTGTTGATTTCTTCTAATTTGCATTCTTTTTTACTTCTTTATTTTTGTTTACTATTGAAATTGTACCAAACCGTTGTTTTGGAGATAATAAGTTTGTTTTGGACGATGAGACACCGTCGTTTTGGTTGGTCTAATGGTGATGTATTCACCGGACGCTTAAGACTGCAGTCGTGCGCGTGTCCTTTTGTTTGATACCTTTAAATGTGGCGCCTGCTGATGACCAGGGGATGTGAAGAGAAGAAGGAAGACAGTGTCAAAATAAATCATTGTTGCTGGTTCAGAGACGCGGTTGTTCTGTCCATTTAGCTCGTTGTCTCTGAGTTTTTCTACTATGACACCCTCTTTCTTTTTTATGTTTGTTCCCGCTTTTTTTACCCTGAGCCTCGACTTCTTGAAAGATAAAGTTCGAAAAAAGTATTAACTCATGAGCACCACTCTTGAATACTGCTCCATTGCAGACCATCTTGATTAATAGGCTCTTTCTTGTGACTCGTCTTTCAATTTGTAAACCACACTTGCAGAAACAAGGTTTAAAATTTGTAGTATTTGCAGAAATAACGACTCATAACAGTGGGCGGAGCGTGACTCCACTGTTTCTTGTTTTGTTTTTCAGGTAGAGCTTACACTCAAAATACCTTTATGACGCTGCTCAAAACTGTGCGGATGTAAGACTCTCCACTTGGGACATTTAAAGCGTAAAAAAAGTTCACGCCATCTGGAAAAGGCCCATTGCGGAAAAAGCATCGCGCGCCTATGATTTCTTAGCCATGCTAGAAGTCCCTCGAAGTGATTTCAGGTGTTTACTGCATAATATCAGCCGCCATTAAAGGCAAGCGTTTTAACAATCACAGAGCAACATTGCGTCCCTGTTCTCGCAGACTCGCAGAGAAACAGACGCAGCAATAACCGCTAAAAAAAAAAAGCCGAGACTGAAATAAGGAACTGCTCTAACACCTGCCAAAATATCACTTGACACTCCTAGCTTGATGCCAGTAGTGGTTTTTAGTATTTAGATAATGAGTACGTAGCATGCACTATATAACATATTGTCGATTTCCGTCCCCTGATGAGCAAAGAATACGCTGCAGAAGTCTGCTCCCGGAGCATTTTGGATAGACATTGACACTAAACAAAAATGTTCGAGTTTATGGCGACGCCCAGGTTACGATTAAGTCTGAAGTGACAAATTCGATGTGAGCAGGGGTAAGGAGCAGATGAAATAGAATGCACATCGTACTTGTCCACCTTGATGTTTTGTCTGTCGAAACACATTCCGCACTTCGTCATTCGCTGATGTCCTTTAGTGTTAGTTGTGATTGGCCTTCTCACCTATATTTTAGAGTGCCTTAAAGGGATACTGAACCATAGAATTCAGTGTCCATAATAAGTGGCGCACGTTCTTTCCACGAGCCAGCAGCCGCCGGTGTGCGCAAGCACACGCAACAAAAATGACGTCAAAGATCTCCATTCGCGGTTAAGATGGCAGTGAAGTGCATGGGCCTTCGGGCGAAAGGAGAATAAAGACAAGTTTTTCATCTATACAGTGGTGTCTGGTGTAAAAGGTAAGCGATTATTGGTCTAACAAGCATGTAGCTTTCACTTGTATAGTTTATAGACGTCCCTCGCATAAGTGTAAATGGTATTCTGACGTCCATGTCCGTAATGAAGAAAGCTCGTCGCTAAAAAAAGTATCAGTAAAAAACTCATCGAAGAAAAGCTCAGCGCAATTTTATCGAATGCAGATCTTTCCAGTCTTTTGACGGATACAGGAAAACCTCCTCTGCAAATCTGTCATATACAAAATCAAAGAATAAAGCTACGTCAGCTGCAACGTTTTTTTTTTTTTTTTTTTTTTTTTTTAAGTGCACGTTACAAATATTCATTTTATTTATTGTCCGCTGTTTGTAACACTTCTTGGTTTGTCACACGCAAAAATTTCGTCCACTCATTTTGCAATGTCATTGCTGAATTCCACGGCATAAATCCCTGCCAATTTTACGTAAAACACGCGATGCCCCAACAAGTGGTCGGTCCGGTCGGGCCACTCGCGCTGGGCTGGTTGTGCGCTCTCGTGACGGGCGCTCTAAGGATACGCGAGCTTATGTCGATCGCTGCGCTCTCGAGTCGAGCGCGCTACCGTCGCAGCGCTCTTGAGTCGCGCGCGCTAACGTCGCCGCGCTCTCTGGTGTCGCGGCGCTCTGGTGTCGCGCGCTCTAACGTCGTGGCGCTCTAGTGTCGCGCGCGCTAACGTCGTGGCGCTCTACTGTCGGCGCTCTAATGTCGGCGCTTTACTGTCGTGCGCTCTAGTGTTGTACAGCCACTTTAGAGTGCCTTTAGTCGGGGTCACTCTGCACGTATATCCTACAAAGGACAGTCTACAAACACGAGTCAGCGTAATATCCGTGGTTCAAATGCCGCGTGCCAAGATTTTTTCTCTTTAAACTCCTTGCCATGCAGCATTCGAAGCACGTATCTCAAGGTGACTCGCGTTGGAGCCTCTATCCAGACTGTTTTTTGTATGATGTATACGCTTTGTGACCCCGGGTTTAGCCTCACATTTCAACTCTCTCACTACAATAAAATGAAAAATTATGGCCTTCAGCAACAAATCATAGTAGTTTAACTCGATAAGGAACAGTATACTTTTAACGTTACAAAACTATAATTGCTTTAATTTACCACGTTATGATTATTTCCAACATCAAGGTTTAAATCTACCGAGATTCTGAAAAAAAAAGTAACGTTAGTAATCTTTGCCTTACCAATGGTTCCTTGCACGAAGGAAAGAATTTGTAGAGGATTTACTTCCTGCCTCGCTCTTGATTGCATACTTTAATATATTTCAGCTTTATGAGGGTCAGAGTAGCTGAGCGATTCTTCAAGAACTGTTAGTGAAGGGTGCAGACTTTGCTTGGTAAATTCCCAGGGGCACATCATTGGGGTGCGCGATGACAAGATGGCGGCGTCTGCTGTATCGCCCACGTGTCGCCGACGGCCAGCGTTAGCGACACATTGTTTCGGAACGCAGGAGGAGGTCTCCACACAAAATCCTAGAATCAAGAATTGTAGGATGGCTCACGTTTAAGGGTTGGGGTTGACATTAAAACGATCGCAGCCTCTGTTCCTGCATGTCGTGGAAGCCAGAGCTGCCGCGAGCGCAGCCATCGTTGATGCAATGGCCTTGCGGCTTCTGATGAACGCTTTGAGACTTTAGATACTTTTGTCATTTTTCGAGTTGTTACTGGTTTGGGTATTTTATTTTATTGTTCGTTACTCCCTCGCGGTCGAAGACAACACCTGTATGGTTTATAAATATTTTTTTTTTTTTTAATTCTTTGTGCGCTCAGTGGTGTATGCTTCAGCAAGAGACGCATGGCAACATTGCACGACAAGCAGCGAGCGCTCTGGCTGGAGAGTAGGTCCTCCTCACTTCGGCGCGCAGTTCGAGGTTAAGCCGGGATCCCACTTGCAAAGGTGTATAGACCAACACGCGGCTTCGACGTCACTCCACTGCGGTGGCGTTGTTGTCGGTACGGCACTTACGCAGACGCTTCACTTCCCGTGAGGCTTGCTTCTGCGCAGTGCCCACTCCTGGTGTGGGCCAACGCGCGTTTGTTAGTCAAAAGCGTATACGTCAGAACACGGATCGCTGGTTGCAGTCACTAGCCGGTACACACGAAGCCTAGCTGCCCTTCTCTATACTCGCTCTTCGAGCGCGTTCAAACGCGAACGCCGGTGTCCTGTGTTGGGCGTCCGCTTTCAAATGCGTTCAACGAGTGAGTAGAGACAAAAGCAGCTAGCTTTGTGTTTACCCACTAATGATTCCAACAAGATCTCGGTGTTCTGACGCCCCAGTGCACTCTCGTCTACTTCTCTCTCTCTATTTTCCCCCGCATCTCTTTCGAACGCCCGGCATCTAGAACGCGCTTATTGGCTTTCCCTTTGCTTGGGCTGCCCGTGCAGGCTCGGGGCCCCTGACACACCGAAGCGTTATCGAAGATAGACAGAAATAAAATGTATATCACCTTTAATAAGACGGCGTCACACTGCTTACACATCATGCAAAAGTCAGTCCGCATTTAGGTTCCAACTCGAGTCACCGGGAGATTCGTGGTTCGAATGCCGCAAGGGAGTCCAAGGAAACAATCCGCACGCGGCATTTGAACAACTAATATTGCGGTGATTCGTGTTTGCAGCCTGTCTTTTGTGTGATGTATGAGCAGTGTGACCCCGCCTACACACCTATTTCTATATTACGCATGTATCCAAAAAAATTATAGGAATGGAGGTCTACTCATATTGGAAAACCGTCTATGGCCCACGAGGACTTCTGAAATGTTTTGACGTACCCATCAAAACTCTTTGAGGGATTCGTCAAAGTTGTCTAAGGGGCCTGCGTACTCTTTAAAAATCCCTAAAGAGTGTAAGAGACCCGTCATAATTTTTTCAAAGGCATGTGAAATCTGCCCCAATCCTCTCTTTGAAACCACAGCACCCATCTAAAACGTTTTAACGGGTTTGTGGAAGAGATCACGTGACCCTTAAGAAAACGGCCAAGCGGCTTCCCCGACACATATATGTGTCGGGGAAGCCGCTTGGCCATTTTGTATCGGGTGGCCGCGACAAGTTATAGAAATTCAGGAGCCGTTCCCCCGTCCATTCACGTCGCAGATCTAGTTAACGCGGCCCCAGAAATGAATAAAAGGGCGCGCACGAGATAAAAAAAAGTAAGGAAGACGCACCTCTCCACTTCAGCTTTTCTAGTTTTCGCCCGTTCCCCCATGCACTGTTTTTCTTCGCCTATCCCTCGCTCACGAGGGAGAGGGTGCGTGAGGAAAATGGGACGGGGGACGTTTTTTAGTTTGTTTGTAGATAACCTGTTTTAGTCAGTCGAAACACAGCATTTTTCATAAGCTGTTTGCTCTGTTTTTACTCCGACAACGAATGAAAGCTAAATGCACAACAATGAACGGACGATCAGTATCGGCTTCTCGTCACATGCGCGGGACCTTTTTCCTAGCAGCTGGGTGTGCGGATCAAGAAAGGTATCGCAGTCCTTTGTTTCTTCTGCCTCTTCGTTCATCCGGCTTCCGAAACATCCAGCGAAAGATGCCGGAGACGACACCGTGACTGTGCTAAGGATTTCTCAACGGCGGTTGATGTTGGCTGCGCGTTCGAGGTTTTCGCTAAGCGTGCTACTGACGGTATGTATGTGTCCGTGTGGGGCACCTGCTCGGGTTTATTAGTTGAACTACCCTACATCACAGGAATTTACCCAGCGGCAGTGTGAATACCCTGAAAGATATTTTTTGCGACAAAGAGCTTTGTTTTTTTTTCTATTTGGTCTGATCACTTTCGTCCACAGCTCCTTGCGGCCGGGTTTGAGCAAACATTGCTTCTTTTCGTCTTTTTGAGTTACGCTATGAATGTACAACTCAATGTCTGCTTTAATTTTACAGTAAATTTTAACTATGTCTGGTCTATCGGTCTCGGTAATTTGGGCGTCTAGAAGGTTGAAGGGCTGAGGGTGTCTGAAAGGCTCAAGAGTCAGACAGGCTGGAGGGGTCTGAAGCGCTGAGAGGGTTTGTAGGGCTGAGCGGTTTGATGGTCTGAAGGGGTCTGAAACGCTGAGAGTGCTCCATAACACATCAGGGCTGAAGTATGTACCATAGGGACGCGCCACACGGGCTCGCGTCCGTGGCAGCAACTGTTCTAAAGCAAAAGCCTAAAACAAAAAGAACCTTACACGCGCGTTCATCAACCCTTTATTTTGGTTGTTTACTTTGAATCTTTTTATGGGGAAGGCGAGCGCGTGCAGCGCGTAGACCTACAATTCCAGCACTATAATTGATGTTTGGGTAATTTACAAATCGGCCGGTCTTTTTAACAAACCTTGTTGCTTCGGTAGCTCATTTGATAGAGCTGTTGATTCCATCAAAAACGATTGCTGTCATTCATAGATCGCTGGTTCGAATCCGGCACCACAGACGGAATTTTGTTTCTGAAAGATTCAACAGCGGTGGCGGCCGCACCTTGTGTCAGGTGCAGTGGCTGGGGTGGTCATGTGCTTGATCACGTCACCGGCAGCATGGCGAAGGACACCCATGTGATTTCCCGGGGGTTCTCACTAACAGCTGTCGCTGTAAAACGATTGAGAGTTCACATCCCCATTCCTCGCCCAGCAAAAACTAGGGACTACTTTAGATTGTAACGCCTTTTTCTTTGCGACCTAACTCTCGGTTGCACAAAACGATTGACTTAACCCTGCGGAAAAATTCAGTATAACTTTTCGCTATCCGGATTATGGAACCGGAAATCTATCTGGATTCTATCTGGACTCTATCTGTATTTTAGGTTTTCAGAAATTATTTCTTTGTCTGCAATTTGGATTTTGGGTTTCTAGAAACAAATTTCCGGTTCCATAATCCAGATAGTGAAAAGTTATAGTGGGTATTTCGGTAGGGAAGGGTCTGTAGTACTGTGACACTCCGACGGCGAGCGTAGAAATCTTGACATAACGCAACGAACACAGATACTGCTTAGTCGCAGTTATCGAGTTCCTGCTTTCCGGCCAATAAAATGCGCTCGTTCTGCGCTGCACTGCATTCGCTCCGCACAACGTCGAAATATAGCAGAACCTTTAATTCTGAGCGTTGTGTATTCACTTGTGAAAGACGACGATGACAAATATGCAGCTTCTCTCGGAGAAACTGCAACCGTCTGCAGCTTCTCTGGGATCCGATTTTGGTCACCGCGAGAGTCGGATCTAATTTGGCTCTTACGGATCGAGCTAAGATAACGCTCGTAGCCACCTGGTATGCTAAAGCTAGAAGAAAACTGGGTTTGTCTGGTACGAAGTGTAACTGAAAGATGGAAATAAAAGAAGAAAACTCTTTACTTTATTTGCTGAAAGTTAGAAAAACTTTGATCTACTATAAGTCGAGCGACGGGATGAAGTGAAATCGTACTCATGTCTGAAGTTCTGACTTGACACAGGAAGAATAAAACAAACTCGGGGCAAGGGCCAGGGAACAAATCTTTCATTAAAATATATGGTCGTCGTTCCTTGTCTTGAGTTTTAGTTATTTTTTTTTTCAAGTAAGCTTTAGCAGCACCCTCTACACTTAATTTGAAATCGTGACTTTCCGCTATTTTTTGTTGAACGGCATTGAGAACATGCGATTTTTTTTATGCGCAAATATCAAGTTGTTTTGCTGCCGTGCACAAGCTAACTTCGACCGAAATATGGAGGGGTAGGAGAATTATATCAGAGACCGCGCTACCTCTCTTACTCTTTGTATGTTAGGGACACGTTCTAGTCAAATTATTGCCCTATTGGGACCTCGGAAACGGGTCAAAATGACTAATTAATTGATTACGTGCAAGCTGTGACGCCACATCCAACCAGCAGCCGAGAACGTCCTCGTTCTCACTTTGACCAAAATCTGAGTTTTGGTGCATTCATTGGACGCGAGTACAATAACCGAGGAGTAACTTTTCGAAACAGTATCACGACTTCCCGCCAAGACGGTCGGGACCCTTTACGAATGGCTTTAAGAGATCTGGGTTCAGAACACTTAACACTTTTCACAAAAAGCCAACTGGGAGACCTACTATGCAGATTTCACTTTTTAACGATGGGTGTTCCTTTTTATCTTGCATTTCTTTGCAACTGATAGACCGATAGTTTATGAAGTAATCGAAATCTTTTCTCAGAAAAACAACTGTTGATCTTTTACTTCAGAGACACTCGTCTTATCCCGGCGTTTTGACTTCACTGTCGATATTATTAAATACTGTGAGGTTCGGAAAGTAAGCACAAAAATTGTCTTTTATTTCGTCCGCCTGAAATAGAATGCAATCGACGGTACTCCATGTTTTGCTTCAAGTTCAGTAAAAAATAAAACAAAGGCGACAATAACTTCAGTCTTGCAGCTCGCTTCTCTCGCTTTTTGGGATGTTAAAAAAGAAGCGAACCGGAGGGAATCCAAAGAACGGCGGAGCGAACGGATCCTCTAAAGGCGACCAAGCAGATCGTCAAATTGTACTCGAACCTCACTTCGAGGGAAGCATACAGCTAAGAAAAAGGTTCAGTTAAAACAATATAAAACCAAAGAAACCTAGAAGGCAGAATTTACTTCACTTTTAAAGCCCCCTTTTTTAGAGTGTTTTCTACCGGACTATGTTTTTTCAGCTTCACGGGAACAGATTTTCGGGTCAGGTCTCGTGACGATAGAAGGGCCTCTCATCTTTCATTGATTCATTCTGTCTTCGAAAGCGATTATGACTTTTTTTTTTTCAAGCCTATTAAAGATACATTACAACTGCTTCTTCTTAAACGGTAATCATCATGTGCAGTATTTATTCTAGGGAAGGATGCAAAGGCTGTGTATCTGTCATTATTCCTTGACCGGGAAACGAGGTAAAATTGGCCTGACTCTAGAGAGAGTGCACAACTTTTCAAGCATCAAAATTAAACAAACATTATTCAAAAAGAAAATATTTTCACTACCTTTGGTAACTACATAATGTCTTCGAGCTTTTACCGCAAAAATGTTTCTCTTTGAAAGATTCTGTGCGACAACACCAATGTAAAAAAGATAAGTCACGTCATTTGAATACATTTATTTTATTTTCATCACTTGCAGAGTTATACTTCCTTAATGGTTTTTACTCATGTGCTAGTCATATTATTAAAACTTTATAATGAATCATATTAGTATTAAAATATTCCACAACTTTTTCCTTACAATGTTTTGCAAGGCGTTGAGAAATCAGTTGCATTCCAAGATTGTTACACGAAGAACAACATAGGGCATCAACATAATATTCATACGCTTCCTTTAGCAATGTGCGCTTTGGTACATTTAACAAGTGTAATGTGATACAATTTAGTTATCAAAACGTTTATTTGAAATGTGTCTAAAACACCTTTCTACATGTATAGTAATGCTTCGGAACAGATATTATGTTTTAATATTCTGCATCCGCAATTAATTATGGCTACATAATTTATATATACCTAATCATCTCGCTTAACACCTGAAACGGTGGTGAAAAAAAACTTTTCGTAGGAGGAAAAGATGCAGAAAGAAACGTTGTTCCTTTCTGTGTCTGTTCCTTCGACTAAAAGTTTTTTTTTTCTTTTCTACACCACTGTCTCAGGTGTAAGGACATGATTAGCTACCACCAGCTCGCCTGCGCACTTACACACTTTTTACTGATATATACCTGAGTGACCATTGAACTAATGCGACCAGGCTAGACACTTACACACTTTTCACTTATATATACTAGCTTCTTAAAATAAGTATTCTGATTATTATGCAATTAATGCAAAGGTTCAAGCGAGCTGGACGATAATGACAAAAATAATTCCTGGAGAAGGAGAACAAAGGGGACAAAGGACAATCACAAATCTCCAAACACAGCTAGGTGACTGGTGCGCGACCCAAAAAATCCGCCTGGTCCCGTTATCGAACCAGGGTCCTCTCCATTTCCAGTGGAGTGCTTTACCAACATAGCTAACCAGGAGTCAGACATAAGTAGTTCAAACGGGCTTTATCACCTGCCACCAGTCTCACATCAAAAAGGATGAACGGCCTGCTTATTAATATTTTTCTATTAATGCAAAGGTGCAAGCAAACTGGACAAAAATGACATTGATAATCCCTGGAGAATGGGAAAAAAAGTAGACAAAAAACAAAAACAAATTTTCGTTTGGCAGTGTTTGGAGATTTGTGTTTGTCATTTGTCCCCTTCTCCAGGGATTATTATTGTCAAGTAGACAGACTTGAGAATGGCGGCTACCCAAAGAAAATTCTAACCTCAGTGGCCGAAAAATTGCTGAAAAACATGAAAGAGCGTCCAACAAGTGAGTAATGGCGAAGAACCTGTAGCGAAAGAAGTGCCCGTCATTTCGTACTTGCCCAAGATGTTCCATAATTTAAAGAGAATAGGAAAGAAAACAGTAGTTGAAGTAGTTTCTTTCTGCTCCAGAGCGTTTGTCTGCCCTCTGCAGGAAGGTGAACACAATCGGTGAAGAGAGGAAACATTGCACAAAAAAGCACCGACAGCCTTTTTTTTAACTGGCGATAATGCGTCGTGTATTGTAATCCTCTGGCGTGTGACAGGTTCTACATTGGGCAGACCGAACATCGCATTAATGACCGATTGAGGGAGCATCAGTATAACGTAACAAAATAATTCTCCATCATGTGGGAATTTACTACCGGGACTGTGGATGCACCCGCGGCTACAAAAAAAAAGCAAAATACACAAAAGGAACGTTAACAAATTAACTCGAGAGATAATGGAAGCTTCCGAAATAAACGAACTAAAAGGCAAATGTGTCAGCACGACCTCCGTTGGCCTGTCCGATAAATAAATTTGTTTCCTTAGTCGTGCATGGTAGGGATGACTGTGACACAGCACTGTATGTTCTAACTAATAAGATGCTGAGACTGCATGTATTTCTTCGTCTTTTCCTTCGTACTCTGTTTATTTGGCTGTTGACCATGAGTATATATACTGGGAGCGGTGGAAATAAACTTTGTTTATAGTCAACGTTGTCGTCTGTCTCGCCTTCACCTTGTCCTTGTCTTGTCGCCTTTTGTTTTAAGCAAGATCCCCATCAATCAACCAGCCCAAACATACTTTAGGCAAGTTAAATTTGCTTGCGTAGGAGCGTCCCAAACAGCTGGCGTGTACTCGAGTACTGGACGAATCAATTATTTGTATGCGATCAGCTTAGTTGATGTCGCACCAGGCACATATCAAGGGGCGGGGGGGAGAAAGCCCACGAGGCCCGAGCCCCCCCCCCCCCCCCTCCTCCCTCCGAAATCTTTCATTTTGCTGGGGCCTCCTCTCACCCCTCCCCTCATATAGCGTTTTGTCATATGCGCCCCCCCCCCGTTCCCTCAAATCAAAATCCTGGCGGCGTGCCTGACTCGTACAATGCTTTTGATTACGTTTTAAGAGCCAGTTTACCTTGGGCTTTGCGTGCGATTGTATCCACGCGAATGTTCCAAAGTATGTCGCCTGAAAGAGTTACGCCAAAGTTGGACACTCTTCGGACAAAGTTGTTGTTTACGGTGTGGGAAAAAGTATACGGATGCTTTTTTTCGAGTGAATGTTCTACTATCCCATTTCCTTATGTTTAGCGGCATTTACCAGGCAGAGCATCAGCTCGTGATGCAAGTGCTGTAAGCATTTATTCAGAAAACGACGGTCTTCTCGTTGTTTTATTTTGCGGAACAAGAAACTACATTTCGTGAACTTCATTATATCTGCATTAACATGACTACTCAGTTCGTTTATAAATATAACAATTAAAATGGGCCTCAAGAGAGACCCCTGCGGAACGCCAGAAACAACTGATACGCTATCGATGGCGGTCTCTCCTACAATTTTGCGATTTACAAGGTATGATTTGAACCACTTGGTTAGGTTGGTATTATTTAGCATGACCCTGATTTCTTGCAGAAATTTTGGGTGCGTCACATGGTCAAAGGCTTTACAAATATCCGTAAACATTACTTCGACTTGCCTTTGCCAATCTACAATTTCTGCGATGCCATGCAATGTTTATATCAGCTCAGACACCGTTGACAGTCAACGTCGAAAGCCTTCTTGGCTGGTGTAAAAAGAGTTCGATTTCTCAAGGAAGGTGGTCACGTGTTTGAGTACGATAGGCTCCAGTAATCTGCTACACGTAGATACTTGCGAAATGGGCCTAAAGCTGGCCACGGAGAGCGAGTCACCTGTTTTGTAGATAGGTAAAATCTTGGCCAGCTTCCATTTGTCAGGAAATACGCCTCCGTTTAGAGAGTTGATAAAAATTGCGGGCAGAAACTTGGAGCACCACTCAGTATAGCATAATAAAACTCTTTCGGAATGCCGCCTGGGCCAAATATCTTTTTAGTGTCTAGCACATGTAGGCATGAATATATTTCAGCCTGTAAGACAATGGCATCGAAAATAGAGAGACTAAGTAGTGTAGATACGTCTGCTCGAACGCTGTTGTCGTGAATAAAACTGTGGTAAAATATTTATTGAAACAGAAAGCAACTTCTTTTGGGTTGACGATCAAGTTGTCGTCTACACGTTGTTTGGTCGCCGTGTGCTCGCGAGGGGTAAGGTGCCTTCAAAGTTTTGAGGGATCCGATTTTATAAAGTTACAGACGATTTGGTTGAAGTTCTTATACTTGGCTAAACGGTTTTTCAGTTGGGTTCGTAACTGGTGTAGCCCGCCCGTTATGAGGTCTCGCACCCCGAAATGGCGTGCGAGATCTCATAACATCGCCTCTGGCATGGCACGTCAGAAAGGATCAATTGTCGAGCTGGTATCACACGCACATTAAATGAGACATTTGCACTGCCAATCATTTCGTTTAATACCAAAAACTGTGGTGAAGAAAATTAAAAACTTGTAGTCAAAGAAACAGACACGAAAGGGAATGTCTCGTTTCCTTCTGAGTTTGTTCCTTTAACTAAAAGTACTTCATTCTCTTTACCACACTCCCAGGTGTTAGACGACATGGTTAACCCTCACCAGCTCGCCTACGCACTCACAGTCCTTTCACTGCCAACTAGAACCCAAACTTATTAGACATGCTACACATGACTCAGTCAACACGTCAACACAACACAAACAACGACATCAGAAACTAAAGAAAACAAAGCAGTTACCACTGCAACGACTGCACTACTGCGTTGATGGGGGAGGTCGAAATAAAAAAAAAAAGTCAATATTTTGACGTTTTACGAAAGTGACGTCTCAGACGTCAAAGTTAAAAATTGAGATATTTTGACGGTGGTTGCTGAAATAGTCAGCTGCCTTAAAAAAATTGAGAGATCAATTATGGTTAGCGAACGCGCGCCCCTGTTGTGGCATATGTGAATATCCTTATCGTTTGCTTACCGCGCTTAGCGGTTAGATGAACTTTATTGTCTCACGGCCCGATTACGTGCATTCATAATATGTAAGTCGGCGCTAGCGCGAGTACAACGCTGTCAACGATATAGACTACAGCGCATACTTTCACCTAACTTCTCATTTCTACGAGAGCGTGTGAAATCAAACGCTAAAAAAACACAGGCTCCAGCCAGCAGCTTTGACAGCGTCAAGAGCTCTTGTCTCTAGCTTATTCGGTCCTTGAGTATTCGAACTACAGAAAACAAAAGTTAATCGTGCTACATTTTGGCTAGTTTCAACTTTTTTAAAATATATGTTCACTTTTCTCAAGAATCAAGACTAAGAGAAATGTGCACTTTCTCTAATCAAATTCAGATCAGTGCATTATAGAAGTGATAATTGAGCAGTATCGTTGTACGCATAAAAAATCCGTTGGGGGCCACCGGCTCTTGATGTACAACAAAAAGTCTGCTATATACACAAGCGGACCCCTTCAGGAGTTGAGTACGAGTGTCGGACTGTTGTCGCCTCTGTGAGCTCTTTGTGTCTGTGCATGCTTGTATGCTGATATATTGGGATGTGTCAGGTGTGTTGTCTATCTCAGCTGTACACTCCCAACCGCTCGTGCGTGTTGCTTCCGAACGTGCAAGCCTTCCTTTTATTTCGTGGCCCTAAGCATTCTCACTATGTGGCGCAAGCAGCTTCGCCATTTCATTTTACCTTTGTTGATACGTTCATTTATTGCGTAGGGAGCTATAACCACCATAACCATTTAGTGGGAAAACAAGGGCGTATTGAAATGGCGCTGGTGGCGCTGCCAATAAAAGTCAATGCGGATGATCAGTTCGTTCGCTGTCTTTTGGAATGAACGTTTCCAGCGCGGAAATCCGCGAAGTTTGTGCACACACGAGACATGAGTGGATACGCAGAAACCTCGCGACCTCGCATCCAACGCTGCACGCGTGAAGGAGGTGAGCGGATCGGTCGGAAACGCCGGTCGGTTCGATGTATGAGCGATTCGTCGTCGCTCACTGCAAACAGAGGCTGTTTTCAACTAACTTTTCATGTCTTTGGTCTCTAAAAGATTCCTTCTTTCAAAAATTATCCGGCCTCGGTGAAACTTCAGCGGCCTGTGGATCCAGAGGTCTGCTGAACCGCTAAGCGAACGGGACCTGCAAGGTCGACGGGGAAACACCCGGCTGGATGCAGTCTCTCCTACTGTCGCGTAATCGTCGTAATGGATACGGGGTCAGCGCTTCGGGGTGGCTGCCGGCGGTGATTTATCACATATGCGAAATGACAAATGGACGCATGAAACCTATGTTTTCACGGCGAAAAGCCGTGTAAAGCGGTAGGCATCACTCGTAGATCCTGTCTTACGTCAAGCGGCCGCCATTTAATTTATGTGACCACCGCAGAAAACACACCTAGACGTGTGGTCGCGGAACAAGGTACAAGCTCAAAAATGTTCATTTTACACGAGACGTCGCGCGTAGCAAAAATACACCGAACCCTGCGTGTCAAACGAACACGATTTGGGTTGTCTGCCCTGGGACAACGGTTCACACGCCTAGAGGTCCAGATTTTTGCTAACAGTATGCAGTAAGCTTAACACAGTCGGGTCGATAGAAAGACCTCGTACGCCACGGAAGCTTAGTTCATGTTTATTATAATGATTAGTCATCTGGAAGCGAGTTCAGGTATTATCCAAAATATATTTTTATGGAATTGACGTAATTTAAACAGGAATTCTGGTTACAAAAATGCGTTCAAACTTATGCACGTTCGCATAAATTTGTCAGATCCACAATATCATTGCTTCCCTTTGTGAGACAGGTATTTTCGATTACTCTTCAACTTTAGCATTTGCTATTGTGCTGATCTATGCCATTTCCAACAAGGTAGAAAATGCAGGAGACTGATTTCATCTTCCCTGAGTGTCTAAGAGTTGTCACTTGCGAGTTCTTTCGGCTGAAACTCAAAACTGTAAAGGTTCCTAGTTATAGTGTGGGTTTTAATAAGCACATTGCTGAATTTTAGTGTTACGTGCCTCTCAATAATATTGTAGTACTTTTCTCCCCAGCTTCGTTTAAGAATCTAGTGTATTGAGTATCTCAATCACTCACTCTTGAATGACGGTGTCGAAAGCCGGCGCGTTCTCCAGTGCCTTCATACTCACGTGCCAGTACCGCCCAATAGTTTTCTATATTTTAAGTCTGCGCGCAATGTTCCCTAACCCAATTGTCACTGCCTTGTGCTGGTGCCGCGGATGAGGGGGGGGGGGGGGGGGTTCAGAGGATTGTTCTGTCAAGAGACGTGGGATAAGGAGACGTGGGGACACCGACAAGGACTCCATTTAGTAACAATATACCTATGAGAAAAAAAAAACACAAAATGGCAAGGGGGCATAAACAGGTGGCAGGTAGTAAAATGTAAGCAGGGACACAGGCTTCTACAGGTGGAAAATAAGATACCAAAGTACAACAAAATAAGAGGGACAATACCGCACAGTGAAGTCAGGGACATCTGTGATCCTGGGGCACTGCGGCTGGCCCCGTCGTTATGCGGTGCTCCAGGTGCCATGAAAGAAATTCGAACCGCACCTCGCACTGGCTCTCTCCGAAGAGGACGGTCTTGTACGGCTGGAGCACGGAGGACGAATCCACTCGGTTCCCAGACGGAGCCATCCTCGATGCACGCGTTTCAACGCCCGGAGCCAATAGGTCTGGCGACAGTTTGTTGCCAGTTCTTCATGTCAACTGCTGAACCGTTCAACACAAAACGGCGCGCAATAAAACACGCGTCTTCAGCAATCAACGAACCCCACATCCCGCAGGCGTCCCAGTGGTGAAAGCTACATGGCGTTCATTACCGGCATAATGCAATAAGTTGTTTTAGGAAACCGTTTTTGCACATCCGCCGCGGTACGATATGGGCCCTCCGGTACGCACTGCGCATGCGCGACCTTACAGAAGACTCGCGTATATCCGCAGTTTGTACGGGAAGGCCCATTGTATCCCGTATCGGATGTGCAAAAAAACAGTTCCCTAGAACTCCCTAACACTGAGCGAAAACACGCCACCACTTGACGTCTGCAAACTCTTCGCCCGTAGACATTCGCAACCTTTTCCACCCCGGTGACTGACACCTATGAAAATGTTGGCAGAGGCGCCGTGTCACAGTAACCGTCGCTTGACTCGCGCATTGGAGACGACGTCGGTTTTCGGGACCCCAACTCAAAGCAGTAGCGTTATACTTACGTTTTGAAACCTTTTTGTAGCTCAATGTTTCTGTCTGGCATTGCTCCGTCACAAACTGGCGAAAAGTTGAAAGAAAGGATGTTTCCACCATGAGACAGACGGACATGGATGCACCCCACACTCCGTTCCATTCTAACTCCGACCACTGCCGTCGGGGAACGTGACAGAACAACACACGACAAAACAGCACGCGACAAAAAAGCACTATCAAAACAGCACGCATCGAAACAGCACGCGTAAAAACAGCACCGCGTCAAAATAATGCAGCGACAAGACATTACGCGTCGAAACAGCACGCGACGAAACAACACGGCGTTAAAACATCAAAATATCAGAGCGACAGAATGGCACCTGCCAAAACCGCACGCGACAAAACAGCACAGCAACAAAAGGGCATGCAGGTAAATGCATGCTGTGTTTTAGCTGTATGGTATATTATCAGCAGCATGCGTTTAAATAAAGTCTTGCTGCTAACTTCTTCAGGAAAGAAGTCTGGATTGCGATTACATTATAATGACTCCCGTTGTGTGACTTTATATTATTACCTGCACAGTTATACCTATTACCTACATATTTTAGACTTGTGCGTATGTTCGGTTGTATAACACCTACCCACCGCACGCCAATGAAGCTACATTTTTTGCCGTCGTTTTAATGACTGAATGCTTCTTAATTCGTTAACGTTTCATATCGATACAAATGCCGCATCCTACTATTTACACAGAGAAAGAGTAAGGAAGATAGATAAGTTTAATGGAACTCCTAAAGGAATAGTTTATTTGATGTACACTCTTGTTTTACATAGTAAGAAAGCGACAGACCAAAACAGTGTCAATGATGGGCAATGTGTCATACTGGGACGTTCCGTATAGCCTTTGCGTGATTCTCGCGTATGGCCTGGAACTCGGAGTGTTCAGTCTTCGCTCGGGTTTCAACATCCTGACGAGTACCGGCTCATTCAGGCATTAAAGACCGAGCAAAGACTCATCCAGCAGAATATGATGGACGACCAAAGAGGGCGCACCGAATCGGGTTCAAAGCCATGGCGCGAAAATCTCGCAAATACCACAGAACGTCCTGTCGCAGTATGACGAACAGCCCCTCATTGACACTCTTTTGGGCTGCCGTTTTACTTACTGCATGTAAGTTTTATGTAAAACAAAAGTGTACGGCAAAAAAAAAACACTTTTTTAGCAGTTCCGCAAACCATTATTAATTGAGAAGCGGACCATACTAGGGAAATTGGTCATTCGTTTGACTTCGCGGTCGCAATGATCTTGGCGGGGGAGGGAAGATGGGGTCACCGAAAACTGCTCAAATCGTACTTCGTCCGCGGAGAGACGCCGTCGTCCATCAAAAACCGCTGCCCTCTCCCCGAAGCGTACATGGAACTTTCCCATGAATAGAATCTTTCAAGATACACCCTTACATTGTTCCTGCACTTACTGGAGATGCCTTCCACATGGGAAGCAAAACGGCTAATGAAATTGTTTTATTTTAACTCAAGTCGTTGTCGTCGTTTTAATTGTAACGTCTCCCGGCTTTTGGCGTATATTTTTGCATATAATGGTAGATAATAAAATATAAAGACAATACACATATTTTGCTCAACACGTTAGCAGCAATTACATCACTTAGGCGCGTGCTGCTAAAAATGTGTCCTACAGCGAAAATACAGCAGGCATTTACGTGCGTGCTCTTTTGTTGCAGTGCTGTTTTGTCGCGTGCCTTTGTGGCACGTGTTCTTTTCTCGCTCTACTGTTTTGACGGCGTGCTCTTTTGTCGCGGGATGTTTTCGTGCGTGCTATTTTGTCGCTGTGCTGTTTGGATATTGTGCTGTTTTGACCGTGCTGTTTGATCGCGTGCTGCTTTAGCACATCCTCTTCTGTCACTCTGCCGTTTTGACGCCGTGCTGTGTAGTCGCCGTTCTGTTTTGTCGCGTGCTGTTTTGTCGCGTGCTGTGTTTGTCGTGGTGCCCCGCCGACACCACCATCCCACAGAGCCAACCATGCAGCGTCAAAAGTGTGTCTTCACGCTGCCTATTGTTTTTGTAGGTTTCCTATTGCGGCCTAGACTAATCACGCCTAGAAACCACAGCGCAGGATTGCGGCGCATTCACTCCGCGTGATTGTTTCGCTTGGTATAAACGCACAAAGGCGATGAGCGTCGTGCCTATGCATTTTGGCGCCGCTTGATTGCATCCATCCTAACGTAGCAATGGCTACGTTCGGGCTTAAAGTGAAACGGAGTTTAGCCCGTCCCGACGCTCCTTGCGCGCGGACATAACGTGCGCTGGAATCAATTTAAAGGATGTCTGGATGCCGAATCTTTGGGGGGGGGGGGGGGGGGGGGGGGGGCGTTAGTGTATAGGTGAAACTGTCAGCACAGATTACGACGTTCTTTGTGGACGTTTTATGTATTCCGGCCCAACGCGAGATTCTGTGAGCTCGAAGGCCTGTCGCGGAATAATACGTTTCTCAGTGACGCGCAGTGCCCCTTGAATCGCAATCACTTCCGCTGCCGTGAAGGACAGGATGTGGTACGGTGCGGCCGCTCCACTCAAAATTTTTCCAGTATGATTAAGTTGTGTGCTATTCCTGTAGTGATGCGGAGAGCCTTCAGGATAGATTTGAAGAAAGATCTCAAATGCCGTTCTGATATGCAGGGCGTTTCTTTTCAGGCATAACAAATTTGGTTAAAAATTGTGAAAGCTACACAAATGCCATTTGTACAGGTGAGTAATACGGCCACACTATCAAATAAAGGCGCGGGGTCCTACACTCATTTGTCCCATATAATGCACCCGAAAACTTACGTTCGACGTACAGCGCACTGCCGTCGAATTGACTGCCCCAACGTTTACGAAAGTGGTGGTGTCCATTTGTCTTCCATGTCCCTCTTTCGTTACCCTAAAGTAAGCTTCATAACGGTGCAATAAAGATTATTAAACAGCTAAAGTACGTATCAAACGCTACAAAAATAAAACACTCAGGTTTTGCAGTAGGGCCAAAAAAAAAAAACCCTGATCGTATTCTGTAGACAGTAACACGTATACATTAGTTATTTAATAAGCTGTACCACTCGGCTATCAAGGTGCACTCGTAAAGGTTGGTACCTTCGGTTCGACGTCAGTGCGCTGCACATCAAACTGAAAGTCTTGGAGTGTGATCTATGAAGCAAGCGGTGTAAGCACTAGACCCCCTATTTGTCAGAGAGCAGGCGGACATAATATTGGGGCTGATCCGTACGAAAGGTCGAATAAGTCACTAAAATGTGGGAATTTCTTTTTGAATTAGTGGAAATAGACATATGGTTCCAATCAGAAACGTGCTGAGCGTTATTAAAAAACACTAAATCAGTAATTAAAAAAAAACCCGAAACGCGTGGGAAGCGCAGTAGTGCGCTGAAGGTACAACTCGTGCAGCAGGCACTTGCCTTGAGTGAGGAAACGGGAGGACGATAAGAGACGGAAAAACCGCTCGGGCCCCTTAGAAAAGTCGTTCAAAATCAGTATACAGGATGTGCACTTAAGTATACTAAAGGTACACTTTCAGTGCTTGCAGTCTGCGTACTCAAATTATAGTAACAGGTATATATATATATATATATATATATATATATATATAGTGCGATTTCTTTAAAATCAACACATTAAAAACGCGATAGATAGGCCGATGCCGTTTTCACAGAATATTTGTGGGGCTTGGCAGACATTAGATGAGTAAATAAACGTCACAGTACGTTGTCTAATTAACTTCTTTCTATTTGACAGTGTAATTGACCATGTTGAATTTTCAATTTTAAAGGGGCTATGTATAAACTCTAGCCCAATTGAAGCAATTTGCGAAAAGGCGACGAGTTTTGGGTTATTCATAGCTAAAAGTCTGCCTTTCATCGCCTGATTAAAAAACAGCGCGCTGGACAGAGCGCAGGATGTAACGCTTACGTAGTCGCTTCAGGCGCACCGTTGGAAGCATGATGCTGGAGCATCCACCAAAGCACGCTGTCAAAAGTGTGCAAGTTTGTTCATGCTGAATGCGACAGCACTTTATGAGGGTTGTAACTTCACTAGAAAATTAAATAATGCATGGAACTCCAATATGAGAAGTTCTCACTAACACAAACAGACGTACCATCACCGACATGCCATGTCAAAACCGCTAAGTCACTCTCCACTTTCCCCGCCCTTGCCGCGCAAGGTTCTTGAATCGGGGGAAGAAAGTGCAAAACTTAATAAATAAATATCTCAAAGCCCTTTGCTGTTTCCTGAATAGTCTTGACTTGGTTTGGGGTCTTAATGACTGCCTCTAAAACAGCAATAGTAAAAAAGGTAATTTCCGGATTTTAGTTAATTAATAAAACTGTTGCCACGGTTATCCACCCATGTAATGTCCGCCGAGTCGCACGACACACTGAAGACTGCATCAATGTGGCAGTGAGCCCCTTTTTTCTAAAAATCTGTTGATTAAAAAATATCAACGAGTATAGCTGACATAATGTGACAAAGGGATGCTTCATTTCTCATTTCACTGCAGACCACGTGGTCCAAAAGTTCCCCGGGTAAACGTCCGGCACTGTCAGAGCATACCTACGTCGCAAATGCAACATGTACTTTAGCCCTAAAAAAAACACAAATAGAAAAGTTAGCTAGTTGTACGCCATGGAAAGTAGCTCTATCTAACTTGTCAATAATTATTTTAGCTAGTCATTTCTACTATATTTATCAATTGAAAACTCTCCTTTTATTGCAAAGATAGCTTTTATTTTCCCTGAAGTGTATTTGTTACCTTTATTGAAGAATAAAAGTTTACTGTAAGAAAGTGTCAGCACTATTCGGAAGATAGACGATCGAGGGCAATTGCACCAAGTGTTTGCTGCAGCTGATGCAAAAGCATGCCCATGTCTTTGCTTTCAAAGTGCACCGCCACTTGCGTGCTGCCTCATAGGCTAGTAGACAAATTCCGTTTGCAGGATGATCCAGTGTTTTTATAATGCAGGTCTCAGCGCACTATACGCTGTTTCAGATATCTGCATCTACAGCAAGCAAAAGTACATGAGGCAAAGGAAACCATGGCTAATAATGGGTACATAAGATGCTCCACCTTGCATGGTCACATGCGGCGCAAATCAACTTCTGAACCGCATAAGCGAAGTGGTGCTAAGAATTGAAGCTCGCTCTAAAATTGGCTGGAGAATTCGGCGCCTTCATATAACAACCTCAAGCTTTCACCGAAAGTGTTTCATGGTGTTGATTTATCTTGAAAAACCCTAAGACATTTCAATTCACGTGAAAAGAGCTTGACAATTGCAACAACGAACATGCCAACACAGTCGATCGACAGTTCCGCACTAAAAACCGACTTAGATTTTACGTGTCTTTTCCTCGCCAAAAAAGACGGGCACGCTCATTTTTTCAAAATAGGAGGTTGCCCTCATTATTTATTTGCCGCGAGAGCCGAGCCTTCCAGAAAAGCCGAAATTTCAGGAGTGCAAGCACGCGCAGATGAATCAGAATAGCCTTGGCGACGAAGGAGAAATTGCTTGAGATAGTTTCGGTTTTATACTCAACAAAAACACCTAAAGTTTAGATAAAACCTAAGATTGACTAAATTTTATTAATGTTTTACAAAATTAGTATAGTGACATTATTCTTATTAATACGTATTGATTTGCTTAGTTTTATCTTCAAAAAAACAAAGAACAAAAAAGAGTCTTTTGAAAACTGCGCTAGATCATCGCTATTGCAATCAGCTTCCGTTCGGCCGCCGTTGGAGTTCCGAAGGCTTCGAACATCGCTTCCTTTTTACGTTTTAGCCGTTTTACCGGATATTTTAGATATCTTACTTACGAATACCGTGTTCAAGAATAGTAAGCGATTACTGAGAGCTGGGAGACGCTGCGTCTTACCAACGCAAGTAAGTGGTGGACAGTCATGGCCGACTGCTGGGTGCAAGCGCCGGTGAGGAAGTTTCTTTTTTTTCTGCGTAGTGCGCCGCTGTTTCAAACTGTGTCGTGTACTGTGTGCTTGCTAAGATATATGCTTGATTCTAACTATGCTCTACCCGGTGTTATTTCGTTATTTGAAAAGAGTGTATCTTCAAAATATATGACTCTCTCCGCAGAGTGAGAAATATTCGCTTGCGGCGGAACCGAAAGCCAGCCGCGGGCCTGTTCTGGGCGCCGATCTACGACGCTCGCCCGATGACGCTTTTGCGGAGCGTTCAAGTGCAGTCTGACGGCAGGTCAAGCAATCACAGGTCATGCTACTTCTGACGTGTGGTCCCAACAGCCTCTCGCCAACGATTTGTTTGATAAAGCGGGAGCGAGAAAAACGTTACAAGAGCGAGCAGCATGATTTCTTGCCTATGCTGATGCCTGTGCCGTACAGACGCGCGGTCTCTTTGCGTATGCCGAAGCGGCACGCTTTCCGAGTTTACGATTGTGTGATGTAAATAAAGTGAGTTTGGATGCCGCATTTTGTTTAGTGGCGGCGAAAGCCGCTAAAAAAACAGAGCAGTTAGGAAAAGAAAAAGCATTAAAAAATGCGAAAAGAACTTGAATATTCCACGGAGTTGAAAGACTACCAACGTACCAACTCACGCAGTTATTCTTTCTGTCAAAGAATAATAGCCAGCAGTAATAAATTAAATCCCAACTTTTAACTGGTTACAAATTTGTAATTGATGCAGTACTGCCCTACCCGCTCTAGTGCTTTTATGATATCAGGTAATGAGTAAATGTATAGGACAGTTCACAGCAACCATTTATGTTCGACTTATTATATTGAATATTTTCTCTAAAAGCTTGGAAGTTATATAAAAATGGTGCTCATCATAAATTAAGCCGCACCGCTGAATGTACAATACCCTTATAAAAATGATTTCAGACTTTCTGATGAAAATGTGTAGACTTCTTGTCGACTCTGGTTACTTCCTTTTGACTTTGACTTTCTGTTGACATTGTCAACAGGAAGTCAACACACCTCTTGAAGACTCCGTGGTGAAAATTTCTGTTGACTTCCTGTAGACATATTTATCAGAAAGGCTGCTGACTCTCTGCTGCCTGCATGTTGAAAAATATATGTTGACTTCTTGCAACCCATTTCAAAATAAAGTCTGCAGACGTTCTGGTGCTTCCATGTTAAGTCTTTTTGTTGACTTCCTGCAGCCATATTTATCAGAAAGGCTGCAGACTCTCTGCTGCCTGCATGTTCAGGTGTTCGAAAGGCATGCCCTGCCGTTCTCACTTTGTAAGTGACTATAGTGACTTGAATGAATGAACCAATGCTTTCTTGTAAGAGATATCGTCCACGACCTTCAAAACACTGTTTTCCCTTTGATGGACTCCCGAGGAGAATATCAAATACTTAAAACCTAATAAGTGTTGAGGTGGTCACCGGTCAAATGAATGCCTTCAATATGTAGGCTATATAAGGCTCTGGAGCAGTCAGTGGGACTGTGATTTAGGTGTTCAGTGATTCATGGTGTTTGTGTTTGTGTTTGTCTCTAATGTGTAGTTCTCGGATGTATGTGATTGTAGTGCCTTCAAATAACACAGCGACACCATTTACTAACAAAACTAAAAAAAGAAAATCGCGTTTTTTTTTTCTTTTTACGGAATCTTGCTGCAGCCAATTTGGAGGAGGCTCTGGCGACACAGAGACTACAAATGGTCTGGTGCCAATGAATCACCTTGGAGTCACAAGGTTGTCTTTTGCTAGAGGTTTAGCTTTTCAGTGGAGTGTCAACAAAAAGTTGACACCTAGGCGCCAAGAAGTCTACTGCATTTCTAAAGAACTTTGGGCCGAACGGCTCCTGGAAATCAAGTCAAAAGCTAAATACAATCTGCAGAAAGTATGATGGAAAGCTGTTGACATTTAATACCTGTGTTGACTTTTTTCAGCAGACTTTCCACAAAAAAGAATTACACTTTTTTGTAAGCGTAGCGTGTGACTTGTATGTATGTTCTCAGCAAAAGAAAAGATGCATTCAAAAAGGACCAATCATTTTGTTTCCTCTGTGTGAGAGCTTCTTTCAGGTGTACGCAAAATGTGGGTGTCTACGTCTAAAAGAGTGGAATTGACATTTCCCGCAGGGCTGCAGGCCTGACTCAGTTTGATTAGCAGGTTGCAACCTATGGGAACCTGGAGAACTGCATCACAAGAGTTAAAGTGACGTCCGCCCACTGATTTCTACTATGGGGGACTGGATGGTGCATGGAGCAGACAGGTATGAAGCCACCGGAAGTAAGCGGCTTGTCCCGAAAGCGAGCGCCTGACAGGCTTTTCTACTCTCCCGAGTGCTGTGTCGAACAGCATTCAGGGCGCTGGGTTTTTTCTTGTCATCCCAAGATAGCCTGCTTGTTGCAGAGTAACAGTGCATGCGGACCCGAGAAGTCTCCTGGGAAGCCATTCGATGTGAACTTTTGAGATTCTAGTTTATCTAGTGTGGGTATGTCCCGCGTTCAAATGCGTTATTCTTGGGATTTTATCCAGAACTAATCTCTGCAGCGCACTGGCACATGCGGAGAAGCGCGATAAACAAAGCAAATCCATCGCAGTGGTGACTCTGCGAGCGCTCTGAAAGGTTTGAATGGCATAAACGACTTTATTTTTGCGAGCTCAATATTTCATACATTTTATGAAGTGTTAGTTTTGGGAATACTTTGCAGGTACAAAATTTTGCAATCAGGAGTAATGTTCAATGCATTCGTATCCATGGGGTTACTTTTTTGCATGACCAATTTTAAGCAATTTCGATAAACTCGCAAAAATGAAGCCTTCGCAAAAATTAAGCCGTTTACAATGGTACAATTAATCTTGAAACCAATATCGAATAACGTCATATACTAAACTCCTAAAAAAAATTTAATATTAGTACAGCCCTGAAAATGGCCATTCTCGGATGTTTTCATTGTGTCTTTCATCAATCCATATGTGCTTAAAATGTAGCAGCTGCAACCTTGAATCTGAAAAATGCTAGTGTTTTTCACACATTATCTTTATGGTGCCTAAGATTTTAGGTAATAAATGTTGTGCCCTGCAATGAACGCTATTATCTGTAGCATAACCCTGGGCATGCAAAGAAGGCACACCACCAATGTCTGACATATCAGGCTTTCAGAAAGGCTATTGTCCGATTTTCCTCACCCTTGTGTCAGGATGAAGTTGTTACTATCTTGCCTTCCTCACATTGTGGTCCATTGAGCGAGTTATGTGATGTTATATTATAGGGTGGCATAGGGTAATTTTCTCTTCTCTTTTTACGCATGATGTAATGGCACACCATCATCACAAAGGACCGTGTACAGTGAGGCAGGCTCGGAAACTTAAATAAAGTGATAAGTAGGATTTCAATATCTGTCTTATCATTTACGTGAAGAACACTGATCATTATGTTTTTATGCTACACATACATACTTTCAGTTGAAAAATGCAATGCACCTTTTCTTTATGGCTTTTCTCACACAGTTTCAGAAGACGCTGGTACGTCATTTTCACGAGGAATGTTTGGAACTAGGGCTGCCAAAGATTTCCTCGTAATTTTCACGTACTTAGCCGCAAATCAGAATGACGACTCTCCTAGTCAATGCAGGAAAACGGCAGCACATTTTTTTCACGAGGGAAGATGTGGAAATGATTCAATTGTCATTTTCACGTCTATGCTCGCAACTTAAGGATGAGGTGCCTCTTTTTTTTTACTTTTCTCACATAATTCTATGACATGATTGTACGTTATTTTGACGAGAAATGTTTGGAAATAGAGCTGCCAAGACTTTCCTCGTAAATTTCCTGACTCATTTTTAAGAGTGCATCCCCCGATGGTGGCGCCTCTGCATTATAATCAATTAAGTTGTCAACGGTGTTTCTTAACATTTCACGAGAATGGAGATATATGTCATGAAATTTCACAAGTTGGAATCCAGCCGTTCAAAGAAACCTTTTAAAAGTCAGCTTTTTAAATACAGGCGCCGATGTTTTTGACCAATTTTAGACCGTTCTTTTCATTCAGAACACCCGACATACACGGCGTCCCAGATAACTTGCACCATACTTAAAAAACACCGGAGCGCTCTGCAGGAGTGAAATCATCTGTCGTTAGCAGGCGTCTTTAGAAAGTGCAAAGATTTTTTTAAAGCGCCTGGTTATCTAAATAACTCAAATTCATCAGCTAACCTTTCAAATATTCTTTTAAGGGCCAAGATGTCAATTGTAAAGTTGCAGGGCGCATTAAGAAACACCCAATTAAAGTGTTTGCAACATAATACGCTTTCGTGCTTTTTTTCCGGCCTTCAAGGAAAGCACATTCGCGGCGCACCCGCGCGCCGTGATTGGGGAAGCGAGTTGTCACGCGGTATTTTTTGTATTTCGCGGGCGTTTTTTGAAGGCTAGGAAAAAGGAGCATGCAAAGTGCACCTTGTGGAAAATTGTTTAATTGGGTGTTTCTTAATGCGCTTTACAACTTTGCAATTCACACCTCGACTTTTAAACAAAGATTTCAAAAGTTAACTTGTTTGTCTTAATTAAGTAATTAGGCGAACTAAACAAATTTCGTGCCCTTTTTCAAGAGACTTGCTCACAGCGAACATTTGGTTTCACTCCTGCAGAACACCCCGGTTTTTTTAAAGTTTGGTGCAAGTTATCTAGGACACCCCATATATATGTACTGGTAGTACACTAAAAGCTTACATGTAGCGTACTAAATGTACACTTATATTAGTCTAGATGTACACTCGAGGTGCACTTATGGTACACTACATATGTACATGGGGTGTACTAAATGTATACTATTTTGTTTCATAAAAGTGTGAAACTAGTACGATTTCCGTACATACCCTAAGTTCACTATTAGTATACATTCAGTATACTGGTTTTGAACGGCTTTTCACCAAGGGGCATGTTATCGCTACGGCAGCCTTAATCCTGGTGCACGAGTGGTACCTTTAGCTCTCCACCATGCTTCTCGCTTGCACCGAGTTTATCTAATATTGATTGATTTAGTGGCTTACGATGACGCTCAGCAAGTTTCTTCATTAGACCCATATGTTTACTCTCAATACATTTATTATTTGATAGTTAATTAGCCGACTTTTCATTACAATTAGCCCCTTATAGTATGTCCCCCTGGCCGTATAACGCACCTGCACAAACCGCATTAATGTAGTTTTAGATGCGGAGCATCTCTTGCTCGGGTCTATGTCCCGCGGCGTCGGCGTTGTAGTCGGCACTCGAACTACGCACGCGCAACTCTCCTCCTTCCCTCTCTCCAACAGCTGCGCGTTACTCTCTCCGCTCTCTCTCTCTACCAGCTGCGTGCACTGCGCGTGCGTTCGCTTCTCCTCACACCGCGCGCACACGCGCAACTCTCCTCCTCTAGTCTCCTCTCCTTCAAGTGTGAAAAACAATAAACGGCGAGCGGCGAGCGTTCCAAGTTTCTCTGCCGCGAGCCGCGAAGAAGGCTCGCGTAGGGGGTAACGCTAGGGCAGTCGGTGGCGCCATCTCTCGACGTCAGCACGCAACTGACTCCTTCCTCGGAACCAACACGATGCTCCGCATCATCCCATGGTTCCCCTCGGGAAGATGGTGTAATTTTTTTTCTGGCTGTTTTCTTCTTTTTTTTTTAAATTATGTTAGGTTTAAAAAGAAACGCCCTGCATCAGCCGACGGAAAGGTCGAAAGCCAATCACGAGGCAGAAAGAAAATAATTGGCCGTGCCCGCATTTTTGAAGCTGTCACTTTAGTCGGTTTCATTTTGAATAAAACTCAATATATTCCTTCATTTTTTCTTTGAAATATTCCAGCTGTATCCATATTGTGCGTAGAAATTAAGAGTGGTTATTAAAACTGGTTGACGGCGTTATTAGATCAATTTCAAGCACTTCAGTTTCGAAGAAAAAATGAGGTTATATTAAAATATAAACGTGCCCTTTTTCAGCAACGCACGAGGTCGGGCTATTTTGTGTTACATAACGACAAAGTAAAAGCGTATATTACCCAAGAACGAATCGAAGATGTGGTTTCATTGCGGCTATGCGCGTCCCTTTCGTCAACTCGCCGTGTGTGTAACAACCGAATATGCGCTCGCACGTTTTCCTTCCAGTATGTGAGGTATCATGTTACTCGTGTCGCATCTTTGTCGCTCTCCTCTTTAACATCGCATGTTTTCGGCATACAGATATGTCGAAGTGGCTAGCCTCTACAGAAGCATTAATGCTCTACTCGAGAACATTTGCCGCGACGTGATGCACGTTTCTGCGTTCAGCGAGCTTGTCCCTCGGTTTTAGCTGCCGCATTAGGCAGAAAACGCGAACATTCGTTGCTTCAAGAAACGGTAACATCAAGTTACTTTTTTTTTTTTTTTCAAGAAACTTGTCAGCGGACGCGACTCTTGCCTTTCTCGTGTTTCGTTGATGTCGTGTCTGCGGAAAAGCAGTCCCATGTCAGCTCCAGAGAACGCGCGTAATTTCTTCAAAATTTAAGGTGGCTTAAAAGTTGCGAGTACATTCGCGAAAAAAGAGAAGAAATCCAGCTTCTGAAACTATTTTTTTACTCGCGCATCGCCATCTTGACTGTCACTGTGAGGGTTTTAACAGTGAAGCCTCAGGCACTTAACGTGTGTATGAGCGACAAATATAAAATAGAACGCGTGAGCATATTACAAATAAAAGAATGATGAAACGCGTTAAAATGCGCTTTTAAATCAAACTATTTCGGTGGGCCAAAAATAGCAATTCGACTTTTTCGCCAGTGCTTTTTAGGTTACCAGAGAATACGGTGAAAATAAGGAAAAAGTACTTGAGTGTAATTTTTTTTAATGCTCATAACCCGACCTTTCAAATGTTGTTTTCTTTTTATTGTAATGAGGAGCTCCGCTTAAATGTGTTTTTTTTTTTTTAGCAAATCATATAGCGACTATGCTACCAATCAGAACAAAATGATTTTTTATCTCTTTTTTATCTGAACAATCAACCGGTTTGTTTTAATGAAAAATCCATAAAACGAAATTTCCTTTCAATTTTTTGCGAACTTCAGGTGTCGTATTGTGAAAGAAAAAAGAACCTAGCACACGAGAGTTTGGGGCCGAAAACGTTGCATTGAAACATTAACAAATTGGAAATAATGCTTACTCCTCACATTTTCGAAGCTTTCTACCATTTTTAAACTGATGCATTCGCATGGCTCAAGCACGGGGGCCAACTTTTCAACTCACAAACTGAGTAGGCGAGCACTACATCCCTCGGACTGTACCCATACCGCCTACAATACCACCTCAACGCTTTAGGACAAAACCAGTGGATCCAAGCAGTGACTCCCCCCCCCCCCCCCCCCCTCCTACCTTCCGACAGCGTCGCCAAGAGAGCGTGTTGCGCAGCGTCCCTAAATGAGTGCGATTCCAGCATCCGGCGTTACTAAAGGGTTGTTTATACTCCGACGTTGAGCGCAGTGAACGCAGCGTAGCGCAGAAAGCGCGTCTTTCATTGGCCGGCAACCAGGAACTCGATATCTGCGACCAATCAGTATCTGTGCGCGCTGCGCTATGCCACGCCCGTCGACGTTACTTTGGAGTATAAAGGCCGGTTCTCACATGCAGCGAAGCGCTGATGTAGTGCTACTCATGTGTTGTTAGCTACGTATCGTCGCCATGAGCAACAGGTTTGACGGTGCGATTCAAAGCTGGTGTACGCTTTCATCAGCATGCGCTTAGCGCGAGGTGAGCGCTATGCAAGTAGCGCTCCGCTGCATGTGTGAACAGGCCTTTAACGTACCTTAAGACGTGAGCGTGTGCCGCTTTTGCCACCTAATATCGTCGAGATTCCGCGTGCTTGCCCCTCGAGGCGGGTTGCGTATTGGGTAACCATGACGGCATGAGCAGGCTTTCTCTTCTTCACACACGGCTGGAACGGCTGGACGTCCCCAGAGCCGTATATGTAGAGAGTTTGGTGAATGGGAGGTACGGGCAGCGCCAGGGCGTGCGGCAGACTCGGAAAGAGGGCTTGGCATGCTCTCTTGACCAACCAGAAGCCGAAAAGAATCCCCTAGTGGTGGTAGCGAGAAACAGTTCTGATCAAAGGTCTATGTTCGTAAATGGTTTTAATATGCGCGTAAGAGTGAAGTGTAGTAACTCTTTGTGGTTGAAAATAGGGTCACGTGTTGTTTTGATCATGATCATGCACAAAGATGTAAGAAACGAATGCGCCGCTCAACTCTGTTTTGCTCGGACAGAGTGTGACCGCTCGGACGGCAGATTCCCGGCCCTCGGCGCTTGGCGTACGGATTATGTCGATCGTTCCGCTAGTCGCACTCTTCCACCATCATTTTGGATGAGCGTGACTGAAACATCACGTGTACCATATTTTCAGTCAATGAGAGTTACTCCAATGCAGTTATCAGGTTTGATTCTCGCGACCACCGCCAGGGTATTATTTCCGGCTTCTGGTTGGTCACATTCGAATTTCTGAAGACGCCCTGGAACACGCCCAGCCCGCGTTTGGACAATGGTGCCTCCTCATTTGTCTCCTATACTTCCCAACGAACGGCCAAACTCTCTACATATGCGGCTCTGGACGTCCCTTTTGAACGCCCGGCACGTGTCCGTTGCATTTCGCCACCTTTTTTTTTTGATGCGCGTAAGCTCGCGCTGGGGGCGGGACAACAGAAAACTCTTCTTGGCCGTTTTCATTCGGTCAGCCATCGTAGGCGATATTGACTGTGCTCGGTAACACTTACTCCGTCGCCGAATATCGATGAATCCCAGGCAGTTGACTGTAATTAGAATGGACAACACGAGACACAGACAACACGCCTCCCGTGCTGTTCTGGCCACTGTTCGGAAATGTTGGCACCGAAGCGCTTTTGGGGGCGCTATACTCGGTTTCATAATTAGTATGCAAGGCTGTCGCGTGCAGATGTGTCAAGGAAATCAAGCCCCACCAGCAGCTTTGACAGCGTTGTACTATCGGAAACAATATGAGCGTGAACGCGCCTCCGCGTGTCGCTGCTACCTGAGGCGCCGCCTAGCCGCGCCGTTCTGAAGTTTTGCGCATGCGTGTAAAACTCCTGTCGCTGTTCTCACTTTGTCTGTTAACCCCCGTCTGTCGTCTGCTATGCGCGTGCTGACGGCCGCTCGTGCTGTCGTCTGCTATGCGACTCCTGTGTGCGCTGGCGGCCGCTCGTGCTGTCGTCCGCTATACGACCCCTGTGTGCGCTGGCGGCCGCTCGTGTTGTCGCTTGCCGCACAACATTGCGAGCTCCGGCGGACTCCCGCGCTTCCATCGCGGATTGTTTGCCCTGGACAGCTTTAATGGTGTTGATTTGGACGAAAGTCTTCAGTGAAACACAATGCTTTTATTCTTTGAACACGTGGCCCTAACACGTGAAAACCTCTATACTCCGTTTCACATTATGTTGTACCCCAGACAAGGCTAGAAGCGCAAGCTCATAGCGTTGGGAGCTACTCTTGACGCACGAGAGCTTGTGCCGCCGAGATGTGCCCAGCTCGCGCTTGTAGCCTTTCCTGCGGTACATCATAAAGTGAAACAGAGTATAGCTGTTATGCCGTCGGCCATGGGCTCGACAGGCTTATTAGTAGAGTGCTCATACTGCGTCCTTTCTGGACACAAGAAACTCGGAAACTGGAAACAGGAACGGAGCGGAAACTCGGAAACACAGGGACAGCTCAACTATGTTGACCCGTACGTCGTCAGGAACTCAATCCATTTTTCACTCAACTGAATCTTTTCCGGGCTCCCCGTAGTTGATCGCTAAGTTTTGCAGATATTTTGAATTGAATCTATTTGCATGTCATCGCTGTATCTCGACCCAATGAAAGAAGCCAGCTACTTATCACGTATCAAATGTGGGCATTGCGTTACCGCACAGGAAACTCCTGAATCGTGTTAAGTCGTTTGTCTGAGTTGCGAAGGAAATACACGAGTCGCATAGCAGACGACAGCGCGAGCGGACGCCAGCACGCGCATAGCAGACAACAGACGGGGGTTAACGGTCAAAGCGAGAACAGCGAAAGGATTGTTACACGCATGCGCAAAACTTCACAACAGCGTCGCAGGGCGGCGCCTCAGGTAGCAGCGACACGCGGAGGCGTGTTCAGGCTCATATTATTTCTGATAGTACATACGTTAAAGGGGCACTCAAGTGGTTTTTGAGTCCGTGTTTTGATGATGACAGCTGAATTTTGACGCCCTGAGTATCCCTAAAAAGCAAAAAGTATAGTCATACGGTGATTATTTCTTTAATAAAAATGTAAGTGAAGACCGCCAAACCTCGGATCCATCTGAAAACGAAACCACTCTCATTGGTCATCGCACGCTTATCAAAAGGATCTCGGGCCAATGGCGTTGGGCGACGTTCCGTCGCGCAGTGATCCCGAGGTAGCCGCATCGGCCGAACTTTTTTGTCATTCGAGCATCGATTATGGCGGAGTTCCCTACGCTCGAGGACCTGACGGCGTTAGAGGTTGAAATTCTTGGGTGGACAGCCGACCTGGGGATGATTTCCTATGACGACACTCCGACGTGCGATATGGACGATAGCATCGCTTCGGAGTCGTGTTCGGGTTTCGAGGACGCCGAAACGCAGACCGTTTCCGGCGTTCTTCGATTCGCGGTTGGGGCAAGTCGTAACAAAATTTCGTTTGACATCGCGGCGTTACCTCTGGTACGTGATGTCAAACGATGTCGCCACGTTGACTTTCGCCTCGAAAGGACGGGGGGAAGGCTGTTTCAGACATGCACAACAAGCGCGTACCTACGACTGCGTCCGTTGCAACCGGAACGACCGCTCTGCGCCGCGCGTACACACACCTGCAACCACTGCAACAAGCGCAGCGGGTCGTCAGCACGGCGATCGCTTCTGTACGCCGCCGTCAGCTGTTTCTGCGGCGCCTCTAAAAAGGGGACGCACTGCTACTCAATGCCGTAACAGAATATAGACGGACAGTTTTCTATAGACTAAAGCTTTATTATTATTTTTTCTTGATAGGCTTGCAGGGTAGTGAATGAAAAAAAGAAAAGAAAAAAGATGCAGTACGCCGCCTTGGACGATCACGACTCTAATACACGACATTGCCAATAGTACAAATATCGCCACACGCCTTTTCTACGATTATAAAAGACGATGTAATCTTAGCAGCGATATAGCAACGTAGAAATATGATTTCGCGATCAGATAGACGTTGCGAGCGTTCGGGATTGCTAACACTAATCACTTTTCTCCGGTTATGAAAACGCGTGAAAATTCGCATCCTTTATTAGCCCCGTGCGCGACCGAAAGCGTCGCTGTGGTCGGCCTTCCACGATTGGCCGAACGCCGACTGTGACGTCGGAAAGGGGATTTATCATCGACGGAAATAAGAGGAATGAAAGAACTTTAATTTTGACGGTGTTGGCAGTGTTCCTATGAGAGCGCAATGATTTCAAGCTTCCACCATGCTAATAACAAACACCATCAAACTTGTTGTTTGCAAGGTAATGACGTCACAAGGGGGAACCACAGGAGGGCGCCACCAAAACATATCGCCGCTAATAGGCAACCTGCAATGCTGTTTGGTTTGGCGCCATCTAGCGACTGAAGCTAGAAATATTGGGTACCCCTGGGAGTGGCGGCTGCATTGTTCAAACGTGAGCTTTTACTCTGGTGGCGCCGCTTAGCCTAGTGTCTGAAGCAAGAAATACTGGGTATCCCAGGAAGCCGTGATCGCGTAACATGCCAGTACAGGGGAAGCTACTGCCCTGGCGGGCCAATGGGAACGTGACTGCGTATCACAGGAGCGCGCCTCTACTCCGAAGAAGTATCAGGCTTTTCGCCGCGTCATGCTCCAATATGTGTGGGTTGCGCTCGTACATGTCGCGCATTTCGAAGCCTTCGGAACGCAATGTGGGGCTTATCGTTCACCCTTTGCCAAGTTACAACGAGACAGGGTATAACCGTGGGCTCTCACTCTGCTGGCGCCGCCTGGCTATTGCCGGGTGGCTATACGGTACGTGCCAGTAATACCTTGAACTTGAGCACACGCATGAAATGCGCCAAATAAGAAATCCGGGCGATGTTCGAGAACAAAAATGCTTAGAAAGCACCACTGTAGTCGAAGTAACAAACACGACGGCACCGACGGCGCTAGTTTAGACCCTGTAAAAGGGTCTAAACTAGCGCACTAAAACGCAGAACCATGTCGTGTTCTTTTTTTTTTTTTTTAATTATTATTCTGGATTTCTTGGGGTCCTGCCTTCGGTCAATATTTTCGAATTTGGGATTACGATTGTCTTCATTTATCTCAGTGTCCCAGAACTACGAGGTATAACTTTTTTTTATCGATATTGTGTGTACTTTTTATAACTATCACGTCTCAAAGTTTGGTTTGGGGCGTCTACGGCAAAACCGAAACTATCTGCTAGTGTGGGATGGAAACAGTGATATGAACTGTACGGCCGCGACGTGACGGCAGGGCGGTGCTGCGGTACGCGGTGCAACGTGTGGAATCAATCGCAGCTTTATAGCGACGTACGTGACGTCGTGGCGGTGCTGCGGTACGCGTCGCCTATTGTTGCTTGACTGAAAGCTAACCAGCTTGCCGCCTACTCAAGAGCAGCTGGTAGCACCTTTATAATCCGTTTTAGTGGAATACGCGGCTTCACTTTGAAGTAATATTTCGGCTATGATCAGATTTAGTGGGGCCACTAAAATGATACCTGCCATTTATTTTGTTTTGTTTTCTACCAAAGTTGCGCTTAAACAAATGATAAAGAATTATCTCACGGCCATTTCGAACCTCGATGCTTTAGAGAAATAAAAAGTAGACAATCATTGAGAGAATTTGAAAACTAAAGCCTCAATTGTTCAAAATTTTAATATCAACGAAAGCAAAAGTTTATAAAACATCCATTTTCAACTAAACAAAAAAAAAAATAATACAATTATCTTTCACAAACGCGCAACATACCAATGGTACACGATATTGACTATATTCTTCGCTCTATAGCTCCTCATTGATTTGACCGACCTTGTTACTTCTTGAGAAATATGTGCCGTTGTGGGGGACATATTTACATCCTCTTATTTTCTCGTTTTAATCAACGGTCTGCGTTTTCTTTTTCGTATACAATTTTTTAACTTAATTATGATACGTAGAAAGAAAAAAATTCCGCAAAAAAAGGTTTAACATAAAAGTGTAAATTATGCAAAGTTTACTATATCAAAAACCATGACAGTAGTATAATGTTATATTTACGGCGTTAGAACACGCTAAAAAGAAATCTAAAGGTATTGAAGTTCAGCCGTCCTTCCATGGACGAGAGATGAACAATTTTGAGTTTCATTAAAGTCATTGTTACGGAAAGCTAGGTTCATCACTCTCAACAATGCTCGTTTTGTGTAGATGTTGCTAAAACTATAACAGTGCCTATTTATTTTGTATTTACATAGGCCCTTGACGTGTTTTATAAAAGCAAAGTTAATACGCGTAGTCATTAGGCGCTCCTTAACTAGGTGGCATTTTCTATTTGGGGTTGAACGCGCGAACATAACATCAAACGGTTGCGAATCATCAAAATGAGAACTATTACGTTGTAATTTCGCTTTCCTGATTAATAACCAGTTCAATGTTTCAAGGCATCAGCAGCAATTGTTCCTGAAGTTTCTAACGTCATGTGTTTGTAGCAGTCCAGTAAGCGATTTTTTCATCCCTTTTTATTGTTTTTTTTTGCGTACCTTTAAAACTTTTTGTGTCAGAGTTTGAAATTACATCCACCTTTGACATCTACAAATGAAACAATTCTATTACAAAAAAGGTAAGAACAACAATGCCACATTATCCGGCGAGTGTGTACACTAAGCGGCTTCGCAACCTACAGTATCGGTGCAGGTCAAGCGTCGAATAAAAGCAGTAAGGCGAAATGGATCGCGTGGCCGATCTCAAACACGAATTTGATTGTTTGACATTCTGTGACCGGAGATTTGTCAATTTTATTTTGGTCTTTCTGTTTTTTTGTTTTTTTTTTCTGTCGTCGTCCCACTTTTCTTTCATTTTACTCTATTGATTTTCTTGTCGTTCCAATTGATTTCGCATCGCTCCCTCGCAGGGTATCGCAATCCTTAATGACGCTTCCCCTTAGTTCTTTGTTATAGGATTCGTATCATGGCTGCACTGTACGTGCACGCTCGACACGGATACGGTTCCCTGCGTCTCCTGCAATGCCGCCGGCACGCTACACTATCGCCATAAACGAAGGGTGCACTAATTTATATTCTGTCTATATTTACGCATGAGTTGGGAAGCTGCGATCGAGAAGTATTTTTAATCGAAAGCCTAATTAGGAACGTTTCATTTGCGCGTAAGATCAGCGCGAAATAGCGAATTTCCTTTTTTTTTGAATAATTTTCGAAACACGTAAAATAACGGTATTGATAACTTTGCGTGTTGAACGGTAACATACCTGCGACCATTCGTGGCTCATACTTCTGAGGCCACGACAGAAATAATACTTTAAATTTGTAATGTAAAAAAAAAAAAAAACGCGTCTGACGTATTTAGCTTAAACTTAAAGCGAGTCGACGCTCAATCAAGTCGAGCTAGAAAGGAAAACGTTGATGCATGCGAAAAGTGTTTAGTTTAATCCCGTAAACAGGTATGTTGTATAGTTCGTGCTGGTATGTAGTCTACAGCCTATTCCGATGCAGTAAGTCGCAAGTTGACGAAGGTCTCGAAGAGCCGCCGATACTGGAGTCAAATGGGTAAAAAAGACTGCATGAATCGCCGCTAAAGGCCAAAACATAGTGAGATCTTGTCCACGGGTACCTCGTGATCGCCGCTTTTGTGTTTTTTTTCTTTGGTTTCTCGTTTTGGTATCGGGCTTAAAATTTATTTTCACCCCTAGATTGCCGACTTCGGGGTTAGTTTTGGTTTACACATACGCTTTACCAAGCAACTCTGTTAATTTTAAAAGTTTCAATTCACGCCGTGAAAGCTTAATTTCAAGAAAAAAAAGAATACACGCCATCTTTGGAACTTGACTGTATCTGGAAACCCTCAGAATGGCTGCCTTTTGACCATCTGAATGCATGTACACGCTCATGTTCACTGCACGACGCAGTTAACGCGACAGCATCATCGTCGCGTTCTTCTCGTTTATTTGAACAATACAGTGATGAGCACCAACTACTGTCACTTTCGTTAGTTCTCCAAATCAAATCATTTCAGCACACTGCTATCTTCAGTGGCTCAATTTGTTTATTAAAAAGAAAACAGTAAACAGACGTTTCCTGCAAACTGTGTCGCACTTTGTGAGCCGATTGCTTCGAAGAACAAATTAAAAGTGAATTAAGGTTTCCCTCTTCTTCACAGAAGTTCCAGGTTATTGTGAACGTCCAAAACCACGAATATTGAAAGAATGCGCGAGTGACAACTTGAAGCTTCGATAAAAGAACAATACAGCTCGAAACATGAAGGTTCTTTTATTCCACCAGACAAACCAATCAGAACTGGAGAGGTTCCAGACAAGCGGCCTTGCAAACCCAGACAAATGCCTCCTTCGTGCATGTGCATATAATATGGTCACACTCAGTCTAAATGCCCAATTTGTTAGCGCTTTGAGTCCACTTTGCGAATTCTTTTTTCTGCAGGGGACACATTAAAGCTCAATTGAAGTTACACTGCGTTCCCGATATAGTTACTAAGATTCAACAGCGCACAAAACTTTACTACATTGCAGTTATAGAAACACACGCATAGTGCATATTGTCACGAATGAAGGTGGCGAGAGGACGAACAGTGAACTGAAAAGAAAGGTTTAATCGGCGAACTGCTGCCAAACAACATAAAGAACGAGCGTCGAAGCAGCAGAAGAGCGGGCGGCGATTTGGCGGCGAAACAGCAAGCGAGAGCGAGACTGACTCGGCAAGGACGCGGGCCGCTCCTTATCTAGCGTGCGTGACTATTTAAAAAATTAGGCAAAGGAGCTTCCAGCGTCGCACGCTCGGGGCGAGAATGAACAGGCACTTTTGATAACAAGAAACGAGGACGAAACGATAAACGTTACGCCATGAGTTATACTGTTTCACCTTCTGTTGTACCGCAGGAAAGGCTACAAGCGCGAGCTTCTTGCTTTATGGCACACCTCGGCGGCACAAGCTCTCGTGCACCAGAACAGCTGCCAACGCTATGAGCTCGCGCTTCTAGCCTTCGCTGCGGTACAACACGCGAATCTTCTATACTTCGTTGCACTTTATCTGCGAGCGAAGCCAAAGCTAGAAGCGCGATACCAGCGCTTTTTGCCTTTCTCCCCAGCTCGCGCGCTCGAGCAAAGCCTGAACGCACGGAGATTCCGTGCTCGCGCTTCCAGTTTTGCCTTCGCTCGCACATAAGGTGAAACGAAGTATAGTATACCGTGACCAGACGCTGCTTGCTCGGCCCTGCGCGCGACAATGTTTATTTTTACACGGCTTCAAAATTAACCTTCTGGCGTTGCGCGTGGTTCCAACAGACACTTAATAGGTTACCTAAAACTTTAAAAACAGCGGCGAATTTTCTGTCAATGCAATGATATGGGCTTGTCGCTTATTAAAGCGACACCGACAGAGTATTCATGCTCGCCGACGTTTTCATTTGAACATGACCTATAAAAGCCCAACTACCCAGACACACAATTTGCTACTCGAAATTCGTTTTCTTTCCGCCCAAAAAACAGCCGGTTGAGAATTGAAAGCTCTCAGTCATGCTCACTCTCGTTTCTATGGTCACGTGGCGTTCAACCGGGTCCATGTCACATGATCTTATGACGTTTCAGTGAACAGGAGTCACTTGAGAGAATTTACGTTTTTGCGAATGACTGGGGACGCGTGTTAACCTACCCACCCCACTTCGTTCACGCCGCTTCGCGGCGACCGCCTGCTGCTGCGCATTACAAAAATGTTAAGCCACCTGGCCGACCGGAAAAACGCCGCTTCGCGGCGGCCGCCTATTCGCTAAAGGAATTTTCGATGAAATTTCGGTTTTCGCTAAAACGTCGTTCCACCAACTGAGAGCCACCCCGTTCAACCTATGCGCAAGAACTATATTCGAAGCCGTGGATCATCTAAGCCAAGCATTAATATAGAAAAACAGAAAAAAAATATTAACCTTATTTTTGTGGCCTCCAAAAGGGAAACATGATCAACAAAAAGGTTGCAAAGGTCACAGGACGTACACCCGCCGGCAATATGAAGGTGAACATCTTACCTGGTTTCTTGCCTGTTTTACGGCTTCCTGAAACTATATTAACTCTCAACGTCTCAAATGGTACGTGGCCTGGGGTCTAAACTTTGCATTCTAGTCCTCTTCTGGAACAGAGCTTGTTCCAAAACTTGCTGGAGCGTCAAAAACAAGAAGAGGGTTGTTCACCTTCATATCGCTCAAGGGGGGTACGTCATTCTTCTACGTCAACGCCATTCTCAATATGGCAACGTATCGCGCGCTGGACGACGCCATGGCGGCGCACGACGGACAAACGTTTCGACGGACGTGGGACCGCTACTTAGGAACTGTCGTTCGTGGTACCGGTCATTCCTGATTCAAGCGCAGAACAATGAGTGGAAGGAATATAAGTGCGAAACAATCGCACGACAGATGTTGCACGCAACTTCGCCGTCGTCGTCTGCTTTACACAACGGAGGCGCAGAAAAAAGAAGAAATATCAAGCGTCATTCCACTATGTGAAGGTGGATGACCAGCGAAGTTGTTTAGCACACGACACAGGCACGCCCCGAGGAGCCGGAGGAAGCTAGATACGCGCGACGGGACCGCCACCCGGCCGAAAGTAGACAGGAGCGACGGGGCCGCCAGCCCTGGAGACCGGAAGGAAAGGAAACTAGGCACGCAAGTTCTTGGATCGACAGCATAGAGAGGCCAACGCGGGTCGCACAGCGGCAAATCTTGGAGAAACCTTTATCTACCTGACAGTCTACTGATCTTCAAAATGGCGCCTTCTGATAACTAATTTACCGAATAGACCTATTGCTAACTTACCCAAGCATCAACAAGAATGCCAGGAATGGTGTTCCACGCGCCGCGCGTGCCGGCGTCTCCATCAGTAGCTGTTCTAAAGCAGAAGCCTAAAACAAATGGCACCTTGCACGCGCATTCGTCAACGCTCTTTTTTGTTTTTGTTATATACTTGAAATATTGTGTACGGGGAAGGCGTTCGCGTGCGGCGCCGGCGTCTGCAGCAGTAACTATTCTAAAGCAAAATCCTAAACAAATGGCATCTTTCATGCGCGTTCGTCAAAGCTTTATTTTTTGTTATTTATTTCGGATATTTTATACCGGGAAGGGTGCGCATGCGGCAGTGCGAGCGTACAGTTTTTAGTCGCTGACATAGCGTCCTCTATTAGAGGCGAGATGTTTCGGTGGCGCCCTCGTTCGGTTACATTTCGTGACGTCATTACCTTGTGAACAACAAGTTCGATGGTGTTTTGTAATGTGGAAGCCTGAAATCAAAGCGCTCTCAAAGCAACACTGCCAACACCATCAAAATTGAAGTTCTGTCATTCCTCTTATTTCCGTCGATGAGACATCCTTTGCTGACGTCATAGTCAGCATTCAGCCAATTGTGGTGGGCCGACCACAGCGACGCTTTCGATCGCTCACGTCGCCAATACTCCAAAGCCTGGCAGTTCGACGACGGAGCCATAAAGCGGGTTTCACATGCAGCGATTTTGGCCCTAGAGCGGCGCGATTTTTGCCGTCGCGGCGCTCGTGCCGCTCAATCGCTGGTGCTGGCCAGAGCGCCGCGACGGCAGAAATCGCGCCGCTCTAGGGCCAAAATCGCTGCATGTGAACCAGGCGTAAGGCCGGTTCTCACATGCAGCGAAGCGCTGATGTAGCGCTTCTCACGTGCCGTCAGCTACTTATTGTCTGCCATGAGCAACAGTTTTGACGGTGCGATACAAAGCTGGTGAATGCTTCCGTCAGCACGCGCTTAGCGCGAGGTTAGCGCTATGCTTGTAGCGCTCCGCTGCATGTGTGAACAGGCCTATAGAGTGCACGGTCGCAGATTTGGAGCGCGAGGATCTGGTAGCGCAGAGCATTTCTCGGGGAACCTGGTCGTTAGCGCACAACTTTTGCAGCGGCGAGGACCCGAAAGCTGGTTTTCAAACCCGCCGGGAAAAAAAGCGGTAGCCTCGAAGAACGTGAGGAGCACGAGCGGACATTCCATCGCTCGGAAGAAGTCTGTTTCGGCGTCTCGCCGCAGCGGGGTGCCTGTTATATGGCGCTTCTCTCATTCGTTGTCTGCCGCTCTACCTTTTCCCAGAGCCGTTTACTGAGAGAGTTTGGCGATACATTGGTTTGAATAGGCGAGCATCTCGGGGCCAACCACAGGCCGCGAAACAGCCCCTAGCGGTGGTCGTGGGATATAAATATGTGACACGACTATACTTCGTTCACCTTATGTGCGAGCGAAGGCAAAACTGGAAGCGCGAGCACGGAAGCTCCGTGCGTTCAGGCTTTGCTCGAGCGCGCGAGCTGGGTAGAAATGCAAAAAGCGCTGGTCTCGCGCTTCTAGCTTTGGCTTCGCTCGCAGATAAAGTGAAACGAAGTATAATTTGAGCCGTGCCGAGCGGAACTCCGCGTCTCAAGACGCTCGCGCACCCTACCCTTTGCACTGTTTTCTTTCAGCCTATTCTCAGGACGCTGTTCTAGCAGTGCAGACAAAGGCATGGGCACGAGCGCGTGGCTTTGGAAAGTGACTCCTATGCACGAGGTCTCGTACATACAAAAGCGTTTCACTGAGCTAGGCTCACGCGCCTGTGCCTTTGTCTTCACTGCAGACATTTGTGAGATGGAGTAGAGGTCTCCTGATTGGTCGACGCTGTGTCACAAATTTAGTTTACGCTCTAAGCGTGGGGGGAAATTCGGCGCTGGCGGCGGCCTTTGCTCCGCCTATTGGCCAAACTCTCCCAATACACGGCTCTGCCTTTCCCTCTCGGAAGCGACGTCTCGTGGTGATCTGCCAGGCTTTGTGACTATAGACCCGTTGCTTTGGATCAGGGGGCGCGAGCGCGTCCGGAAGATTTACGCAGGACGCGACCTTGGTATGCTGGCTGCACCATCAGTACGCTCTATACTTCGTCTCACCTTAGTATGGACTATAGACCTTTCCAAAAACGAGCTTGTGGCCGGTGCCATTTTGAGCGTTCGTGCGTATGGCGGTGCTTTGCTCGCTTTCCGAAGCGACGAACACGCACGTGCTGGGCTGAGAAGATCGCACGCTGGACTGTGATTTTGTAAACATTGGAATGGTCTATTGTTAGCCGCGCGTGCGAAAAGCGCGAGCCAGTCGCTTTGAATGAAGCCGCAGCGGCTGCACGAGCGCTCGTGCAGCAAAGTTCTAGTCAAGGCAGTCAAGGCTGGCCGCTCGCGCAAGCACAGCCTTCGCGGTCAGTCCATGCTAGGGTGAGACGAAGTATAGCATCAGTGTAACGTATTATTTTGCGCGTGCCATGCTCGAATACAAGCATATGTCAGCTTGTGTAGACGCGCGGTAACAAAATGTCAAGAAAAAAAAAAGTATTATGCAGCTCGCGGCCGCAGCGTCCCATTAAACATTCCTTTAATCTTTTCTTTCTTTCATAGCTTCCGCGAGCACTTATGTTTCACTTTACGTGATAGCGAAGCCGAAGCTACTCGCAAAAGCACGTCCTCCTGAACGATGCTCACACTGCACGAGCGCGCGTGCTTGTCAGGGACGCTGAAAGCTCGTAGCTCGCTCTTGTAGCCTCTGCTACTCTGGCACTTGGATTGGATTAGGGTGCCTCAATGTCCTTCTGTTTAGGGTGATGCCACCCTTTGTAGTACCCGATGCCGACAGCACGCGCTCACGGGTAAAATACAAAGAAATCGACGAAAACAAAATGTCGCCATAGCACAGTCAGCGCCACAAACGCGTGCAGGGACACGCTCTTTCGCGCGCTTCTCAACAAAAAATAAAAATAAACGTGTGGGACAAAATGGCCAGATGTCTCCACCCTAAGCAAAGCACACATGAAGGCACCCTAGATTGGATAGGGTGCCTTCATGTGCGCTTTGCTTGGGGTGATGACATCTGGCCATTTTGTTCCTAACGTTTATTTTTATTTTTTTTTTGTTCTGAAGCGCGTGAAAGAGCGTGTCCCTGCACTCGCTTGTGGCGCTGATAGTGCCACGGCGACATTTTGTTTCCTGCGATTTCTTTGCATTTCTTCTGTGAGCGCATGCTGTCGGCATCGGTTACTACAAACGATAGCATCACCCTAAACAGAAGGACATTGAGGCACTCTAGGATTGGAACCACGATTGGAACGGCGTATAAGAAAACTATAGGGAGGGGGGGGGGGGGGGGAAGGGGAGGGGGGAAGCGTATTGACGCATATTCGAAACGCCAGCCAAATATTCTGTTTTGCTCGCCTGGAGTGCTGCTCAAACCTTGAGAGCTACGTGCCTATAGAGGAGGCTATGCCACTGCACAAGAAAAATCCACGGAACACTAAACATAAACAACTGTGCAGTAAAAAAAAAAAAAAATTGCGGTGGCTTAGCTCGCCTATGCCAGGATATACGTAGCGTGAGCTTATGCGCACAAAATGAGAGGCGCTATCAAGCAGCTCCGGTACAGCGTCAGACTTGGCTACTGCGCAACGGAGGCACACAGCTGGGCACGCGGCGGCGCCAGTGCGTCTGCCACTGCTATAACGTCACTCCTCTGGAATGCGAAGACCGGCCAGCCCGGCGAGCCCGCGGCGGCGGCGGCTCCAACACGCCAGCTGTGCGCCGTGTGACGTCACTGCTCCTCGCGCTTGCGGAGACCGGCGAGGCGCGCGCGGTGGTGGCGGAGCCCGTGGCGACGGCGGCTCCGCCCCGCCAGCTGTGCCCCGTGTTACGTCACTGCTCCTCGCGCTTGTGCAGCACGAAGCACGGCTCATTATGCGAGCCACGCGAAACTGCTCGACCTCGGCCAGTATAGCTCAGGCTACAAAAACGCGGTTGGGTGTATTTACGTGGCTTTCGGCAACTCTTTCCTTTTCGGTACCCGTCGTCCACATGTCGCGGCCATGAACATCCGTGCTCATGCTTGGGTTTCAGTTTCGAACACTTGAGGTTTTTTGGCTTCAATAAAATATGCGAGGCTCTCTAGCAAAGTATTGATTGGGTAGCCTTCTGACACCATATTTAGTCGCCTGACGTAAAAAAATATATACATAAAAAAAATTCACATGGGGTATTGCTGTTTTTAAGGAGAGGTCATATTCTAAAAACAATTTGTTTCGAAGTTTGCTCGTTTTTTTCTAGTCCCCCCTCTCCACGAAGATTAATGTACATATAGACGCAAAAAAAAAAATCTTAATGTGCAAATTACTTTACAATTCCTGGCGGCCCCTTTGCAACTTTGACTCGCATGTACGACAGAACAAATAAAGGTTCAAGAGCTATATTAGTCGATATACCATTACAGACGAAGAAATATATCGTATTGTTTCTTCTTTTTGTATATAGTTTGTGTAACCTTTTTTTATGAATAAACTTTTTTTTTTTGAAGCAAGCACACACTTTATCAGGATTGTGCTTGTCACTTCGTCCGTTCACATGTTCTAAAGCTGGAGGTTCAGAGTCACGACACAGAAATTTCCCGTGACTCTATGCGTATATGCCTTTATTTAAGACAATCCTAATTATTTTATACGAAACATTTTGAAATTTTGAACTAAACAAATTTCGTGGATGGATATAAAGCCGTCTGAAAATTGCTTCACGCTCGCACAGTTCTTGATAAATATACCCTCGATCCCAGGATAAAAATATTGAGGAGCAAGTAATCTTCGACCACTGGAAGTTCACCAGCAGAGAGGTCCTCCAGTTAAAAACCGAGAACTTTCTACTTTGAATACCGAAAGAGCTAATGCTAGGCAACTCAACAAATCTTTCTTTCAATAAATTGTGCAACGATTTTAACGTTGAAGGAATTTGCATCTTCTACTTTTGGTATTGTTTATCTTGTCACAAAGGACAGAAAACACATCTCCTTCCTTCGAAATGTTGCGATTCCGCCGCGTAATCGCGAGGCAAAAGTTTGAACATTTCCCGACCTGCAGACACGAGCTTCGGCCATGAGAACCACCCGGCATGACGTCAATGGGGAACTTGTAAAAAGATAGGAAGTTGTGCAATTACCAGATCGATAAAGAGTAATCCTTATATAAGTCTTGTCGTTCCAACATAAATTTAAATGTGTCAAAAACCTGGTATCATCGACACAACTTTTATTATACGGCGTTTTAGTGGCGCCATCTTATTTTATTTTTATCCTAGGTCCACAAAACCGTCAGGTCTATCTGCTACCGCGAACAGCCGCCAGAAGCCGGAGGGGGACGGGGGCACAGCCGGACGGGAATGGCAGGACCCGGATGAGACTTTCCTCCTTTCGCCATCTTGATCGCGCTGCGCAAGCACGTGGTCACGTGGTCGCGAGCGGGTGAGTTCTCGCTGCTCACCAATAGCTCTAGAGAGAGAGATTCACGGGAAACCCGCGCGTCCCCCATTGACGTCACAGCGCACGTGACTCGGAAGAGGGTGAAGGAGGCGAGAGGTGCCGAAAACCTCAATGTTTGTCTATTTTTAAATTGAAAACTAGGACGTGCAGGCCAAAGCGGTTTTCTGTTCTTTACTTCAGACAGGTCGAGAAACCAACTCCTAAATTATTTAGGCAAAGCACTGAAATTGCTGCACAGATCCTTTAAAACAGCTCCATGACAAGGTAGAGTTAATTTATTTTTATTTTGCTTTCATTTGGTTTTTTTTACGTCGTTCTTGATCCTCATAGTGTAGAGCTTGTATGTTACGGTTACAGTCGATATAGAGGAAATATAATTAGATACAAATTCAGTTTCACTCTAGTACCGTGACTTGCAAGAGCAACTAGGTCAGGTTGGAGGTGAGCATTTTGTTTGTAATTAGACAATACTTAACGCATTAACAAAGGGTCGGTTCAGACGACACATCAGTGTTTATACGAAGTGTGATCAAAACGTTCCGAGACTGATTTTGTAGGGTAAAAAGAGAAAACAGCAACGTGATGCCCGCGAATCGGTCGAAGGCTGTAACCTTCCTGCGCCGTTATATCAAAAGGCGTCGTTCTGTCAACATATGGAACTGCGCTACACGCGTTTGTTTGACCACATACACGAGCATAATGATGATTTCTCATGGACAGCAAACCAAAGCGAGAGCGAACGAGAATTTTAAGTCAAACTCGGCAAATCTGAAACAGAGGCCTCTGAAACTATTTAGAAGGGTTATGTCAAAAAAGCAGTGAGGTGTGCGAGGTGTTTTGAGTGGCACTCGCGCCTCAAAAATGGCAGAACGTCACTAAAGTCAAGGAGGGGTCGGATAAGGTCGCTCTACCGCTCTTCGTCTTCCAGCGATGTTCTGCTCTTCCTAAAGCGCGAGTGAAACTTAAAACACCTCGCAAAATTCACTGCTTTTTGACACAAACCTGCTGACTCATTTCAAAGGTCTCTGTGTTATATTTGCAGAGTTTGACGCAGATTTGATGTTCGATCTCGCTCTGGTTTGCGATATATGGTGAAATCGCCATTGTGCCCGTGCACGTGGTCAAAACAACTCGTGTAACGCAGCTCTAAATGTCCCCGGAGCGTCGCCCTTTCGTATAAAGAGACACGAAGGTCCCTTCCCACGACTACTGCGCCCGCATCACTGTGCTGCTCTCTTTTTGTACGCTACCAGACTAGTCTCAGAACTTTTTGATCAGGCCTCGTACATTCATGAGTGTGAAATTATGCTGCATTTTTATTAATCTTCGTCAATCTCTTGAAGTCAAGCTGAGCGTTGACTGCTGACCAAACATTATAAATAAATTACCCTTGCAGCGGTTGATATATGATTATATGTAAACTAAAACAGAACGGCATGTCACCTAAAAAAATAAAAAAAAAATGAAAGCCGTTTACAACTCCCTGTAACGCCGAATTAGAGCGCAGCTCTTGAGGAGGAGGGGAAGGAACGGGGGGGGGTCACGTGACCTGGGGGTCACGCGACCTAGGGGGGTCACGTGACCTGGGGTGGTCACGTGACCTCGGGGGGTCACGTGACCTCACGGTAACGCCGACGCCGACGCCGCTCAAGCCGGAAACGGGCCCCTAAGAGCTGCGCTCTAAGAGCTTTTAAAAATTTAAAGGTGCTGAGCTTTCATTCTTTTTTTTTTACTTGAAAGAAATCACAAAAATGTATATGTATAGTTGGCTTACATTTAATATTTGAAAGACAGGTTTCTAGGAAAGTTGACAAGCATGACTGGGTGCTTTTGGGAGTTAGCTTGTCACACGATTTTTTAACCTTGCTAGTCAGGTAAAAGCCAGTTACTTTAACTCTTCCGTATTTTTTTTTAGATGTGGTTAATGCTGTACAATATTTATCTGATAGAAAAACTGCTTCACGCGTTGTGAAAAAAATATACGTATATAGAAAAATTCTACTATTAAATGCTTCTTTTGCTATATACTCTCCATTAAATTAGCTGCGTTATTATATGCCCTTTGTAGCCAAAAAGGGAAGCTTTATATTTTTGTTTTCGGTTTTATTTACAGGAGTTGAGAATTAAAATCAGTCGGAATCTGAATTCAGATCAATATCAATAACGTAACGCCCAACTTTCTGTGATAAGCATATGGGTTACACCATTAACAATATATATGTAGCTTCCTATGACACTTAATTTTTTTTATTCTGATTGCCATTTTATTTTAACTTGTCCATCGTATTTAAAATTACCATGTGAAAATATCAACCGCACTAGAAAAATTACTCGTGGTGTTTGTGGAAAGTTCATGCAAGACAAAAAAATAAACCCTCCTTTCAAGCATTACTTTTCTCCCTGAAAATACGCAAATTGTGGGCTCGAAAAAAAAAAAAAAGATGCATTCATTCTCAACATTTTTGGACACCAACAAATCAGCGTATGCACTAAGATGAGAATTTTACCTGAACAACGACATCGCAATGTTCCCCGGGAGTATTTTAGGTGACAGCCATAAAATATCAAAGAGCAGTAAAAATAGTTTTGAACGGGTATAGTTTTTTATACAATGGCTCTACAAACAATTTTTCACTAAAGTCTATGACATACATTTACGAAATTATAAATTTCTGCTTTTTTTTTACAAAATATCGTAATGTTGCATAGGACTGTAATTGCCTGGGTATAATAGACCGCAAAATAATTGGAATTTTTTATATTTCCTTGAAAACCTTTTATTCCAAAGGATGTCTCAGAAAGTTGGACATATCTGCGTTCTACGCAAAACATTGACAACATATTTTCTTAACTAACTCTATATTGTTAGTCCACTAGAGTGTAGTAATATCAAAATAAAACGTTTTTCTTTCTTTATTTAGGGGATACTGCGGCACGCATGCTCGAGCCATAGCAGGTGTGGGTGTACATATTACATACACTTTGAACAGTAGAAAAAATTGCACTCGAGAACAAATCGCGACAGAATTAATTACACTAACAAAGCCGTCAAGTGACGAAAGTGTTACTAGTTCGTTTGTTAACGAATTTCATTCTTCGATTGCCCGAGAAAAAAAAGGAATTCTTGAATACTTCAAGGTTATGTCTGTATTGCTTGATAGCTCTGGAATGATTGAGTCTAGATGAACCCGTTGATGAAAGAGTGATATATCTCACTGTCAAGATTGAACATCTTGTTAACAAGGGTGTATAAGAAGCGTAATCTGTTTACTTTAGCTCTGATCTCCAACGGTTGTATGCTAGCCTCTGCAAGTAAACTTGACGCAAATATATTATATCTAAAATGTTTAGTTATAAATTGCCCAGCAAGGTTTTGTACACTTTCAAGTTTACTGATTCCCTCCGCGGTATGAAGATACCAGACTATACTGGCATATTCCAGCATGGGCAGTATGAGTGTATAGTATGCAGGATTTTTTTTGTCTCCCTATCAGCAAATTTTAAGCTACGTTTCAGTGTAAAACTTTTACCCCCTGCCCTGTTAACAACATCCTCTATATCCTGATTCCAGTTTAGTGTGCCCGTTATTGTCACTCCGAAGTATTTGTATTGCCCAACATAATTGATGGGAGTCCCATTAATTGATTTCTTTTCCTTTAAATGATTTGTTTTGCAGATACTGTCATTTGTACTATTTTAGTCTAGTTTACCTGCATTGGCCATTTATTCGCCCATTCTTGAACTTTTGCCAAGTGTTCATTAAGCGCCATCTGACATTAAGTTAATTTTACCTCAGAATAAATAGCAGACTCATCGAAAAATAATTTAACTGGTACTTTGATATCTTTAATAATCTCATTTATAGAAATTAAGGATGAAAAAGGCCCAAGAGCCAAGCCTTTAGGAACCCCGGACCAGGTTTGGGCAGTATCGGCACACAAATGTATCGCGATAGTATTTCCGGAAGGTTTATAGTATTTATATTACTGTATCACTCTACAATTTTTCAACCAGTGTATGTATTTCCGTATCAGAATACATTTTTGGTGTATTACATGTATCGCGATACAAATCCGGAGCAATGTATCTCGTTGCAACGCTCGAGAAATCAGTGACCCCCAAGCGAAAGCACAAGAGACTGCTTCCTTTCTCCTTTGGTGCTTCAGATAAGTAGAAGGTACAGTAAATGGGACCTTGAGGCTTTGTTATCGAACAAACCATGGTTTGTTTTGAACGTTATGGCCCCGACATTGGCGACTCCCCTCACTATTTTCCAAAGATAACATATGTCTTCCGGGATGCTTCAGCTGGGCAACCATATTTGTAGAATCAAAACGTTGAAGGCACAGTGGGTACGAACTTCACAACTGTTTATTGCACTCCCAGAGCCATTTACTAGGGCGAGCGGAAAGCTTCGTAGCAACATTTCATTCCAAGTCTCCAGAAAAGGAATGGGGGAGCTGCCGACATGGAACTAATACTCCGTTCACCTCTAAGCTGACAGTGCGGTGGAAGCTACGCACTCGTTGAACCAGTCATACGTCTTTTTATCGCAACGTGATCACGCTCCCGCCCATACCTACGCCCGGAGAGCGGGTCCGGTGATGGAAAAGCAGGTGGCTGATTGGTTGCGATGAGGGAGTACCTCCCACCGCACTGTCAGCTTAGGGGTGAACGGAGTATAGAGGATGCTGACCTGTCAGGGATATTTCGGTGGATATAAAACGAATTTAGAGGTTCATGTGATATTGCTTGGGACGCGTGAAATATACTGAAAGGAGAACTGCACTGCATTCTCGTATGCAAAGTTTTCCCAACCTAGTGAAGACTAGTTCCCACAGCTTTATGTTAAAAGGGAAATGACAATTCTACACGAAAATAATTTTGGGGCTCGAGAGCGTTCAAGTTCAACTTTAATCTTTACCTCGCAGTTAGTATAAGTTCTTTTTTTCACTGAAGGACTCATTTTTACCCGCGGAAGTACAAACCCTGTCAACGTAGCCTACCTAATACAACCTCCACGCGAGGTCTTCATATACATAGAAAACCGAAAAAAAAATATTTCCATGATCTAAAACATTCTCCACGTGAAGGCGCTCTTCGTTCGTTCTAATATGAACCCGTGTTTGTTGGCACCTGTGGAACGCTTAATCTCGTTCGCTAACATGACTCTTTGTCCAAATCAGCAGCGGCTAATCGTCGAGATATTTGAAAAAGTTACCTTATCATCAAGTGTAGTCGAGTGTAGCAGCAAACTCCTATATTTACGTTTGTTTTGTTTTGCATCCATAAGAAAATGTAAAATATGTAGCAAAAGGATTGTTTCATTTTTGTCTGAAAAAATTATTTTTTTTATGGCAGTACAAATATTCACATCACAAAAAGATTTTTTTTAAGAGAAATGTATGCAAGTATTATTGCCCCGGCAAAGTGTATTCCTGAATTTGTATTTCCAAAGACTTTTAAATTTGTCAAGTGCATTCCTAATACGCATCGCGGTGCTTTTGTACGGATGTATTTCAGGATCAGTATTTTAGCTGTCTTCGTCTTGTTTCTCAGTATTTGTATTTCCAAATACAATTTAAAGTATCTCTACCCAACCGTGCCCAGGACGTTACAGGAAGAAGGCCACAAGACTCATCACAGAAATGTACATATTGAGATCTATTGGACATGTATTATTTTATCTAGATTACTTACTGATCATTTCTCAAGAATATAGAAAGTTTTAAAATAAGTTTTGGGTGTGATACACGATCAAAAGCTTTCAATAATTTAAAGAAAATTATCTCTGGCTGACTCCTATCGTTAATTGTGTTTGCGAGCTCGTGTATTAATTCAATAAGTTGGGTACTTGTTGATAATGATTTCTTAAAACCGTGGTAAGATGGTATAATAATATTGGGTATTTTGGGATATTAACAAATATGTGAAAGTATTATATGCTCTAGAAGCTTACAACAAGTAATTGTTAAATATACCAGTCTATAGTTATCCGGGTTGTTTCTTTCGCGAGACTTACGAATGGAAAAACTTTTTTCAACTTCCCAATGATAAGGTAATAAATACTCCATAGGGAATAGATGTGGTAAAAGTATTCAAAGATATTTAGACATTAATTCTTCATAACACTTCAAAAACTCGCTCTATATCGCGTCAGGACCAGGACACCTCTTAGGGTCTATATTATTTAACAAGTGAAAAATGCCATGCTCTGAAATTACTATGTCCTTTATAACAGGTGAAATTTCGATGCAAGTATGTGGCATAAATACGTTATCCGACGTAAATACCGATTCAAAGAACTTGTTAAATTCATTCGCAGTTATACTTGTTAGTAAGGGTTTACTTTTAGTAAGGGAGACATACCTCCAAAAACCTTTCTCTAACACTGGATAGAAATAAGCATGATTTCATCTTAAAGAAATATTGTTTTGACTCAACTATCATGTTTTTTGTTTTGTTTTTTTGTTTTTTAAAGTTGGATACCGTCTGGTGAAAACACCTGTTTCACGTTTTTTATTCATTTTCTTCCCTTGGAAAATTTTACATTTCAAATGAATATTTCTCTGTTGATCCATGGATTTCTAACATTGTTTGTTTCTTTTTTTTTTTTAAACAGCACAAATCGCTCAACACACGGGTTCACAGTGTTCAGGAAGTATGACCACATTTCATCCGCATCTGCCCCACAATTACCAGAAAGACTAGTAAACCCTTCACAGATAATTTGTAAATACTCCAAGAAGCAAACATCGTCTGTTTTTCTGGAATCTGGAACACTAGTCAGTGTTACATGAGAGAGATTACTTTTCTTAAAAGGAATAATCACTTCAACCATTTTATGAGCATAAATACCTTCACGAATGTTGCAAGTACAAGATGGGTCACTGAGCTTATTGTTTCAAAATACAAGATCGATTAAAGACTGAGACCCAACTTGGGATCGTTTGAAACCCTCAACAATCTGAACTAAACTATAGGAGAACGCAATGTTCAAAAGAGCTTCACCATGCAGGCGATCCACATGGTCAAGCGATAAATCGGACTAGTTCATATTTGGTAAGTTGAACTCACCTGCTAATATGAAGTTTCCATAGTAGTTTACATAAGCAGATTTTAAGCAAAAACGCTAATTATGTCTATAAGTGCAAGGTTATACACCATGCACTAATACTTTGCGCAGCAAGGGCTCCAATTTTGACATGTCGCACAGTTGCCTACATGTTAGTTCTTGACGAAACAATATCGCCAGTCCACCTTCTCTAGATGGTCTATCTTTTTTTTAACGTTGTAGTGAGGGTAGCATATTTCAGAATTCAGTATATTTGAATTTAAACATGTTTCAGTAACTATCATCAAATCATGAAAATGTACTAATAATGTTTGTTTAATGTCTTCAACTTTATTTGCAACACTCCTGACATTTATATTGATTAACTTCAACTCACGAACACATTTACCTCGACGTTAGTTTTCCTGTCTCCCCGGCGGACCAGTAATCGTCACTCGGCACCTCTTTTTCGTGTCCCAATCATATGTATCATCATTTTCAACCAGCTTGTCGTACCGTAAAGACACTTTGTCCTCAGGTTTTCTTGATTCCTTCACAGTCATCCACATTTGATTCCTCATCGCCTGCACTTCTTTTAGAATAATCATCCGACACCGAGATATTTGCTCCCTTAAACTTTCTGGCGTTTTTCATAATTTCCAGTTTTTCAGTGAAATTGCATAACCGCATAATTACTTGACGAGATCTAGCGGATCCTTTCCTTCCAAGTACGTGGATGCGTTCTACTCTTGTCACCCGTGGCTCCCAATTTGTCCTAAAATAAATCCCCTAAAACAGATTAGTTAAGCGACCGGGCCCACAGTTTCCCCATCATTTTCATTTATACTATACACCAGTGGTTCTCAAATGGGGGTCCGCGGACCCTTTGGGGTCCGCGAAGGCAATCTAGGGGTCCGCGAAGCACCGCCTCATCAGTCAAGCTCGGCAATAAAAGTAGTCTTCTTTTCAGATTGAGAAGAAACATTCCCATTTTTGGGTGAGTTTTCGCGTGTGTATATCAATGAGAGTAGTCTACTTCACACTGGCCCTTAGTTATACTCATTTATTAAATAATTATCAAAATTATTCTATACCTTTCCCTTCCTCTCACCACGAACGGGGTCCCCCATTGCCTCCGTCGATCCACAAGGGGTCCCCGAAACATCAATGGTTGAGAACCACAGCTATACACAATAACATCATTTTGTCTGCTGTGGTTTTCAATTTTGTCTGTCAGCAATCCTACCTGCTCTTTTAAATCTTGCACCTCAAAATCCCATTTAACAAGATTTTCTGCGCTTTCTGAAAACGACTCCATTTTTTCCTCTATTGCATCCAACCTTCGTCCCGTGTTAGAGAAGTGCGCTTTCCAGGGTATGTTTAATTGAGTAAATGTTGCGAGAGGACTTTTTTAACCTTCAAGAACAGCGGCCAATCGTTCCTCTATTGGTAATTAGAAACAATCAAAGAGTGTATGCTATGAAATTTGATCACTTGAGACCCCCGCCCCCCGCTTTAGGGGTTGCAATTTGGCAGATTCCTAGCCGCTGCTAACCGACTGTCTGTATGTAGGCCGTAGACTATTCGGCTTCGAACAAACATCACCGATAACCACCCGCCGGTATCATAACTACAAAAAATGAATGAAATAAAAACACACCGAATTATGCTATATGTTTCTTAACAAGGACTGTATAGTCAAACCCTCCCTCAGACATTTGTCGAGCGCGTAATTTCACATAAAATCAAGTACCCGGCCAACTCAGATTTATTGAAATCACTGACCTCGGAGGGCAGTTGCATGAGAGTTAGGTCAGTTAGTCAGTTACCACTAATCGTGATAATGTCTGTGTTCTACTCAGGTCAGAGGTGGATGACAATGTTTGGAACAACTCTTTAGGTTGTGATTGGTCGAAACCTGAGAAGGATGAAAGAGCAATGTAACTTCTTGCGGCTGCGACTGCTAATAACAAAAATCAATAATTTTTGTTATTAGCCAAACAAAAAAAGAGTAGGATTACAAAAATGCACCAGATTACGCTAAGACTGCACGGACTTTGGCTCGTCTTCGTACGTGTTTTCATTCGTATGTAAGCACTGTCGGATTATGGTAAGCGTGAAGCTTTATAGGTTAGCGTGGAAACAAATTGTAAATTATATTGGAACTCTCTTTGTTTTTCCGTTAATATTTTGTTCTCAGCGATAAGTACAGTTTTTGGATTAGAAGAAAACAAATCGTTAAAACGAACCAATTTTTACCACAAATAAATGAACGGCGAAAAAAGAAGTGTCGATTTGTCTTATATAAAAACCTACATATAAGGTGCATCAGGCTGTTGTAACGGCACGGCACACACGAACACACGATATCCGAAGCTGCCTCCGGTGCTCTAACTCATGGTTCTGTCGAGCAGCAGCAAGTAAAAAGACTCAGGGTTTGTATACTTCTTTTCATTTATTTGGGCATGGTGAAGAACATTTTTAAGAGATGCAATTTATGGCAAATAAGATTTAGTAACCTAGAAAGCGTCGAACAGTCCAATATATTATTTGAAAAAAAAAAAAAAACTACCGGCAATCTTGAAGAGTCAGCTTGAGCATCGGGTCACCAATATTCGTGATTTTATATTAGCTTAGAACTCTATCATTAGAAGTGTTTTCATTACACCTACAAATAATAGTGCAAGTTCGCATTGCGCACGAAGGTTAATATTATTTTGTACTACCTTGGGAAAAGTATTATTAAACTTTTTTGCTTGCATAAAACGTCCTAAACGTTTTATGCAAAAGCACATTTAAAGTCAACATAAAAGAAGTGATCTACCAAATGCACGTTGAAGAAAGCCATCAGAAGTACAGAAAACGTTAACCCAACGTCAGGAAAGGCATCCAATAAGTAGACGTTGGAGGGAGTCATCAGTCCATCCCTTTTGTAATGAAAGAGTAAACTAGTAAAATACACGTCTCTCGAACAGAACTTGAAAAGAAAAATAATTCGTGTCTCGTATCTTCGCTTAATATGGCACAATCATCATAACATAAACTGTACATGCTTATTTAAGTGGACAGTGAAATTTGTTTTAATGAATCAAGAAGCAAAATGAATGTAGCAGGGCACGGCTGTTGTTAGTTACCTTCATATTTCGTTAAAAAAAGAAATTCAGTTGTCCATATTCACAAGTAAGTCCCAACTATCTCAACGAAAGCTCAAAACGCTGAGCATATTTAGCATATTAATGCGACGTAAGCCGCATAGACACTACGTTGGGCGTCAGGTTTCTATCCCATAATGCGTCGACGTGGTCCCTCAAAAACCAGAACAAGGCAACGACCCGCAAAACAAATCACCGCCGAGTAATAGTATATACATAGCCAAATACTTAAAATAATTGCTCGTTTTCAAAATAAACACAAACACTTGCACAATCTGGGGAACACGAAAAGTGCGCAGCTGACGACGCGGGCAAAAAAAAAGAATTAAAATTCTCGTTTAATGTTCGTCGTGAAGTTTACATGTGTTTTTATTATGGTGCAGGCCTTTTAGTTGTTGTTTTCTTTCTAGGAGATTCCCGCGCCGTCAGAGCCGTCAACAACAAAACCGCGGCGACGCGATACTGAAGAGTCTAGATTTCAGAGAGGGAGCAAGTGAAACCATAAAGAGCGTTTCTTGTTATTGTTTTTTCATGCAATTTAATGGCGGACGTCTTCCGCTCACATTGATCGCAGGTGAACATACGCGTTACGTTCTCGCGTGGGAAGGGGGGAAAGCTGGGAAGGAGGCGTTGGCAGACGATTAAACAAATGCGTTATTATACCGAGTTTGACTTGTAAGTCAGTCCGCAGCTAACCCTAGCTGACTAAAGCTGATTGCGGAGAAGGCGCCGTGTAACCGAGCTTTCCATTGCCCGTCAATGGATCCACATGTAATCGAAATTAATCCTCAGTCCTCCGCTGGGACGTGCCAGATGCTTTCGTTGGATTGGCACGTAAAACCCCCAAATCAGACTTTGACTTGAGCTGACGCTAGAATCCGATGGAGTCAATCAAATAGTGCCAAGAGTGCTTCATCACGCGTTCCATGACTTCCTGAGTTTGCTGTTAGTGACCAACCCAAACAAGCATAATTATTCCGCCGCAATCCTGCTGTTTTTTTTGTTTTTTTTTCATAAGTTCTTGGTGTGCCTGATGACAGCAAACTCGCGAATGCGAGGATAGCCGTGACGGTGCACATTTAGAGCTGTTTGAATGGCTCGATCGTTGCGTAGCGCCGGCTGAGGTCACAGTTAAAGGGAAACCGAATAGGGACCCTTGCAACGATCGCCGTTTGCGCACTTTCGTCTTTCACTGCTGGGTTATAGAGACGTGTTCTTTCCACGCGCAGTAGCTCTATTCCATGGAATATTAAGCGGCGCGCATGCATTCGCAACCCAACTGACTCGTCACGCTTCGTCCGGGCGATGAGCGCCGGAAATCGCTCTACGGGGGAGGATACATTCTGCTCCGCTCATTTGTACGAAACAGCTAGAGTTCCTCGATATGGTAAACCCCAAAGAGGGAGCGGAGTTTCGCAGTTGTTTCTCCCGAGCCGTCATGCCGCTATTCCCCAAAATCGATTACGTGAGGTGCAAAGCGTCCAGCGCCTGCGTGCAGGAAAGCCACCGCTACGGTCGTTCCAACGACGTTGCATGCGCCCACGGCGTATGTTCGCCTGCTTCTGCCTCCCCCTTTTCCTCCTCTGCTGTTTTCAATGAGCGGTGACGCGGACAGCGCCGCTATTCGCAGAATTCAGTCACGTGACAATCAAAGCACCCAGGGCCGTGCAGGAAAGCCGGCGCTACGGCAACCCGCCGAGGATGAATGCGCAACACGAGCAGCCGTAGGAAGTAATCGCTGGTGGCCATACATCGGTTGCACTAACGTCACATCGCATACGTTTGACCACCATTTAAGAGGAGGAGATGGAAGCTGCTTTTGTAAGAGTTTTGAGTGACGGGTTAATCTATAATTCTCTTGGAGGGGAATAGCGACGTCTGTGCAAATCTGGGATAGCAGAAAAGAGGATCCTGCTAAGAGGAGAGCGCATTCTTCCCCTCTTCTCGAGTGATCATTGGAGCTTTTTCTAAATGTCGTCACGTGCAAGCCATGTATAGGCTGTGTAGGCGACTGCTGAGCGCGTGATGACGGCGAGCTTTAGCAATTCTTTTGCGACATGCATTCCCCACCATCAAGATTGCCCGTCTTAGCGGTCTATTGATGTGACATTGTTCTGAGCATGCACTCTAAACATCGCCCTCAAACTCTGCAGAATGCAGGGGCTTCACAGAGAGCATGCTTAGAGAAGTAGATCCTCCTCTTACGGAGTGAAAACCCCGCGTCCGAGAGAACACAAGATTGACGCTGTCCTTCGCTGTCACGCTTTCGCACTGTGCCGAGGGGATGGGGCTGTGGCGCCAACGCATCGAGATACCAGATTCGCCGAGACAGCAGAGACGGCGAATCCAGTGGCTGCGCGAGTCCAGCCGTTCCAACTACGCACAAGCAGTCAGCTCCAATCGAAATTATATTTTTGCGGAGATTGGATGTATTCTCCATATTCTATTTCACTCCAAGTCCTAGCGCAGCCAGCCTCTACGATTCGATGGCGCATATCAAGCGCCTCCAAAAGTGCAGCGTCATGGCACTTGTAGTCTTTGAGCATTTTCGTATCACCGGCAAAACGCATCGCGCACAGGAAAAAGCGTAGGATCATGGGGCGCTCACTCCCTTACAAAAAGTTTATATCTGGCCAGATCTGAAGATTTCAGATATGGCCCATATCAAAAATTGGCCGGATATAACCTAATATGGTATATCTGCCAGATATAGCCTCATAATGCCAGATATAGTCTGATATCCCTGGCCAGGTATGGAAATCCCAGATCTGGCTGAGTATGGAAATTCCAGATCTGGCAGGGCATATCAAAAGGACACAAGCCTGGAATCATCACTTTATATCTTTTTATTGTCTACAATTCTCCCAAGTGCCCCGGCCCGCACTCGAGGAATTATGGGAACGGTGATCTTTCAGCCCCCTAGTGTTCGCTAATTTTGACCAATTCCATGGTTACACAGTTTCCAGTGTAATTCGTAGTCACCCTGAACAAGCGTCACATAGAGCTCAAGGACCTATCATATCACTTTTAAAATTTCTCGTCAATGGCAGCGTTTATGATACTGTGCATGCGATCCACCTTTCAACCTGGTTGAGCCGCAGAAATATATTACAATATTATCATTCTCGTGATTGTTGTTTTAGTTAAAAGCCGAGAAATCACAACAATCAAAACCGGGATTTGGCTCGGATTCAGCGAAGCTGGTTCTAGCATTTCTAGCGTTTCTAACTTAATATCAGCGTCTTTGAATCTGTACGAGAATGATAATAATGTAAGAGATATTCATTCATTCATTCATTCATTCATTCATTTGTTTATTTTTTTGTGCTCATGAACAGCTTTCGCCTTAGTGATGATGCACAATTAACATACAGCAAAAGAATAATAATTTTACAAATTGACAAGGGAAAACTTGAACGCTACAAATGATGGGTTAAAAGTTATAGATTTATAAGAGAAAACTTGAACGCTGCAAAGGATGGGTTAAAAATGTCAATGCAGGAATCATCGAAAGTATTATACAAGGTCTGAATGCGTGTCATGGGGCAGGTTTGGAAGAATTGATTAACATAAAATGGAAGAGAAGTTCGCAAAACTCTTCTCGGAACATGAATATTTATCGCTGAAGTTAGGTCAGGGCAATCGATGACTCCGTGAAGGCATTTGAACAAAAATACAAGATCTCTGTCGCGTCGTCTGGCACTCAAAGTGGAACAATTGTAACGTTCTAAAAGTCTTTTATATTCAAAGTAAACAGTGCGACCAACATAGCGGTCGTAAAAAAATCGAAAAAAACGTTTCTGAACATTCTCAATCGACTCTTGGTGCGTACGCCCAATAGAATTCCACACAACTGAGGAAAACTCTAGCTTAGACCTAATTAATGAAAGGTATAACTGCATAAAACAGGCCGACATGGAAAACTCACGTGTAATTCTGGATATGACACCTAAAGTACGGAAAGAGGCGTTGACAATGTTATTGACATGCGTATTAAATGACTAAGAAGAGTCTATATAAACTCCAAGATCACGAGTGCAATCCACCCTTTGCAATGGGGCGTTGTCGAGTTGGTAACAGGAATGAAATAGCCTTAGCTTCCCTTAGATATGTCTGAAGCTCATCCAGGTTGAAGGTTGGACAGAATGCACAGTACTGACATTGGTGAGAATTTTTAAAAGTGATATGACAGGTACTTGGGTTCTATACGACACTTGTTCAGCGTGACTCCGAATTACACTCAAAATTGTGTAACTATAAATTGGTCGAAATTTCCGACCACTAGGCAGCTGAAAAAACACCGTCCCCATGATTCCTCGAGTACGGGCTGAGGCGCTTGTGGAATATAGCAAATGGACCTTTTTCACATACCGACGGCACCAGGCGGTAGCTGCACGAACTAAAAATCGAGGAAGTGACCTACCTGCGCTACCAATCGATAATGGGAGCTACGCTACCAGTTTCTTCGCTCTCCGAGCAGCGGCGCCTGCCCAACGCGACTCTAAAGAGGGGGATCTGTGGCGTCTACCCAAACGTCATGTTCTTCTTTCCGTCCACTTTCTTTTTTTGTGTAACACAATTATATATATATTGCAATTACGTGTTCTACTCGCTGATCCACAGCCTCCTTCCGAATTTCCTCGATTTCTAGTGCCGACTTCCGCCGCTTGGCATCAAGTGCTCGCGCGTGCGCAGAACGCTTCTTGAAAAAGGTCCATTGTCTATTCGGGCGTAATGTTAACACTTCGAAATAATTAAGCTACATTGAAATCTTCGTGAAAATTAGCACAAATTATCCCAAACTTAAGCTTGCCAAGGCTGAAGTTTGGGATTTTTTGTGCTAATATGTAGCTCGCGAACAATGAGACATTCACAGTTTCCTAACAAATCACTTTTGCCTTGTTTTTTTTTTTAATCTCTTTTATATATTGAACACCGGCTGCCAGATAAAGCGGTATATACGCCAGATAACGAAGCATATGCCTCAAATAAGGCTGTATATATGCCAGATACGTCTGTTTGTACGCCAGATTAGGCTGTATATATGCCAGATAAGGCTGTATATACTTCAGATAAGGCTGTATATAGGCCGTACATAATCATATAATGTTTGATATGGCCAAATATGCCCCAGATATAAGATTTTCATACAGGCTGTGCGTGATTCGGTTTACCCGGTGGGCTATTGTCCTCGAGAAACAGATCGAATTGTGTGGAAGCGTGCTTTTGTTTACCCATGGTTCTCTATGAGGCATGTGATGATTCCATCTGTCCACAATGCGGGTGGAGACAAAGCATCCACACTAACGGCACGGAGCACGGACAAGGGTACAGAGCACGCGCTCTTAGCAGTTGATTCCAGCGCGAGGCGCTGCGTTGGCGTCACCCATGGCTTCGGCCTCGCGTAAAACAAAGCGCATTTCTGCTTTTTACCACAACAGCCGTGTCGATCGAATCTCGAGGAGAATAGACTTTCGTAAAAATCGACTTCTGCGAGATGTTATCTTTGTCTGCTGGGCTGTGGAACCCCCTCTGAGCATGCGCTCTTACTCTGCCGTGCGGTAGATTAGACGCTGCGCATACGCCCACGGCTCAATGACTCAGCAATTTTTCTTCCGGGTGATAAGTGATGGAAAAGTCTATACATAGCTTGCACTGATGTCACCCAGTACCCAGCAATGGCGTCCTTTGCACGTGCGGCCAGCCTTCTACAGAATAAAGAGCACGATGTGAGACGCTCGCGGAGGCGCGTGCAAACCTACCTTCCACTGCATTAATGGGACGCTTAGTACCCGAGGATGGCGACTAGAAAGACGTCACATGAGAACTATGTATAGGAAGTATTCACTGGCGGCCATAGCTGTGTGCGCGACTGGTGAGCGCGTGCTGCTGGCGAGCTTCCACAGTTTTTTTGTAACGTGCATTCCGCACCGTCAAGATTGCCGGTCTTAGCAGCCTATTAATGTGGGCTCGTTCTGAGCATGCGCTCTAAGCAGCCCCCACAAATATGGCGCCCAGTGAATACTCCTTATAGGGAGTATTCACTGGCCGCCATATTTGAGGTCACTGTTTAGAGCGCATGCTCAGAACGAGCTCGCATTAATAGGCTGCCAAGACCGGCAATCTTGGTGGTGCGGAATGCACGTGGCGAAAGAACTGTGGAAGCTCGCGTTCAGCACGCGCTCCGCAGCCGAGCACACAGCTATGGCCGCCAGTGAATACTCCCTATAGCAAGACGCACAAAGACGACGCGCGCCATGACGATTCACTTTTGGGCCAGGCTTGATTAGATCATAGCGTCGGATGCGACCAGACACTTCAAATGACGCGGAGTACGTTAAAGTACTGGAGGTTATGTTGCACGTTTTGGACTCCCAGGAGACTAGGAAGAAGGAAGTGACGTCAACAACGCTCTTTGGATGTTGATTGGTGGAGTCGCTGATGGCGGTATCTGCTAAGATACGTTCGTTGGTTCATTCACACCTACGTCACTTCCTTCTCCCTAGCCTCCTGGGAGTCCAAAACGTGCAACATAGCCCCCCTGGATACACGCTTTCGGCTCCTCCTCGCAGCTCGTGTTGTAAATCGCGGCCCATAAACGGCACACGACCCCGATCGAGCACCGCTGCAAATACTCCCAAATCTAGGGCACACTACGCGAAACAATCAACAGTCCGCAACCGATGCTCACCGGCACTAATTACCTGTTCGTCACGAGAGCCGATCCGCTCCCCCCCGACGTCGAGCTTTAATGGGAAGACTTGGAAGTGCCGGCTCAGCGGCCGTCGCATTTGTTCTCGCGACTCCCAACCTTCCATCTCCCTTTTTTTCCTAGAAACGTGACGCGTGTGCGGTATCGTTTATACGAGGCACAGGTGTCTCTGACAATAAATACCGTTTACATCGTAAGAATAAAAATAAATAAATAAACAACTTGAAAAGTTTGTTAAGTGCTTCCGTGATGTCATTTCTGAGCGCTCTTTAAAGGCCTTCTTTTTAATTTCGGTTAATTGAAGATCGCGATCGTTGCGTTCGGTTGAGAGACGCTCTTGGAGAGGGTACTTGAGCTTCAAACAACTTTAGGGAGATGGCTACTGGCAAGAAGATTGAGCTATATAGGCAACCGCGCTGTTTAAAAGCAGTGACGCGTTCGAACACACCGGGTGTGGGCACCGCGCCAATACAGAAACCAGACTCGAGTGATGTAAAGCGACCGCGGCACGCGCATTGCCGACAACAGCGGCACCGCCCCGGTGTGAACTCGAGCCTCAAATTGGCCTATAGGAGGCGCTCTGTTCAGTTCGTTTTCTACGGAGCCTGGTGTTCACACGTCACGAGGTCCCTGAACTGGCTTCTTTACGTCATCTTCCTCTATCAAGTGCAGGTTACAAAGCTTCATTCAAGGGCACACGAGCGCTGCACAGTGTTCCGCCGGGAACCTTGTTTTCAACCGGTGCTTCACTGATTGAACATGAGCCCCAGCTTAAAGGAGCTGTGCAACGATATTCAATTGGAATGTTTTTCACTTTACACGAGCTTACTGGCACTAGTGGGACTCAAGGATACTCGCATGCAATGCCACTGGCCAAGAAACTCCTTTGTTGCGGTGTAATTTCAAGGACAAAAGCGATCATTTTCATTCAATCTCTCCCTTGCAAAATTCGATGACGTAACGCGGGGATCGTAGTACACCCGTATGACGATATTTGAATGCGGTTCATAGATTGGACCCGAGCATTGCGTGGGCACTCGATTTAGGCTCGTGATAATTGATAGCTCGAGAAGCATTCGAGTAGTGGCCCGTGTCCAATCGCTGCAACGACGACAATAGCCGAGCCATAACAATGTCTGGAACTCAGCGCGTGTCCTGTGCTTTGCCAACCCCAGCGCGTGGCTATGATCAACATTGGCGGCATATAATCGGCTCCAGATCACGTGGCCGCTTGTTCTGGCTGCGAGTTGAGGGCGTGAACGCTGCTCGTTGTTTTTTTAATTTTTTTCTGGGACTTCTAATGCGTCGGGTGAAAAACGAAGGCGTGTTTCATAGGTCATTAACGTCAGGGATCCGTTCTAAGCGGTATTTGCGCAAAGTAAAAAAATTGTTGCATAGCCCCTTTAACACTGACGCAGCGTTTGGCTACATCAGCCGACCGCTACGTCAGGAACACACACACACACATACGGTAGTTATGTTGTTGCTGTCCCCGTGAGTTTAGTTCTCAATCTAGCCGTTATTCGAGACTTCAATTCACTATAGGTGGCGCCACTCGTTCTGCCAAGTGGCGGGTATAGTCAGAGTCGGAGATACGTGCCGGCATACCAGTTGCTAAGCCTGTCTCGTGCGCTGGCTTCACTGAGCGACACAAATTATTTGTCCTTTACGAGGAAGCTAGGGTGTTATCAACGCAGGTCGCGCCTTTATTCTGAAAACAAAAACGAGGTTTAGCGTAATGTTTACGCCAGGAGGCTAGTTTAATTCTGGAACTAAACCTAAACTAATCTATATTTTTAATTTAATGTCTCAGTATAGATGTTAATTTCAGACTTTTCATAGCTCAAGATTTGTCTTGGAGCGTAATTATTGTGCTAAAAAAGTTGTTTGCGGAAAATTTATTTTGTGAGATATGTGTCCGATCCAGGCACTTCAAAATATTTTGGAGAGTACAGTGTCCCTTTAACAGGTTCACCTCATAAATAACATAGTATCGTGTGTTTGTTGAACAAATCAGTGCTGGCATTTGTGTGTTCTTGCTGCCTTTTCTTGCTCAGATAATTGTCATTTGAAATAATGAATTGCGGGCATTTTAATGGGTTTTTCAGTATCAAGATGACTAATTGCCTTACCATTACTCCCGACACAAGAATAACAGAATCATTCCAAATTTTACGAAATATCGCCATGGGTGATAAGTTTAAAATATGTTCGGAGAAAGCATAATTTAGGAAACGCTGTTCTCACTACAAAAACCCAAAGACGAAATCCAAGTCAGACAGCAGAAGCGTGCATGTTATTGAAGCAACGCGCGACGCATAGGACTTTATATTACATCCAGTGTTTGACTGTTTATTTATCTTCGTGTCAAGAGTTTTTCATATGCTAAAAAGAAAACAAAGTGAAACCTTTTTGAAAGACTATTATGACTAAATGGCGTATTTTTGTGATCGCGGTGTTTATTGGGGGCCTACATTGCCGCAATTTGTAATAATTTTATTAATAAATTAAGATATTTTGATACCTAGTTTTTCAAGCTTGATTGTAATTTGTTGCTTATGATCTAATTTCAAATCCGCGAACAACTATGGTAATCAAAAGTGGGCAAACTATCACAACTGGTGACAATTGCAGCATTTTTAATTAACACGTCATAAAATAAAAATAGTCTAAAATCTATTAAAACAATTTATCTAACCTGAGAAATTTATGTAAAATTACATTAATTGAGGGTAAAGAATATGGTACTCTCAGGGTCGCGACTTTTGACAATTGGCAAAACTTCCGAAGTCGCCATCCAATCCTTCCGGACAAAATACCACCCCTCCCCCCAAAACGTTTTTTTTTTTTTTTTATTTACCAATCTTTTTAGAACATTTAGTTTCTTTCATTTTTACGCGCCATTTTTTTGCCAATTTCAGCCTTTCCAGTTCGAAGGAAAGCCTACATGCTGAGTAACAGGCTGTAGTTGAGCTTGTTGGTGCATAATACTAAAAAAAGGCCAGCTGAACATAGGAAAATAGAATTATATTTCCCTATGTTCAGCGGGGCTTTTTTAGTATAACGCCTACATGTTTCCACGTTTGCTCACTGCGGTACGTTTCGTCGGCGTTGGAAACCGGTGAAACAGTAGTGAGTTTTAGAATGGCGTATCCAAGGAAACGCAAGCATTGCGTGTTTTCGTTAACATTGCGTGTTCCACACTGCGCGTGCGGGGAGCCCGAAATCGGGCTCTTAAATTGGAGCACGGCGACCACGCGCGGGCGCAGCACGCAACTGTAAAGGCCGGTTCAGACACTTGCGTTTGAGTGCGTTTGACTGCGTTGCGACGGGAACCGAAGGCGAGTCACCGGCACATCTGTGCTTCGTATGAAGCGTGGAATCCAATTCAAGGAATCGTTTTGGCACGCGATACAAGCAGCAGGGATGTCCTGGTTTCTCGCTGCCGCAACGCAGTCAAACGCAGTCAAACGCAACTGTCTGAACCAGGCTTAACGCAAAGGCGCAGCGCTTGTGTTTGCTTCTACACGCAGTACTAATACTTTCTAATAAGGTACAATCCCCCACCGGCCGCAGCACTACGTCGGGACAGTGAAGGGTGTTGTTCGTATTCAGAAATGACATTTTGCGATCGTTATCGCGAGCAGTTCCGCCGTGCCTGCTGACCAGGAGAACCGGGGGACCCTCACTATAGCGTGCTTCCCGTTTCCGCCGCTGGAGGGCGAGCGACGAGCTGGAGTCGCGAATAGGAGCTAGGGTTCAATCTACTCCGCAATTGTCGCCGAATATTACCCTCTTTACAAGGGCACCCTTTACCGCGGTTAAATCTCCCTAAACTGCAGTTACGCTCAACTAAAATTACCAGACTATACTCTCGGACAGCTATTTCAGAAGAAGTGAAGAGAGCGCGTGCCCAGTTTTGACTGGTGTTCAAGGATTTTAAGCGCACGTGCTTCTATAGCTTTGACTGCATGGTCACAGAATGTTGCCCAAGGGTATAGTGCGGTATTCCTGGCTTAGTGTAACTGCAGTCAAGTGTAATCGCGTAGCGAAAGTATAAGAAAGCCGGGGCGTGGCTCTTTCTATGTACACGCGTCTTGCTTCGTGATTTTCTACTCCGGCTTTCTTATCGTGCAATGCAAATTTCGTTGTTTTCTGAGCGCTAAGAAGGCGTTCGGGACTCGGCACACCCAGTGTTTTTTCTTAAGCTGTCAGCGACTCTAGTTGGGCTAGTTGATTGTTCACACTTTACGTACTACGACAGAAAAAAAAAAACGAGGAATAAAACAGAAGAGGACGACAGATCAAGACTTAACTTGTAGCGATACAAGTTAAGAATGCACCAGAGGGCTCCTCGCGTACCCTCATCACGCCGCTATTCCTTCGCAATGAGCAAATAGCCCTCTACACCGAGGCGCAGGTTGCGCTGATATCACATATCTCGTCCTAGCCATTGCCTTTAGCGGTTGATCGGCGGAGCGAGTCGGTGCCGTGGCTGGTGTGTGTTAATGTTTGTTTGGCGTATTTCTTAACTTGTGTCAGACCCTTTTTGTTTTCAACGTAAAATAAAACAACATCGCCCCTGTAAAAAAAAAAAAAAAAAAAAAAACAGAAAGAAAGCAACGCTCTACTTAGTGCTTAATGCACTGGACCTTTGATAGAGTTTTTTGTTTTTGCGTGCAGCAATCTTCATAATAAGGGCGCTGACGGATGCTCTGCTTGCTGCGTTATATGAGAAGAAAATTGCTGCGCTCGTACAGATTGGTCCGGTGCATCGGCAAAACCTTTCTCTGATACTTTGGAGGCGGAGCCTCAACTATAGTTATGATGTTGACAACAAGCTACAGGTATAAACGTGAGGGGCTATTTATAAACATACACGTACATGTATATATACAGGCATAAGCATCACTATTAAACAAGCAACTACTGTCAAATCCAGAAGTAAAAAAGTGTACTGCTGCAAGCAAAATTAACAAAACCACGTGATTTTTTTTTTTCTGGGATGTTGGGATGATGGCAGTGTGAAACTTGTCAATGAAGTTCAACGGGATACTTCTTTTCGCGCAGGCTGAGTGTTCCTTATGCAATGGTACCTTTAGGTATGTCGTTGAAAAGGAAAATATTGTTCCTTTTGGCAAAAGTGCCAAAAGACAAGGACAGAAAGTAAGAGACAAAACAACACAAGCCCTTGTGTCTCTTACTTTCATTCCCTGTCTTGTGGCGCTTTTGTCAGAAGGAAAGATGTACCAACAAGCCCATCTCTCACTATTGATGAAAAAAAAAATATTGTTCTGCTTTGAGTAAGTGTTTGTTTAAATGTGCTGCACTAGTCCTTAGATTTTTGTTTGTTTTGTTTTCGGTCTTGAAAAACAACCAATACGGCATGCAAGATCGTCTGCGCTTTCACTCTAGAAAAAGCCCGTGTTTCTGCTTTCCCGCACAACACTCAGAGAACCATACACCGCAACTTACGGTTGTAGCTCAGCGAATGACGACGCCGAAACATATGTTTAGACCAAAAAACACAGTCTGAGTTGTGACATTAAGCAATGCAATCGTGACGTTATATTTATTTGTTTATTTTATTTCGAAATACGGCCAATCCCATTGGGATTTTGCAGGTATTAGGACGGGAGCAATATAGATCAAAAGGTAAATATCAATGAAGCGGAAAAGCAAAAACAACGCTTATTTCCTGTAACAAAAAAACAAAACATATTCATTCATAAATTGCCAAAGTATTTTTTTTCTATTGCATCACTTAACCATTCAACACTTCTACAACTAAAAAAAAAGCCTATCTAAACTGTTCCAGTCTCTTATGGCTGAATGAAAAAATGAGTTTAAAAATGTTCTTATTTAAGGAATAGTCAAAAAGTGTGTCGCTATTTTTATGTCTAGCGGCTCTCGCTCCCGATCGCTTAACGTACTTGTTCTTATCTAATTTAAGTGCATCGTTTAAAAGGAGGAACACGAATTTCAGTCGACCCAGTCTTACAATATCAACGGTAGTCAATAGACCAGCTTTCTTAAGTAGTTCTCTCGGTGAAGTAAGGTTAGGTTAGGTCAGGTTAGGTTAGGTTAGGTTAGGTTAGGTTAGGTTAGGTTAGGTTAGGTTAGGTTAGGTTAGGTTAGGTTAGGTTAGGTTAGGTTAGGTTAGGTTAGGTTAGGTTCTTAATGTCGCAACTGAGACTGCGTTTTTTGGCTGAGCTGCCTCCGCAAGTTGCGGTGATTCGCGCTCCGAGTATTGTGAGGGAAAGTAGACGGACGGGATTTTTTTAGTGTATTGAGCACCTCATGCCTTTCTTTACCCCCCAAATGCGTCTAAGTGCGTCCCCCCACCCCTCCCCGACCTCAGCCAATTACGGCGCGAGCTTGGCTGCTTCGTCATCGTGCGTTCTCTACCCATTCTCTATATTTCGTTTTGATTGACGTGTCCCTCTTCGCGGTTCGATGCGCCAAATACGCATATTAGAACACTTCGTCGTTGTATAGCGGGTATTGTTGAAATTATAATATTTTTTTTTATATTTTTAAATAGTTCAGCGACAAGGACACTATTTGTATTTAGTTGTTCTTCAACGTGCGATGTCGTCGATGAAAGAAAAGTTGTGTGAGTGTGGCTGATTGGTCAGTTTTGGTGCGGTGTCGCGCCTCCGAACTGCCAAGCGCTCAAAATTGTTTTATAACCGTCCAGGAGCGCTAGGATATCAACGCATAATTCGTCGCTTTACAAAAAAAAACAAAATTACTTTGCCTACTTTAGGTTTGCTAACTAGGATTAGCCTAGATTATACATGATAGTGACTACCCTAACGTACCTTAACCAGCGAAGACAAATTACAGCTTCTAAATTTTGGCGTAACTCCAAGCGTTCCATTGCTTCTGGCGGCTACAGTGCGGCTGAGCTGCTCGATATAGGTCGCAATATATAGTTCGTCGTATTAAGAACGAAACAACGAAAAAATAAAATCGAGAGTTTGCTTTGAAGGAGCATCGAAGAACTGCTATGCGTCTAAGAAAAGGCAGCTAGCGGTATCGCTATAAATCTTCGGTACAACCTGCGGGCAGATCGCCGTGGCATAATCTTGTTTCTTTGGCGCGTTTCGTATCGTACCCGTAGCGGTTAGTCATTATTAGTGTCAGTTTAATAAGGAATGAATTACGATGTTGAAGGAGGTTATGACACCAACCTGAGATAGCAACACAAATGTCAAAACGGTAGGGGAGCGGTAATTTATATCTTACCTTGAGCAACAGTGCGCTCTTGACAAACGGCTCCACGCTGCAGCTCAAAGCACCCGTCACGGCAGAAATTAAGCTTGGGCAGCCGATTTCTCTCGAAATGTTGCGATACTTTGCCTTCGCATAGCGCTCTTGAGAGCTCGGCACCGGGCTTTGGGGCTGACGGAGTTCGAATAAAAGGTTTGGTGAAATACCCAGACACCAAGGAGCTTGCCACCCTTTTTTTAGGTTCACACTTTCTACGAACTGGCGTCTGAAGCAGTATTTTTTATTCCTTTCGGAAGAAATGTATTTTCAGTCCGCTCTTTTTTTTTTTCGTTCTAGGCATTCCGAAGACAACCAGAGAAATTCCAGCAAGCCTATGCATTCTATCATAAGACGGACGAGTGAATACATGACATGGTATCGGGCGGTAGGTTGCGCCACCTAGACTTGAAACATATCACCCGAACCCTTTTGCTATAAATTCTTTCTCTCGTTAAATTATCTACGCAAAAAATTTTGCGCATTATCGCGCCTTTTAGACCTCCTCCATCAATCTTCAAACCACCGTCTTCTTATTGCAATACTTTGTTCTTCTGTTCGTTAATCGTCGTCAGCGAAACCCGGGCTCTCTCCAAATCCATTACCCCTTCAGGGAGGGCACGAAGAAACCCCATGCACTTAAAACTACATATTCTAGCGTGTCCCTGTCATGCCAGGGATATCTGTCTATCTTCTGTAAATCAGCTCTATGTGTGAGTGTGCGCCTGTTAACACTTCCGTTCTCGCCTCAAACGGTGAAGAACTTCGCCGTAAATGATAAAACACATGTTCCTTTCTTAAGCCCTGTTTTGCGAGATAAAGCGCAAAATCGGCTGATCTATTCTTATAGGGGGCTGATGTATTCTTATGCTATGTGACGCAAGCTATCGCCAGAAACAAAGGGAATAGGGCATACCCACTGAGGCACGGCGTGTTCGTCTTGCCTGTGAAAAGCTGGAATATAAAATAGTGTCCACCTTGACACATGCAAGGTGGACTCGTTCTGCTATGGTAAAGAACTGAATGAGGGAATGAGGTTCGTCTCAATTAAGTCTGAGGTATATGACCTCCATAAACAAAAACGTATAAATTATATCACTTTTGACGTCGTCTGCAGCGAAGCACCGCAAAAGGACGGCCTTTTTTTTAAGCAAAATATAGAACAAATGGCACGTCCTCGCTTGGACTTGTCTGTGTTTTGGTTTGGTCATTTACTTCGAATATTTGCTGGAGACACGACAAGCACATGTAGAAGAAGCACCAACATTCCCAGCATGTTTTTGGTACTTGGGTAATTAGTGCGAATCGTCTGTTGATCATCGAAGCCCATCGTACATGTGCCGTTTTAATATTTGTGTTGCAGAAATAATTAAAACGCTTAGAAAACAAATTTTACTTAGAAACGTTGGTTTATCAGCGCGTTATCTTGTCTGTGCGCGTGACCCTCGCCTTGCTCTGGTTTCACCGATCCTTTGCCGGATTTTGTTCAGAAGGCCTTTGAAGTGCCCGTAACGCAGTGACATTATTTCAGCCTGGTTTCAAAGTTTCAACGCGTATTTTGGGTTTATATATTTCTGCAATGAGGGAGACAAACGTCCGTATTATTTTTATTTGCCTGAAGCCTGAAGTTCATTCATTCGAGATGATTAATTGGAATGAAAAATCGCGAAATAAAACGGCGCGTTTTTAAACTTTGGTGAGTGCTGCAACGAAACTTTTGCGATACCTTGATCAGGCACCAAAGCGTCGTCGTGTAGTAAAATGAACCCGCTGAAGCTCTTTCTTTTGAAGTCGACCTTTGTTTGTTATCAAAATATAAAATTACTGTCGAAAACGCCAAAATGCTGGGCCCCTTTCTCAGACAAGACACGAAATGACGCGGCATTCTCTTTTAAGAAAATGGTGGGTATAGTTCGCCAAATTTATACAAAAAGCGTGCATTGAATTGAACATGCCACTCCGTTTTTTAGTTGCGGACTGCAATATCAACCTACAAGAAAATGGTGGGCATAGTTCGCAAGATGACAAGCAAGATTGTAATCAACGAAGTACGCGGAGAGATACCAGGCTTGTATATAACAACAAGCCGAGATTCGGAATATCGGCAACGATGCTACGTTTATGTAGAACGGCCAATGTTATACTTAAAGAGTTATGCATAATAAAATTGTGTTATACATAGCTTTGCGTTTTTTTGTTTTGTCATAACATGGGTGATGCATAAAAACGAAGTCTTAGAACACTTGGCGCACTGCTATGTCGGAACAAATCTGTTCGCGTCCGAAAGCCTGGAAATAAGTCTCCATAACTTGCAAGTACTCGGAAATTTTCGTTTTATTAATGTTTGCACTAATGCCCGTGTCCTCCTGAAGAATGTCTGTCTTTAGTGAGAAGGCATTAACTGTCTCATGGAGCGAACCCGGTGTTGTCTGTAGCGATGAACCGGCACCTAAATTTCCATTGGCTGGGACGCCTCATGTGGCTCCACAGCAAGGGCGTCATCGTTGCTAAAAAGCCAGCCGAACTGCTGACGGCGCAACAGGAGGGGGGACGCTGGTATGCGCTCGCCTAACGTTAGGCCTAACGTTAGGCCTATCGTTGCGCTTTGAGGTCTAACGTCGTCCACCGGTACGCGCAGCTGTTTGATGTGAGTGGGGGACGCGGATGTGCGCTGGCGTAACGTTAGGCCTAACAATACGCTTTAAGGCAACGTTACTAAAACAACCCAGGTGGGAAACTGCCATAGAGCCTGCTCTGAAAAAGTGCCACGGATCTGTATTGGAGAACCGAGCTAATAGCGATCGCAACGCCACCATTTCTCCCGCAACGGCCACTCGGGTAACTGCACGGCTGCTTCTATTGGTTCGGGAGTATCGCATTCGTTATCGTCAACTGTGACTGTTCTATTTTGGCTTTAGTCGGCCATTTTGGAGCTGAAACATATACGATGGAAGGGGTTTCATGGATGCTAACCCCCGCCTCCCAAACGGACGCGCCGCGAATTACTACCGAGGTTAGGATGCGCAAAGGTCCGGACGCGCTACTTGAAATCTTCGGTGAGACATGGTTCTTTAAAAACAATATTAATTGTGCCGCAACACCTCGCAAACTAAAGATTTTAGAAAACATCACGCTCGTGTCATTTTGTACTCAAAATCCAATAAACGTTCCTAGAAAAAGTTTTTTTTCCTGTTTGTTTTTACGCAAATATACGTTTTTAAAAAGCTCAAAATAACCGCACAAAAAAAATTGAGCCGTTATTTTGGCATTTTGAGCCTGGGAGTTTCTGTACTCTGGGAACATTCAGTGACAGCAGTAGCCATACTGCCGTCATATTGCGAAACTTTCATGTTTCAACTCGTCGCTAAAGGGTGGCGCTGTTGTCGTATTTAGCTCGTTCTCGGTGGACGCCAGAGTCCCTGGCTTTGACGGTGAGTTTCCCAACTGAGTGTTCTAAAAACGTTCCTTTGAGGCCTAACGTCGTGAACCGGTACCCGCAACTAGGGTGATGATGATGATGAGATGACAAGATATTTCAACACTCACCGCGCCGAGCTTCGCACTCCCACCGCTGCCTCACCCAGCGGCGCAGCAGTCATTTGCGAGCAAGGGCGGTCTGCGCGGCACACCGCTGCACTCCCTGCTGGTGCTGAGGCCGTTTCTGCTCCTCTCGGCGCCGAGAATGCTTTCGCATTCACAACTCATAAGAAGTGCTTAGGCGTTTTGGGAATAGTCTTTGGAAACTGTCGCGCAACAAAAGATGCAGCCCGGGTTAACATATCGGCATCATGCCGGCTGAAGTCGGGGTTCGCGCCTTTTCACCAACTGTTTATGCTGGCCGTTTCTAACGCGTGAAGACGGATTTGGATACGCAGAATACGCGGAATGCGAGCATCTACCTGTGCAGCGCAGGTTGATAGGTGAGTTACAATTAGCAGCGCTTCACAGTAGTGGCCTTTTTTAAGTGGTGATTTAATTCTAAGGAGTGAAAAATTCACCTTAGGGAATATTCTGCAAGATTTGCGATTTTGCAAGAGTTTGGTCATATTTTTTATTTAAAAAGCGCGACGCATAAGGGTCGAAAAGGACAGAACGTAGCTGCTTTACGAGGCGGAGTGAACTTGTGTCTACTTCCCGGCCGAAGTCGCTCTCCGGTGTATTTATTATTCTTTGGCTGAACCATCAAAAGAGCACGGCCAAATATTTATTACATGCTATAAATATTTTATCTCTTATAACCACAAATTTGGTCGCAGCAGAGGGCTTGGTGACAAGCAGTAGAGGTAAGTTCGGTCAGATTTTTGTAATAGAACGAGCGCTTGTGTATTTTGTCAATATCATGTTTTTGTTTGTTTCTAAGGTGGTCCAGTGAAGTGCGTGATGTTATATAAAATAGAATAATGTTATGCGTAGGTTTTATGTGATTATTAGGTGTTTTCGTCTTCTACACAATCAATCTAAGAAAAAATAAAACAAACTTTAGTTGTGGGAGTTTAACGGAAACCGTTGCGTCTAACGATAGAAATCGTATCCACAGTTCTGCAGATGACATCTTATGCATGGATATTGCGCAAGGTCTCTATTTCACGTTTCTCGTATTATTCATATAAACTCGAGGAAAATAAAACATTAAACACGCTCCTAAATTTTGAGTTGGCGTTACTAGAAATATTTTTATACCGCGTAGCTATACCAAGTGATACTCAAATGTTGCTACGATATTGCTGGGGGACACAAGTCAGTTATGTGTCAGCTGGCCGAGTGAATTGCAAATAACCTTCCATTGAAGTGCGACCTGAGGAGCGAAGCAGGATTAATAACACCAAAAACGACGCTAATAACTAAGCGTCTGCATGCCAGATAATGTTGAAAGTGGTATATGAGTACGCTGTTTGTGAACATGTTGGAACGCGGCTTACCGGAAGTGAAAAGCCGTTTCTTAGAACCGCCTTGTAGCACAACAGTCACTTTGTATACCGGTCGCATGGATCTTTTAACACATGGAGGAAGACCTACCTCAAGGGTCAGTTCGGTGCCCCAGACCAAAACTATTTCTGGGTCAAGAAAAAAAAATCATCTACTACGCCGGAATTAATCCATAACTCTTGGCTTTTCCGAATGACTGCACGGAACCCAAAGCTCTCAAGCGGCTCCTGGCAGTGTATTACATAAAAAAAGCTTGTTAATTACTTTTTTGCTTATGGACAGCTTGCTAAGTTTTTTTACAAACGTCTTTTTTTTTTTTTGTGAAACACGGATTACATTTTGAGAGATGCTTCCAAACAGCTTCGAATTTCCGCTCTCGTTGAGACGTCAGTATGTTTCCCTTCAGTTTCATTAAAATGAGCCTTTTTTTTTAGAATTGCTAGATTTACAGCGGTATGTGTGTGTGCTTCGTTTTAGCAAGGCACTTGAGAAGGCCTCAGCAATTTATTTTTAATTATGTTTTACCGCTTGCAGAATGCATGCGTTGCGTAAATAAATGTGTGTGTGATTCCGGAAGTTTCTCAATTTTCTTTCAATACTTATGTTACCGCATATATTTTGAGCAACGGATCGGTGGCCGACCGAATGTACTAACGTACCGCGACTTGGAGCACATGGCGGTAAAAAGCTCTCGCTTCGGAACCCAGGGATCCTTGTTTCAGTCCCTACCCCTGCCCGTTTCGATCTGAATGAGCATCGTATCCGCGTGCAGCCGTGTTTCGCTATACTGCGTAATACACATTAGTTACCCCAAGCTAGCTAGCTGTTCTACCTCACTGGCTAAGTTTCTCATCTACAGCTGAGACACCGGTCGCCCACAGTTACTGACTAACTTCCGGCTGTCTAAACATACACATAATATCACTGTTCATATCTTGAGAGGCAGAACGAGATATGGGCGTCTGTAAAAAAACAAAAAAAAAACCTTCAGTTGGTTATGTTTTGTAGTACATCATTATTGGCAGAGCGCGCAAAATAAACTTGCTTCCCATTTGCAAGACGTTTTGAAAACACTACGCTTGATTAAATGAACCATAATATGCACTGTACTATTTAGGTCAGTGACAAAACTTCAAATGTAAGAAAGAAAGTCTCAGTTGAGCTTTCTCACGAGCAAAGGAATAACTCGGATGTTTTTTAGAGGTTTGCTATGGTCCCATAAAAAAGCTCACCTCTACCAACAAGGCGTGATGTTGGCACATTCGTTCATGCATAAGTTGAGTGCTTTTACTCAAGTTATTCACCTCTGCCATTTTTCTTGGAGATCCTATGAATATGCTATAACTATGACTCTAGTGTTAGCTTCGAACCCCGTTGAACTTATTTCTAAAAAAAAAACTTCCGATTTAAATATAAAAATAAATATCTACATCTCATAAAACTCATGGCGACAACATTATCATGCCTTTAGATCAAATATGATTTCAATCTTACCATTAAAAAGCGTTAAGGTCCCTAAAATAATGGGCATGTAAATGTCCTAATTACAATCAAGAGAAGCCAGCAATCGAGCATTTACCAATGCTCCGAAATTGCAATAACTTTTCGCATGTTTAACGAAGCAATTTTATGGTTTAAGTGTTGAAAGATGACGATGCTACTCGTCCTCTTACTGTTTCCATTGCTTTTTTTTATTTTTTTTATTGTTGAAAACCATTAATGAATAATCTTTTACGTATAAATTTATAAGCAAGGAAATTAGCCTTTTGATAGACATACTACGCGTAGCACATATATCAATAACAGCTGTTATTCATAAGATGATGTGTAATGAAACGTATTATATCCTTACGCTTAGTAAGTGGAACATGTTTTAGAGTTTACACAAATGACTGGGTGACATGCAAGACTAAATGAAGAAAACAATTGGCGTGCTCCAAGCACCGACCAACAAGTGTTAGCTCCTCCATACTGGCGTCTTTTTCTTTGTTTTTGTTGTTGTTCGTTTTTGTTTGCACATGCATAATGATGTCTAACGTTTCCACATAGGTTAAGATCACAACGCAGCGACACTTAGTGGTGCACAGTAGGGGACATATAAAAATTTCAGGGCGAGAGAAAAGAAGGCTGAAGAGGAGGAAGGAAATGGATTGCTGGAGACGAGAGGAGGGAACATGCCCCTCGCTCCAGTAGTCCGCCTGCTTCCTCCTCCACAGCCTTCCTTCCCCTCGCCCTAGACCGTTAACCTGCCACAGACTATAATAAGAAAAGTCCTGAAGGACTTATTGCAGTTGAGTAAAACAAAAACAAAAATGGCAGAAAAAATGCGCCTGTTAGCAGCGTTATTTAGAAAGTGCGAAGACCTCTTTACCCCAGGACGTCACACTGAGTCCGATAACGGGTTCCGCGGCTCTTGATTTTACACTTGCTTGCACTTGCCTTTACACTTACACTTGCTTACTTGCTTACACTTGCTTCGTATTCACGTAACCTCGGTGGTGTAACCAGTAGCCAGCGGCGTGCGAACACAGAGTTACGATTTAATTTTGCGAAGAAGTCACAGTGCAAGCGGCCTCGTGGCGGTGCAGTTGCTCCTCGTCCAACACCTAATAAAAAGATAAAAAAAAAACGATGCTGATTTTTTTTTATATGTCATCCAGCACGGGTCAGCCCAGGACACGTATTGAACACGAACGACGCGTCAAAGCTCTGTTGGGGTTAGAACGAGAGTCAGAGGCTTACGCTGACGCGGCACTCGCGCCTTATCTGTGTCCCGGTCCAGGACTACGGCCCCGATGCTTGGATGTTTCCCCTAGCCAGGCGCTAAAGCCCTCCTTTTCTCGCAAAACAGCTCAGAACCCTTTCAGATCGAGTATGATGCGATGCAAATTACGTGTAAGTCTAAGGAGCGATAATTAGCGAACCGCTCTGCCCTACGCTATCGGCGCGACGGATGAAGCGACCCTCGGCATCGGCGTAATTGAGTCCCGTGTTTTCTTCTTGTTTTATCATTTTTTTTAGCATTACCGCGTCGTCATGACAAAAAGCCAGGCCCCCCTCGCTTTCCTCATCGTGAAAACTCCGTTCCTCCTTTAAACTCCGTTTCGCCCCACGACTCGTCCGCGGAGGACGACACGAACCGTCGGATCCATTCCAATGCCGTCTGAGCGTCACGTGATCACCGAGAGTGAGACGGGCACGTAGTCACGTGAGGCATTCAGTGCGTGGGGGTCGGATGGTATGGCTCGTGGCGTCCGCAGCGCTCCATCGTAAGGTGAGACGGAGCAGCGTACATAGCCTGCGCCGGACCGCGACCCGCGAAGCCCGGGGAATGCGTGCCGTTCTGAAACTCCCGTTGCGAAATCGTCCTTCCGCCCGCTTGGTCTTCGCCTAGCATTCTCTACCTCTCCTTCCCTCACTACTTCAACATCATCTCTCTCTTTGTGACACGTGCCTGGAGCCTCAAAATGTTAACAACAATATCGCGGCGCGGCTCAGGCTTTCTGGCGTTCTTTGCGGCCCCCAGAAACTAGACTCGTCGCCATTTCTTTTCGTTTTTTTTTTTTTTTTATTGTTGCCCGGCTTTTTTTGTGTATACTATACACTTTTCAGTGTGGTTCATCTTCGCTTCATTCCACCTCAGGCACCGAGACACTACCGGTTTTCCTTCCTTTTTTTTTTTTCTTTTTTTATAAGGGCCACGATCGGGGATTTCTAAACAATGAGCCGACTGCGGTCGAGATAAAAGTGGATCCCGTCGTCGCGGGGGAAGACGCCTGGCTCGTGGCAGTCGAAGACAAGAGCGATAGATCTCGAGAGAAGAAAAGCAAACATAATCGCCCGAGCGTAATAGGTACGAGAACCCGGAGAAAACGACGGGAAAAGCAGTTGCTTGGCGGGCAGGTTCGATAAGTCGGCATTAAAATGTTAATCCGCGGAGAGGACGAGTGAACGCCGCGTGGAGGCGGAGGAAAAAAAAGGCATTGTGCCCGGAGCAAGCAACAGGGGCCCGCCGTGCCTCCTTCGCTGCTGGCTTTCTTCTCCTCCTCGTCGCATTCTACGCTCTCGGGTTGGTGCGCTCGTGCGTGCGTCGAGTGCATTCGCGTGCCGGGATGAAAAGCGAGGCCGCACCGGCGCGACGGTAATGCCAGATTCCGTTTGTCGTCGTACGTCGTCCTCGTGCGTCGAGTGCCTGGCAGAGGCGGCGGCGGCGGGACGCGATCATCTGCCACCATTATTATTTGTTTTTTTTTCTCTTGGTTCATTCCTGACTCCTTGCGTTCGTCGCATCCCGCATTTCTCTTTTATTTCGGATGACAGTATTTTATATATATATATATATATGATTACCGCGATACGCTGCGACAGGAGCGCCCTCCCCCCGCACGCAGGGGAAGGAAGCCCGTCCGAGCAGACGGGCAGCAGTTCTCGTCTCCCCCTGCCTCGCTCCCTCGCCCTCTGCTGCGGGGCCGGCTCCAATGCGCAGGCGCGGAAGATTCAGGCGCGGCATCCTCGCCCTCTGTCCACTCCCCGCCCGAGGCCCTCTCCATCCTCCCCTCCTTCATTGCGTTCCGCATCCTCGTGCGCCTCCCGGCCAGAGAGAACCCGGCGCGTGTCCTCCGCTTATACGCCTGCACGGTCGGAGAGAGGCGGCGGCGTCGGCAGCTGCCAGCGTCGACGCACCGTCGCGTGCCGCGGCCGCTCCGGCTACGACTGCGCTGCTGCTCCTCCTGAGGTCGCCACCCAACAAAGGAAAAAAAGAAAAAAAAAGCCAAAAAGGCGCAGCGGCAGCTGCGGCTGCGACAAAATACCGAGGGACCCCCCCACCACTTTGCGCGCCTCCGCGCCGCCAAGTCGAGGCTTCCAAGTGTGATGCACAGATCGCGGAAGGCCGTCCACGTCTGAAACCCCCAAACTCGCCTGAAATCGTCGCCTTTCCGCCGGATGTGTGCGTGGTGTGTGTTCGTCTTTACGCGCCAGCGACGATCTAAAGTCCACATGCATCGGCCCATCTTTTCTTTCTTTTTGTCTGGTTTCCGTCTCAACTGACCCTCACCGGTGTTCGCCTAGACGTGGTGTGTTCTACCCTGGTGCTTGGAAGTCGCCTTTTTTATTTTTTTTTTTTTCTGTTTCACTTTTTTACCTCGGTTACATTTGTGCCTGCGCTCCCAGTCCAGACGACCCACAAGTTTTGTTCTGCCAGCAGTGATGTTCACGGATTAACCACTGCGCCGACGAACGAAAGGAAAATAAGAAGATACGCAGGAAAAAAAGACATGGTTTGAAACAGAACAGCAAATCTTCCAGCATGCTTTTGCACGCCGTCCTCGTTCCCGGGGTGTGACCGCGCGAAAACGATCAAGCTCAGCGTGGATGCATCGTCGTCGCTCGACCGGACCCGCAGCCCTCACTTCGCCGACGTCGACCCGCCGATCCGACCGCTTCGATGCGGGTTTAGCAGCGTCCGTGTGCCCGGGGCTTGTTCAGACGTGCTTCTATCGGGGTGCGGACTTCGCGTTCTGCGAGACGATCACCCCTCGGAAACGAGGAAAGACCCCTAGGGAGACGACTCCCTGTTTCGACGAGTTCTTTGTGTATTCTCGCCGCGCGTGGACTCTTGCGGACGATGAGAAGAAGCTGACGCGCTGAGGAATGAAGCTGCCGGTGCGGGGTCCACCCGGCTCGCGGCCCGGCCTCGCCGCGTTGCTCACGACCTGGCTACTGCTGCTTCTGATGCCCCTCGGATTGCGAGCACTGCCGCCGGTCATCAGAGTCGGTGAGTGCACCAACCCGACGGACGGACGCGTCCGCGCCAACCCTCGATAGGGGCATGAAGCCTACGCCACATTTGGGCAGCGCTTTCTCTCGGCTGTCTTTTTGTTTTCCACGAAGTCGCGTAGTACACACAGTGCGCCAGTCATAACGGTAACGAAGAGTCAAATGTAATTGTCCGAGTCCAGGTAGTTTTTTTTTTTTTTTTTTTTAAAGGTATCCACTTTACTGTGGTGTGTTCCAAGCTTCTTGCATATTTATTAGGGTATCGGGGTACGTCGAAAATAGCTGCGGCGTTTCTTTCATCCAGACCTTATATACATTATCGGGTATCGCTTTAGTCTTGCTTCAGCTTCACGCGAATGATAGATTTGAAAAAGTAAGTAGAAGATAATTTGAGCGTTATGTATACATTGCCCTGCATGTGTAGTATGTTGAAATCTTTGTACATGAAAACGGTTGTCTAGTTTCTTAAAGAATGGAGGTTTTAACTATCGGTGATGAAATGTTGAAGACATCTGATAAGAAAGAAAAGCTTAGTAAGCGACAAATTGCCACTATACTTTGAATGATTGCTTACCTCCCCTTACACACACAACCCAGTTGAAAGACTTACGTATCAATAAACGAGTCTCATGTAGAAGGGATATGTATCGCCTATATATATAATAGATATTGCGTCAATTGGATTATTATAAGTGATTCAGTCTACCTATACAACAATAAATCTTGATTAAATATTTCTTAATGAAAAACAAAAACAGCCAGAGCGTCATCTCCCTGTTGAGAGACTAAGTAATAATGTTTGAAACCTCCTCTTCCACTCCAGTTCTCTCACTCCAAAGAATTCGGTTCCACGCGAACTCTGAGCATTGCTTTACGTTCTGACACGGACGAGCATACGGAGACCACTGGTTTTTCAATAATCGAGCAGTTACACCAGGCCAATATTTAACTGTCCAAAAAGGGTGCTACGGGTTTTAAAATTACGAGTAACCACGCGAAGATTTGATTCCCTTCAAACACTGCATTCAATTACTTTTGTACTACTCTATTTAACAGGGGTATTAGTCTATTTATTAACTGAACCCCCCCAAAAAACATAGGCTCTTGTTATCCTGAGGATTTAGAAGGACCCTTTTCACTTGACGTCGGTTGGTGACATTCCTTTTGAGAATCGCTTATCCTCGTTCACCGATATCTCGTGGATCGGTGAATGAGTGCATGTGTTCATTCTTCGCGCCTTATGCGTTTTTATTCCAGGATTACAAAGATAAGTAAAACATATATCTGCTGTAAAGTTTAGATTAAGCACGTAGCACATGGGATTGCTACTAAAAGCAATTCCCATCGCACCAATGTGAACTCTTCCAGGGCAATTAATCTTTACGCATCATTGTTATATAAATTCATTATCAGCTTTGAGGAGGTTTCTTGGGTAAAGTAATAGTATTCATAATGCCAAAGTGTGATAACTACAGAAGATGTTCTGAGTCATGCTTCAAGGTAAATATTTCGAACCAACACCTCTACGTAGATTGTGGAGCCTGATAATTAATTTTTGGGCATCTTTCATTTCTTCTCGTTGGGGCTTATTTCTTCGTCTGCGGAAAATAATGATATAAAACAAGATGTAAAATGGCAAAGAGCAAACTATGGTGAAAAACGCAATCTGTCTTCATTTGGTCGATTTGATTAAACATAAGTAGGATTCATGAACACTTCTTTCTGGTATTATACTAAGCACGTATAACATTGATTCAGAAAGTTCTCAAATAAAAACATCTAAAGAATAAAATCATCTTATTTTTTATTAGAGATGTTTCTGCGTAAAGCTGGAGGCGTCATTGCGACCGATCAATCATCTACCGCATACCTTCAATATTCTTCTTTTCTTTTCATGACGATCTTTTTAATTCTTTTTTTAAACATTTCCGCAATGTATTGATGGGGACTGCTCTTTTTTTCAATTCTACAAGTAAATAGTATACTGAAAAAAAAAACTTTTCACACTTAAAGGAAGTTAACTTTAAACTATAATAATTTTACACTATAAATAACAAAATATTTTTAAGTGTAATTCGTGTGTACTGCAATGTACTTGCTATAACTCCGGTATTCGTTTATTATCTGTTTATTTCAAATTTTGATTTAGCGACGTGTTTTACACAACTGTGTGTCCACTATATGTGTTATACACCATTGGTAAAATCGAAACTACACTTTAAGTTTACTACACGAGAGTAGCATACTTTTTGTTTTACCAGAGTTGAAAATAATTATGGATTTAGTGTACTATTTTTCTTTTTGCAAAATATGGCCGTGCACTGCACTGTATCACACCACATTTTAGAGCCTTAAACACAAGTCTCCGTTTTGTACGTTTTAAGAAATGCATACATACATGCCTCTAGCATATTCAAAAACGCGAGAGTGCAACGCAGTGTTATTAGTTGCTGTTTTGAACATCAGAAATCAGAAGCTCCTAGTAGAGTCACTTTCTCCTCTAATCTTTCAGAACGCTGCATGTAACTGTAACAGCTGAAACCCCTTGAAACAAAAACAAAAATAGTATTTTCAACCACTTCACATATTCGCAGTAAAAATGTTCTATGCGGAAATAATATATATCGCAACCTTTGGCTACAACATAGTTTACTCTTACAAAAAAATAAATCCCACAAAAAAAAAGTAAATGGCGTAGCAAAATACACATTTAAAAGCTCTGTCTAAAATTGCATTATTTAGAGCAAATATATTTTTATATTGGAGTGAGAATACTATAACTTGAATCAAAAAGCGCAGCGCTTTATATAGATTCAACACCGCGAAGAGGAAAGTTGTGCGTATATCCCCAACTGCGTAGGTTGTGATTGACCAAGCGCTGTTTGATTCAAACCGCTATTCGCACACCCCTAATCATATTTCCGCTGCACACTTTGCGAAACACACGGCCTCGTGCACATCGAGAAAACATTTAATGTTCACATTTATTTGCACATTTTTATATGAAAGCAAAGTTCTCTAACTTCGACAATAAGTAAACTTAAATGTGTCGTGTGTACGTTTAAAATGCGGGAAGTTAGTCAGCTCCAAAGGGCCTTTAATATCTCCACTTTGTATAAGAATTTCTTCCTTCTTTTCTTTTGCCAAGGCAGTGGTTTTGCTCACGTGCATAGCCTCTATACTCACAAAGCCTGGCAGTTCGACGACGAAGCCATAGAGTGCCCGGTCGCAGATTTAGAGCGTGATGATCTGGTAGCACAGAGCATCAAAGAGCCATTTCTCAGGAAACCTGGACGTCAGCGCACAGCTTTTGCAGCGGCGAGGACCCGAAACAAAGTTTTCAAACCCGACGAGAAAAGAACCGGTAGCGCGAGGAACGCGAGGTGCACGAGCGGACATTCCATCGCTCGGGAGACAAGGAGGTTATAATGGGCAGGAGGTGGCTTCCCTATCCCCAATGCATGGAGCGAAGTGTAACGGAAGTAGGCGTGGCCACGAGCCGCGACGAGCATTTCTTGATCAATGGGAAGCCTAGTGAGTGGGCGCCGCCATTAATTTCGGTGCAAACAACCGCGTTGCGATGACATTTCCGTGGCAACGCGATTGTGTGCACCGAAAGTAATGGCGGCACCCACTGTTATTTGAAACAGCGCTTAACGGGAGACTTTTAAACCGGTATGGTCGGAATTGGATGAGATTATTATAAACGAACGCCTGGTTGCCAAGCAGAAAGTAAGTGACTAGAGTTGAGACGCTCTAGACGACGCACCGACAGAATCGGTGTCGAACAGGCGAGATTTCGAGCCCAACACTTGCCTGACTAGTAGGACTAGGAAGTCGGCGTGTAGCGGACGCTCTCGACACCGCGCGACCGCGCCTGGAGCGTCGTCTCGAACGAGTCGTCGTAGCGCGGCTTTGGAAAGCGATCGCGAGTCAGTCATCGTAGGCACGAACGCTGAGAAGGGCATCGCGGGTTGAGAAAGCCGTACAAATTGTGCTTCGAGAAGATGTTGGTTTCACTCCGCCGTGATGAGTATTCGGGTTCGCATCGAAACATCTTTTGGTGTTTCGATCAAATCGAAAGCCAGCCGCGACAGCGAGCAGACGAAGCAGACCGCAGGCACGGAGCAGACGTAGCCTAAGCCTAACGACCGAGCGGAGAGCAGACGATGGGAGCATGGTTGAATTTAGTTCGGATGAGAGAGCGTCGGTGCGCGGGGCAGTCTGGGATTGGGTTGTTCTTCCGGCGTCGCTGGGTATGACGTCATGCCGGGTCCTGCCCTATTTAAACGTCCTTGCTCGGGAGAAGTGTGTTTCGGCGTCTCGCCGCAGCGGGGCGCCCGTCACGTGGCTCTCCTCTCATCCGTTGTGTGCCGCTCTACCTTCTAAATTTCGGCGGCCGCCTCTTCGCGGCGATCTGCCAGGCTTTGTTAGTATAGAGGATGCTATGGCCGTACCTGGGCTGCGCGTGCGTGGAAGCTCGAGTCTCATGAGACGCCGAAGAGTCATCGAAGTCAGGAAGGTCGCGCTGGGTGCGGGAAAGCTGAAGGACACGCTCGCCTTTCTCGCCCTGTCGTTGAATATTAACGGCGAGATGTTTTGGTGGCGCCCTCGTACGGCTACCTCTCGTGACGTCATTACCTTGCGAAGAAGTGGGATGGTGTTTGTAATGAGCATGGTGAAAGCTTGAAATAATTGCGCTCTCAATGCAACACTGCCAACATCGTCAAAATTGAAGTTCCTACATTCCTCTTATTTCTGTCGACGAGACATCCCTTGCTGACGTCAGAGTCAGCGTTCGGCCAGTCGTAGAAAGCCGACCACAGCGACGCTTCCAATCGCCCACGTCGCCAATAGGCGAACCCGCCACTTACAAGCGAGCCCAAAAAAGGGGAGGACGAAGGCGCAGTTCTTGCAAGCGAGGTGTGGGCATTGCGCGGTAGCAGGAACCAGATTCGCGTGAAGTTGAGCCTCCTGCGCACGCGCCCTGACAATCGCAGCGTCAACCCAGCGGCGTGACCTCGGGGCGGCGTCTTGATGTAGAGCTGTGCGAAGCGCAAGTTCGTCTGCTTTTTTCGCAGGGGTTGTGGTGACGTCTGAACGCCGAGCTCTGATCGGCTTTTATTGAGGGTAGTGGTTAGCTTGCTTTGAAGTCTACCCACTATCCTTCAATCAGAGCCAATCCGAGCTCGGCGTTATGAGGTCACCACAACCCCTGCGAAAGAAGCAGACGAACTATGACTCCGTCTACCAGGCTAACTCGTGGTACTTTTTGACAAGGCGTTTCCAAGCTATGTAGCACGCGTCTTCTTTTTCTTTGGGCATTGCCGATGCTAGGTGAAGAGGATCAGTGGCCGAATATGCAAACACGCCGCAGCTTGGAGCACTTGGAGAGAAAAACCTCGAGGTGCGGAATCTAAGAACCCTGGCTTCGATGAGCTACCCCTGCCAAAAAAAAAAAAAAAAAAAAAAAAAGCTATCGGAACGGTCTTCGCATCGGCGTGTGTTTGTGTTTGTGCTGCGCGTGAACGATCCCAGGCTAACTGAGATAACTAATAACAAATAAAAAATAACTAAAAAATAATAACTAACCAGCAAACACAACACACGCCTATTGAGGCTGACCAAATTCCCGCTGTCTAATCATGCACACACAATTACGTTTTACCCAAGGTCAGTCTGACTGATGAAAAATGCACTTATAACTATTTTTCGTGAACTAATTCAGGGAACACATAAGCGACAAAAACGGGCACCGCGCGGCAGTTTCCATGGTAACATGCGTGCACGCTGTGACGTGGCGGCTTGGCATAGGTCCACGTCAGAGCGTCCTGGGCTGTTGCTATGGCAATCAGCGCGCGGCGCCCGTCTTTGCCGCTCATGTGTACCCTACTTAACAAAGCATAGGCGAACGTCAAAATGCCCGCTCGGTTTGAACAGAGATCGGAAGGTGAAGAGGCCATGACACTGCCCTTGGGTCGCAGGAAATCAATGGAAATTCCGGCAGCAACGCTATACCCAAGCAGCACAGAGTTGGCCAAGCATTGGCCCATGGCTGGCAATGGTCCTCTGTCCAATGGCCAGACAGTGGCCAAAGATTGGCCGATGACTGGCCTTTCTCTGGCCATTGGCCAATGGCCACTGGCCATCAGCCATCGGCCAAGCATTGGCCAATGAATGGCCACTCTTTGGCTACTAGCCACAAGACCATCCCCAGCCAGTGGCCATTGCTTGGCCAAAATCCGTGCTGCTTGGTATACATTTAGGGGCCAACGGCTATTATTCTCGTAAGGCTGTGCAGTGAAGCAACCATGATGTAGGCAGATCATTATAGAGTTATTTCCAAGTTAGTATGGCGAGGAACCAGTTTGACGCATACATGCTACTTCCACCGCAACTGTAGGTCATTAGGTGATTAGGCACATTAAATATAAAGCTGTTTTGGTAATTAATGACGAATGCGAAGGAGAGTCCTGCAGCGTTGAACACAAAGCTTTTTTAGTTTTAGTCTGGTTGTCTCAGCTTCCGTGACATCATATACTTTGAACGGCAGCCTTTTTTGTGGCCCATATAAAATGCGTATATATTTTTTTTTTCGAATTGAAGGATTTTACACAAAACGATAAATCACGTACACTACTAAATTCTAAGTGTTATTTCTTTTTTGTCACTCGAGAACAAACCTCAAAGAAAGATTCACCATAGCAGACACAAAGCGTATTCTATTGAAGTAAAGCTCAATGTTGAATTTTAAAATATTATGAAAGCTTCTTGTGGGGTTCAGCGAAACTCTACTACGTTTAATTGACATCCACGGTCCATACACTGTAAATTAAACATTCCTCTTTATGTTTTACTGCTCAAATACAAACAGCTATCTCTGCGGCCATTGTATCATATTAGAAGCATGCCTCTAGAATTATTTAGCAGCGCTCGAAGTAAAACTAAATGAAAAACAAAAAGACGCATGGTTCGATAAGTTGTAGACGTCGAAGCACAAGCTGTCCCATTCGCCCCACCACGACGACAAATCACGTTGAGTTTCGGAGAGGACCGCGCGCTTCTGTGAACAGCTAATTTGTAAATCTATAACCTTACTGGGAGCTCCGAAGTCCGCCGTTCGAGAAAGTTTGTACCGGCAAACATCTTAACTTATGGTTTCCGTTTTCCCAATAAAGAGGACGACGGCGGCGCCGGAATTGAAACCGCTTTCGAAAACTGCTTGAATCAGCAAACGCCGGCTGGGAATGACCTCGGCGGTTCCTTCGACGTTGAAATATTCCCGGAGAGCTCTCTGCTCTCTGTGCGATTTCGTTGAGTTACCCTATTTTTCTTTTTTTCGGCGAGGTCAATATACCTTGGCTACAAGGCGGCGAAGTCGTTAGAAACGTGCCCTTTTATTTGATCGCCACGATCGCCGTTTCTTTTTGCCCTTTTTGCGTGTGGCGGGTCTCGAGAGATTTCTGCGTCATTTGCAGGCAATTTATTGGCCCGAGTTCGGACCGTATACCTTCTAGGAGGAAGAGACTCAATATGAAGAAACCTTTGAAGGAATTAGCATGGAGGTGCGCCTGACAGCTGCGATAAAGAAGAGCGGGAAGACTGGTTCGCGGCTTTTATTGTTTGATCAGAGGACGACGCATCGACCGTTTTCTCGACATACGCGTATATTGGCAAAATATATATTAGGTTCATTTGTTTTTGTTCGTACAGGAGCAGACGAACAAATACGCGCAGCGGACTATACGTACATCGCCACACTTTTAGCAGAAGAAATTATCTTCAAATTGTCTTAATTTAACCTAAAGTGTCAGCTGAAGTGAAAAAATGCAAGCCGTTTACAACTCCCTGTAACGCCGAATTAGAGCCCAGCTCTTGAGGAGGAGGGAAGGCACGGGGGGGGGGGGGTCACGTGACCTCGGGGGGGGGGGGGGGGGTCACGTGGCCTGGGGGTCACGTGACCCCGAGATGGGGGGAGGCGGAGAAAATTTTCCGCTAAATTTAGTGGGGAAAAATTTTCCGCTAGAATTAGCGGGGAAATTTACCCATCATGCTCCGCGCGGTTACGCCGACGGCGACGGTGACGGCGACGTCGACGCCAACGCCGCTCAAGCCGGAAACGGGCGCCTAAGAGCTGCGCTCTAAAAAAAAAACGGGATGGAGCAGAACTGCTGCGTCGTTCTTAGCTTCCTTCTGCCGGGTAGGACGATATCATTTGAAGCGGCGTTGTAGTATCAATGTTCTCAAACATCACTAAGTGTTTCGGCTTCAACTTTTTTCGGTATTTGTGTGAGTGGTTCTCATGCAGAGAGCAAGTCATCTGCGTCTTGCGCAAGAGTTGCAGTGACGTCAGAAAGATGCCCAGCTCTGATTGGCTCTGATTTAAGGATAGTGGGTAGACCTCAAGGCAAGCTGCCTCAAGGTCTACCCACTATCTTTCATTCAAAACCAATCAGAGCTCGTCGTTTTGACGTCACCACAATCCCTGCAAAAGAAGCAGACGAACTTGCGGTCCGGATAGGTATGATAAGCATTTCGTCAACGTGCACGACCGTGCGTCGGAAATATTGCGCGTAAATTAATTGAAGCAAATATGGTACTATCAAACACCAACAAAAAAAAATATCAGCATCGTTTTTGTCCCCGGGAGTACTCGGAGAGTAAATTACCGCAACCTGTGTCCCGAAGACGGCGAATCACGTGACCATAAAAGCGTTTTTACCGAAAAAAAACTTGCCGAGACCGCAGGAACGCGTCGTATCTTCTTACTAGCGCGCCGCTTGCCGGATTTCAAGAAAGTCGGCGTGCTGAAAATTGACCGATCCCGAGACTGGTGCCCACCAGCGTCCGGTCGCACTATCTTCCTATATTTTCACTTTGTTTTTTTGACTCTCTGCGTTGAAACGTCTCCACTGTTTTGTGGGCGCTGCAGCTCACACTTCCTAAATAAAGTCCTTTCTTTTTACTTCGCTTTACAAATTACAACAACCAACCCGCACGATTAAGCAAATTTCGCAGAAAGAAAACGGCGTCGTGAAGTTAGTTCTGCCACTCTGTACCCGAATGTTCTTACTAAAACCTGCACCATCAAGCTGTCGGCGCTTCAAAATATTCTATACCTCGTGTCATTTTAAGTCCAGGCGCAGCCAACGCCACGAAGTATCGGACGAATCGAGCAACGCCAAAACCTAAGTCACTGTGTCTTTTATTGATTATGATTGGTTCAGCGATGATATAGTACACATACAGAAACATGACGAATGCCTTGATGGTGAGCATTTGACGCTGACCGATTTGTCCCATCTGCTCGTACCGTCGGCTGCTTCTGGACTTAAGGTGAAACGAAGTGTAGTTATGCGGAGCGCAAGTTCGCCTGCTTCTTTTGCAGGGGTTGTGGTTACGTCAGAAACATGCCGAGCTCTGATTGGTCCTGATTGAAGGATAGTGGGTAGACCTCAATGTTAGCTGCCTTGAGGTCTACTCACTATCCTTTCAATCAGAGCCAATCAGAGTTCGGCGTCGTTCTGACGTCACCGCAACTCCTGCGCAAGATGCAGACGACTTGCTCTCCGCATTCGAAAGAGTACAAACTGCGGATTTTTATGGAGAAAATTTAGTACGAAAGTCAGGTTGTATTAGGGCCTATTCTTTCGGCGGATGGTGACTTGATTTTCTACAAATCAAGTCAAGATGTCATGGCACGCTCTCATTAAACAATCATTCCACTTGATTGCTCTGGCGGGTTTTTTGACAACTTAAGTTGAGCAGGGCGCGGCTCGTTATCTTTCCGCCTCTTGCTTCGTGATTGGTTCGGCGGCGTTCTGATACGCTAATGCTGCAATCTGATTGATGGAGGAAAGATAATGATATGCGAAAGCTCGCCACACACTGCGTTGATTATGCTGCCAGTGGCCATAAAAATAAAAACTACAGAATGACACTTAAGTCTGCTTGCATGTAGCAATGCGAAAGAATTCGTACACGAAGCGCATTCCTACAAGCAGCGCGCCCCGCTGTCCTCAGCAGAGGCCGGCCGCGCGCGCGCCACCCTCTCCCTTCTACGGGTGCACGGGCCGCAGCGCCAGGAAGAGGCCTTCTCTGTGGGGTGGTGTTCCTTGGAACTATGATGGGTTGCAGCCAATGGGAATTTACTGCTCGTTTCGCTCAGCTGGAATTTAGGTGTCGTTTTTCGCGGTTACAGACAACGTCGGCTGCGCTCCGTGGGACAGTTAAGGCTTTCGCAATAATAATGAAGGCGAAACAAAGTCATCTTAAAAGAAAAGCCGGCGAAAACGTAATAGTGTTTTGTAGATACTGCTGTTTCACGTGTAAACTACAGGCGGGAGTTAACGACAAATGAAACGGTTTCAATCGGAATACTCTCCAGCGGGTTTCTTTAATTCGACTGTTTTAAAAGCGATAGCACTTCTAGGGACATCAAGCCGTGAGATCGTGTGCGTCCGTCCATAACTGGCTCGCTAGCGCGCCTGCTCGTTTGGTTGAAATCTGGGGCAGGAGTGTGGCGGCGGGAATTGGTAAAACACCGTCTTCATCACAACAAAATTTCAGATTGTGGGCTTTTGTAGCATTCATTTTGGTGAACGAAATTCGTTAGGGGTTATTGTGAAAGTCTGCACAGCACTGATTTGTCCTGGTTTGCTAAACATTTCCAATTCGTCTCTCGAATCAGGTTTATACTTCCATCAATGTGGAAACGTTCTGTTGTTATCCCAGAGTTGAAGTCCGGTGACCGAAGTAAGGTAAATAACTATCGACCTGTGTCGTAGCTCTGCTCACTGTCCAGAGTTTTCTGAGAGTATATCACGTAATCGTCAATCCGTGTATGTTTGCTCAAAACGGTTGTACCTGGGCAGCATGCGTTTATGAGAGGTCGTTCGGTAGAGACGAATTTGTATTCCTTTATCCATATCGGTGTGCCAATTGTTCATCACCTTGAGCAAACAGATGTTGTATATTTGTACACGGCGAAGGCGTTTGACAGAGTGGATCAACTGCTTTTTTTGACAAAGTTAAACTTGCAAGGTTGTGTCCCAGGTATTGCAACTGGTTTAACAGTTCCTTGGTTAAACGCGAGAACTTGGTACGTTTGTCTGCTAGCCTATTTTACCATTTCTTAGCAACGTCGGGCGTCCCCAAGGCAGCAATCTTAGCACTTTTATATTAATGCGTTAGCATTAGCTGCCCGGTACATGTGCGGAGCTTGGACTGATTTGGAGCACACGTATCCAAAGTTCGCAACGTCGCCACGGGATGGCGCCCGAGCCAATTTAGGTGTTGAAACTGACTAGGATACACCTTTTGCAAGCGTGACAGATGACGGCCGGGTGCATATTTTGAGAGGCTAGGCGATAGGACGCATAGCAACGGAGGCCGCACTGGATTGGCTGGTTATAGGAAGCGACGCCGTGACGCAACACCTATAGCAACCGAATATCGCCAACGAAGTCCCCCTTCTCCAATATCGGCGCCGCGGAGTGGAGGACGGCGGGTGTATCACTGGGGCGCGCGTGTAGACCCAGTCCGTCCCTCCCTCCCGCCTTTCAAGCCGCTTCGCGGCGACAGTCTGCGGATGGCTCCCTGCAAAAGGTTAACCCACCTTCGCCCACCCGTGCACGCTGCCTCGTGGCGCCCCGCCGGTTACCCAAGTCCGACCTAACCCCGCTGCCCCCCCCCCCCCCCCCCCCCTGCATCTCGGTTTCTATGTGTTACGTCACGCCGTCGCTTTGCTGTGCGACCGCATTGCTCTAAATCCTGTCGCCTAGCCGCTTAATATAAGCGGCCGGGGTGCACAGGGTGCACACTTTGGTCTCCCTCGGAAGCTACATCCTCCGGCTTTGAAAACCTGTGGACGCACACGGGCTGCCACGCCGTTCTTCACGCGCAGCCGTCTTATCGTGTCCCCGGGCCGTCCATGTACGGTGTCGTCGCCCCTGCACGCACAACATGCGCTGAGAGGTGGCATTCACCATGCTTTGTTACAAATAACCACTACGCGAGGTGCTTATGATTTTTTTTTCGAGAATCTGCGTGACGGCAGCGACGATTGTGGCCCATTTCTTTTTGTTTTGCTTAATTTCATTAGGTTGTGTGTAACCTACTACAAAATGTTTCTACTGGCTGATGATATTCAATTGTTTCGGCAGAAAAAATATTGTAGAAGACTGTCTGTCTGCAGCGCAATGTGTGTTTATTTCTAAGTGGTCATGTCTCATGGTATTGTTCTGAACGAGTAAAAAACAAAGGTTATTTCTATAGGTAAACAAACGTGACATTATGCAATTCTGCTACACTTTAGGTGCTACAGTTATTATTTGTGTACCTTTGATTTGGGACTTAGGAGTTAATATTGATACTGAGATTGTGTTTAATCATCAAGATGCGGAAATTGTTAATTCATCTCTACGCATTTTAGGTGTCCTAACGCGTATATATAACACTTTAGGAACTCCCTTTGCTTCCTCATGTCATTTCGTTTCCTTATGCAAAGCTGCTTTGAGTCCGCCTCAGTAGTGTGGAACTTCATTTGAATGACCAAATCGTGTACTATTGAGCGTATTCAAAGAAATTTTATAAGTTTGTTTCGTGATCGTTGTTTACAAACCAGTGTATTTTATGGCTATAGTAAAAATTTTAATCTGACTTACTTCAAATATTAGGGGCGAAGCTCCTTAAGGTCTAGCCTTGTCCATCCGTCCGGCGTCCGTGCTCACATCGATTGCCATCCCATCTGTCTTCTTAAAAAAAGAAAAAAAATGTTTGCGCAGTCGACAGGATTCGAACCTGTGCGGGGAGACCCCAATGGATTTCTAGTCCATCGCCTTAACCACTCGGCCATGTGTTATCCGTCTGTCTGTCATGGATGAAACGTTGCATGTAGCCGCTCAACGTCTTTACAGGAGAGGGCGCTGCCGTCAAATGCGTATATAATCGCGTTAAACTTTGCATGCATTGGCTCAACGTTTATAGACGAGAGGGCGCTGCGGTCAAACGCTCAAATGGGTATATAACCACGTTCCATACCACACATCCTCTTTCTGACATGGACCGTTGACTTAAGCGTTGGAGATGCGTTCCCACGGCTTTTAGAGGATCCAAGCTGATCCGCTAGAAGAACCACTGGCTCTGCATTTCACCGACCATAAAGCAGTAATAATGAAGTCGAAACGCAACCCGGAACTCAGCACTACCTATGAGCAATAAAAAAAAAAATCAGCACCATCAGCACTACCTACGAACAATAAAATCAGTATCATCAGCACCACCAGAGCTTCGCCCCAATCAACATCATTCACCACGTGGAGATGCGATTTTGTTTGTGTACAGGACAGATGATTGAGTTATTTATGTTCTTTTACGAGGTTGTAAATTGTCGTCTAGACAAACCAGCGATTCTGGATGTTTCCAAGTTCCTCTGAGGGTAAGCCGTGTTCACTTCCATTTTATCCTTTTCCTTTGGACTTAACTGATCCCACGACTCGTTTCAATCTAGCTCAGCTAATCATGGTATTGACATTTTTGAACACGAAAAACGATGTCAAAAACGCATTCATGTTTTTTTTTCTTCATCCAGACACGTAAACATTTGTTTTCGGGATTAGATGTGATCATTCTTATGTACACCACTAACACCACTAAAAAGGCGCAGGTTTGTTTGTGCGGCACTCAAAATCAATCAAAATAAATTAATAAAGATTGTTGTTGTTCTTTTGCTGACAAGCTTTTATTAAGATAGTTGCCACAGCAGCGCACAATTTCAAATTTCAGTTTCATTAGTATTAAACTTAGGTGGACCTTTGCTTATAAAAAAAGAAACCTGTTTTAATTCGTTTTTTTTTTTTTCATTCACGTAACGTCATGTGCTCAAATGTTTGCATTTTGACCACCGCTAGCGTAACATTAGCACTGAGAGTTTGCATTTTGCGTTGCTTGCATTTAATTTATGCAGGCTGAAAAGCCGGGCTTACTTTTCTGCATCAATCCCGGTGAAAGACAAAAAACAAATTGCTATGAGTTTTATGAATTATCTGCTTAATATTCTGTTTTAGGAGAGTTTTAACTCTGGAATCTGACACTTTGCATTGGGCAGCGCTAAGAATTATGGGACGATCAGGATGCACGGCAGAGCAATGGTAAGCGGAACCTAGATGCTCTACGGCAGAAGCCGATTTCTTCCCTCAAAATGCCCATTGTAGAACAGACGGTTGATTCGACTTGACATGGTAGGATATAGTATCGCTATAATTTCTTTACGATTAAACAACGACCGGGCTTGTCTAAAATTGCTATAATTTCGGGGGCGGAGCTTCGCTCTTGATTGGTGGGTTTGTCGTCGAAAGACAAAACGTCGAGAGACAATAGCATCAGACGGCGTGGAACTGCAGACTGGAAGCGTGCTCTGTTATTTTCCGCTGTCTTGCCCAGAAGAAAATACGCTAGGCGTGTCTCAAATGTCATCAGCTATGACTGACGGTAACTTTTATCACTCCATCAGAAGGGCTTCTTCGTGTCTAACGAGGTGTTAGTCCATCTCTCTCTAAAATGTAAAATTAATTGCCGTTAGCAGCCTTTATCAAAGCCAACTTCTAATTGCAAGTCATTTAACTTGCCTCGTGTGTCCATGTTCCTGTGTCTCCTACACTCTGCTTGCCTAGGTCCCTTTGCAAGACCAATCACCTAGAGCCCAAATATTAGCATGTCTCGCAGAATGCACTGCGATAGGTGCTGGAGCTTAATATATGTAGACTTTTTTGTGCCCATTACAAATGATGTATTATCATAACGAATGAAGTTACACGATACGCGTCTTAGTCGCATAGATTAATGTATAAAGGGCATCATTTGCGTAGGTAGTACAATATTAGAGAAACAAAATATTTATAGGGTCAACAGGATCACCAAACTTGACAAAAAATATATAAATACATAAGTGCGGAAGAAGAACGTCAACAGAGCGTGGTTGCCCTGTGTTCCATTTTTGTTACGCTGCGTGTCGTCGTAGTTTCTAAGGTTTGGCGTCCATAGTCTCTTACAACGTAAGATACTTAGTAAGTAGTAGAATCTCCTCCTCGAGCGTGGGAATTTGCATGCGCAGCAAAATCACGACGGCAGGATACAAGCGCGCTGGAGGAATAGCTTGTCTTGCTCTTATTATATTGCAACAGACTATAGTCAATGCTAACATCAAACACCTTCAATCTCAATCTTCAGATTACCAAGCCCTTCACGTGACGAGTACCGAACATTATGATCGCTCGTATTTTTTCTTAAAATAGGCTCCTCGTTTAATTAAAAGAGACAGAAAGAAGAATATGAAGAGCTATACTCGAAATATAACGTTCCCTCCTTGTCTTCATGAGTGCCGCGAACAAGTGCTCTTGCTTCAACCGCGCTGCTCTCAAGAAAGAAAAAGCAGAAAAAGAGAAACAATTATAAGGACCGTTGTGCGTATGTAATATTCAACGTACTCCGGTTCTCTTATTACATTCCTTACCCGCTTTGCAAAGGCGGTGCTGAGTCGTGGATATTCTGCCATTTGCCTATTTTTACTATTCTTTTTGCTTTTCACATACAGAAAAAGAACACGGCAAGACATTAAAACTCCGGAGATCGAAGAAAAACAAAGAAGAGCTGAATTGAGATACCTGTAAGGGAAAAAATAAGGCGAGAAAAGAGAAGATATGTACCCAGGAAACGGGGGTCCTTTCGTTTCTTAACGGAGATTCTGAGGCCTTTCCGCGAAAGCTCGCCTTTGAAGAGCGCTTATCGCATAGCGTGTCGGCTTCCTCCGCCGAAAAAAAAAAGAAGAAAGAAATGTTTCGCAAAAAAAGGTTTCAGTTTGTCATCGGTGTGAGAGAGGGAACAGAATCTTCTTTACATGCATTCTTCTCACAATCTTTCTTACGTTTTCTTCTTAAAGCAGGCATCGGTGGCCACAAATGGGAGGAGAGCAGGCATGTTTCCCTTTCTTTCTTTATTTCTTTTGGTGCTTTTCGCGTTTGTGGCAGTTCAGGCATTTACAAGATGGAGCTCTATACAACACGCTCGTGCCCAATTGAATTCCCATGCAAGCTACCTGTTGCCCGCTCTTCTTCGCAGATTGTGATGCATTCTATTTTCTCTTGACGTGGTAGTGGGTCAGATCCCTTTACGTTGGCGGTCTAGTATTGAACACGAAAGAATCGGTGGTTGACGCTACAACAATGAAAGTATATCATTGGATTGTACAACCATTTAGTGAGCACAATTTAGTTGAGAGCACCACCTTGCTCATAAGTTTTTAGAGCCAACCTAACCATGACTCTGTCTCTTTTTTTTTAAGACAAAGGAATCCCGGCTTTAAACATTCTACACAAGTCGGGAGGCATACGAACGCAGACAACATTCACTCACAGCATAACTTGACAAGTAAAATAGTTGCACTGCCTGTTATCAGTGAATGTCAATTGAAGGGTAGACTATTAAAGGATGCGCTCATCAGATTCACCTTAATGAATGTGAATGGCCTAAATGCTTACATAAATATTCCCACCGGCAAACAGAAACAAACGACACCGACAAGCCTCAAACAGGTTGCAGCTTGTGCGAGAATGCGTCATCGGCAAGCTTGTAATTACGCGTGCATACTAAAATCACTGGATCATGGGTCCTAAAAGCACTGGATTCTGTAACTCTAGTGCATACTTCACGAGCACCGAAAAACTACAAGCCTGCCAAAGGTCTAGCAGTGCTCTTGGTGCCAAAGGTCTTCCAGGGATCTTGGTGTGCGTGGTGCACGTTTTTAAGTTTTGCTGGTGTCCATTGCTTCTCTTTTTCGCTTTAGTGTGGCTCAGGCATAAGAGTCACATTTGTTTTGTCCCGAGCATTAAAAAAAAAAGATATAAGAACTTCACCCTCCCTCCTTTTTTGCGCCCACCCCTTCTGTCTAATTGCACTCCGATTCGTAAGCACACACTACATGCTTAGATATTCCTCTATACATTTTGTTTCACAATATACTGAGAAAAGCGATCACCCTCCTTCCTTTACTGAGACTAGTTAATGGGAGGACAAAGGCGTATTACGCCTCAATCCTTTCATTGAGCAAGGAAGTGACCAAAGTTTTCTTACTTAAGTTGCATTACCACCGGAACATTATGTACATCGCTATTTTAATTGTGTTTTTGTGTGTCCCTTCTCTCCTTCTGCGTTCGCATACCAAGATGTTTAACCAACAGGCTCTCACGATTCTATCTATGACTAAGCTCGTTTCACAAAGAACAGTGATTGGTGTTTTGGGTACATCGCGGTGAAGCATACACTCACGACGTTTTGAGAGCGCAGCGTCTTTATTTCTACCGTTAAAGCGGCACAGTCTCTATTATATTACCGTGCGTACATCGGTCTGTCTTGCACCAGCACGCATGAACTGCATATTTGTGTATACAGACATGCATTTCAACAACGCAGAGTATCGTCCGTTCTTGCGTTCATTTCGTAGTCTCAGTTTTGTATTGATATAATCAACACACCATAGTCAGTATTTTACTATTTTCTTCAATATGGGACATTTATCTTAATCGGTAAGACAATACATTTTAAAGGAAGAACTTTTTACATTTGTAATTTTATTCGATGATAATATTAAATCAGTTTTATAAATATAAAATAAAGCGGTAAGACCCGAAAAATATATGTTTTGTTCATTGATTTTATTGTCAAGAAAATTATTTATTACAACACAGACCAGGCTTTTGAAAGCAGTCATTTGCCTATATCTGAATCAAAGCTTCAGTTCAAAGTACTTTCTGGGTTACAGCGCTCTGGGGTTGAACAAAGGAACTGCATGTTATTTTTTAGGCAGTTCAAAATACCTTCTCCGCATATATTGTTTTTAAACCGTGCCAAAGCGGGTGCCGTAAGCTATACGTAACGTGGTCACTAAACTTATAAAGAACACGCGAACGGAATCTTATCACATGAAAGCGCTATACTCGAGGCAGTTGAAAAATTACTTTATGGCGTAGCGCTCAATGGAAGAACCTAAGCAGGGGAGACGGCTTGCTCAATGTCTAAATCATGGCAGAATCTGGGACGCCACCGCAGGAAATTGCTTGGGCAGCCATTTTACACTTATTGCGACTTTCTCGACAGGGGTGAATATAGGGGACTGTCGAAATAATCAGGAATTGAATAACTCAATCAAAAGGCCATGTGTCTACTGAATGAGCCATTCGACATCTGACGTTTTTGATAGTCGCCAATGCACTATAGCGCAAGGGCGTGGTGAAGACAGTAGATCGCCCGGCAGGCAAAAGCGCTGTGGTGACTCCAATTCGACCTGCATTTTGACATTGAGGAGTTGACCTCCCCTGCTTGGGTTGTTTCAATGGAACAGTTCTTCCGCACCCAAAAGGGTATACTGCCTTGAGATAAGACACAGTTCGTGTGTTCCGTATAGGTTAGATGATCACTGTACTTTCAAGGGGTAATGAAGTTGCCACTTATTTATTTAACTACGCTTGCATGTTCCCTAACTCTTATGCACGAAAGAAAAGAGTACGCACTGAAGAAACTTTTTTGTGACTATTTACTTGCCTTGATGGTGTTCTCCTTATCTCGTTTGTTTCTCAACAAGGACTGAGCTGTATGCCTTACGTACAATAAGAAGAGGCTAGGAATTTACATAAATATACATAGAAAATGCATTCAACTGAATACGATCTGCAGCAGGTGTTCCCCAATGTTGCCCGTGGAAGCCCTTTCATCAAACGCTGATCTCAGCTTGTCTAAGTGCGTCTCCAGTGATGCCAACAAGCCTTTCTTCGTTCGAGGAAGGCTGACCCGGAAGTTTCCTAAGTAAATTATGTGACGGGCTTGAGCGAGAATTAGGATGAGAGGAAATAAAATAGAAACACAGCAGGGAACTAAGCCGAACCTTTCGATGCATGGCGGGGATGTGAACCTAATTAGGTTTGTTTTCTCGCTACAAGATTTAAGGGTACTGGAAATCCAAAGTAGAAAATAAAAAGCACCAACACATGCGCGCCTCGTGTGATGAAAACTTTACATAATTGCTTAGAAGCTATTATAAACAAAAGAAAACAAAAACCAATGAAGTTGTCGCTTGCAAATATCTGCAGCTTTGAATGAAAAATGGCAAACTTCAATAAAGTTTGTTGTTTGTAAATGGCAAACTTTAATAAAGGTTGTTGTTTGTATTGGTCAACTGTAAGCTAATGTGAGTGGTTCGGGCTGCTTCATCACCTTCGTTTTTGTTATTTAAGTTTAAAACCACTGAGCGATTAAGAGACTCTCGCGGGTTCACGTTCCTGTGTGACAGATATTTCTTTTATTTCTATTTTTGTTTGCTTACTTGACAAGTTAGCCAAAATATATAATCCGTTAAAGCCAATCGTTCCTTACATTCGATGGTCAACATACATGAAAATACGAACAAGGTTGGTAGAAAAAATTTCAAATTATCCTGCGGAAAGCCTCCTATTTACAGCCTAAGTTTCACTGTGACGCTTAGCTACATCAGGTCGGACTTTCTTCTTACAAAATGTTGGCTGCTCTCTGAGGCCTTCTTAGATTAAACTGCTAGAGGTAATGCTACCTTATTGGCTGCAATTGATAGCATAAATTATCGTAAAATAATTTGTATAGCTGCTTTGAGCGCGTTAGTTACCCGAGCAGTCACCAGGCAGCTCGATTGCCAGGCCGCCATTCCAAGCCTTTATTTTGGCCTGCACCTGCACTCCGGTTACCTCGCTCGCGGGTGTCTGTGTGACGATGAGCGACCGATATGCGACTCTTAAACGGCGTCATGCGAGCAAGACGTGCTTCTTTGTGGGTTGCAAGAACTGCAGTGGCGACATTGAAGTCTGGAAACGCGCTCCCTGCATTGAACCCACTCAAGCAAATGGACTGCCTGTGCTTGGTGCCGTTTTCGATTTAGCGATTCATACTAAATAACCCAAGCAGAACATCTTTAAGACGGGACTGGCAGGACTTTTTCTCTTGCCGCGCTTGCAAATTAGTGACTACTGGTTCAGGCAACACTTTCTACCGAACACATAGGTCGCCTACTGTAACACATACCGATGCACCCAACATCAAACACGATCTTTTTCTGATGAGCGACGGGGCTTACCGCAAAAGGCGGCATGTGAGCGAATCCCGGGTGACGAGCAAAGTTTACTAGGGATCTGCTACAATCAAGCGGTGCGATGAGCAACTGAAAGTAATCGGCCCCAGCGACGACGGCCCAGTCCATTGCTGATCGCAATTTGTTTTCGCTTGTCAAATCGCCTACGTGATTAAAGTGCCCAAACGCAGCGAGAAACAAAACCGCGACGTGTAAAGTGTGCACATGCAGCTATGAATAAAACTGCGATAGCTTTGCTGTGCCAACTCAACACTTGCAGAGGTCGCCATGAGTTTCAACTCCCCTTATTTCCAGCAAAAATATATTAAATGTGATGAACTTACATGGTCTATGAAGTCTAGGCCATTATCTTGCGTCGGCGACGCATTCACAGTCCGATCCCATCGTATATAACACCCCGGTGGTGGCTGGTGAAGCGCAGTACGCAGTGAGTGCAGCAGCGGGAACCTAGAGGCTGGCAATGGCGGACGGGTCACGTGATGCCAAGATGGCAGCGCCCGTGCAAAGTTGCCTGAAAACGTCTATACGCGTTAAACAATGGGTCATTCGACCTCTGAATTTGCCCAGTTTTTTTTTTTTTTTTTTCTTGGGGGCGGGGGGGGGGGGTTTCTAGCACAAGATTCGACAAATGTGCGACAACCCAATGGAACGTGCGTTCTGACATTCCCCTGAAGCGCTCGGAGCTTAATCACTTAAATCTAGAACTGCATATTGTGGGGATCGCGGTCACAAGGGTGCCGGACATGGGACCACGGCGCCTAAAAGAGAAAGGGACAAGGATGGCTTGGGGCAGAACTGGGGCTGCGGGTTTGAGAACGGTCGGCTACGGGATGGCAAAAGAACAAGGTGCTGCCTCTAGATCGTCCAAGAGTGAGTCAGTAAATCATTCGTATCTTGCCTTGTGTAATCTCGTTCGGGCCAGTCGAGGCGGGGCCTGACCGGGCGTTGGCTGAAGAGGAAACCCATATTGTCTGGTGCCCAACGGAAGGGTCTGATCAGGTGGTCCTCGATTTCGGTCGTCCAACGGATATCAGACTCGAAGCGTTCCTCGAACATTTTGGCAGAATGGCGCAGCTAACTCGCTGAACGCTCGTTATCGTCAGAGCCAATGTGGCCGTCGACACGAGGTCCACCCTGTTAATGGGCGGTTCGTCCAAACGCGAGGTTCAGTAAGTGTCGGGCGCAACCGTACATGTTCCTGTCAGCGGAGTCATGGGCTCTCGAATGCTGTTGAAGCCAAGGACTCCAGCTCCGGCGGTGGACATGGGAGACGTCGGGGAGCTCATGCGCACCATGACGGCTATGTTCTATACGCTTTCGCGAGCGTTGGGAACGCCGGTCTTAAGTCTGTGCGCCGACAGCGGTTGGACCTCCCGACGTTGATATATTCAGGAGAGCGTGAAGGAAAATCGGTCTACGGTCTTTCACAGCCCCCTCCGCCAGCCGAGGACACCTTGGAGCCCTGCTTTGTGTGGATAAGAAAGATTCCGGAATTCCAGATCGGGTATCGTTGCAGTTTTAAGACGCTGCACGAGAGAGCAGAGTATCGTGACTTGAAGTGAAGTTGTAAGCGCGAAAAAGCCTATTGATGCCCTGGAAGCAGATGGATTTTGTCAGCGGATGTTGGGAAAACTTGCGGAACTAATTAACACCGGGAACGCTGGCGGACAACTTACTGAGCACTTAGATTTATATTTTCTGGGCGAAGACGGCATGTTGCTTCGCTACATCCCAGCGATCGATGAAGGGGAAGATAATAGTCCGCCTTCACGGTCCTGTTTCCTCAAAAGCTACCAAGTGGATTTGTCGCGTACTTCCACGGGAGGTGGGGCGTATTTCGGTGCTCTCGTAAATGACCGGCTTGCCGGAAAGCAAAGCAGAAAGGCGGGAAGCCTCCGGTGTTGATGCAGCCGGTAGTAAGCCACTACCCGAGGGAAGTGTTCGTCTGCGACATCACTGGCCCGGTTCCACAATACGAGAACAACGTACACTAGGGGAAGACCCCAATTTAAGCTACTATCGGGACCTCCGGAGTGGTTTTGGCTTCCGCGGGGGAGCCCCGTTTGTTCCCGGTTGATGGACCGCTTCATAATTTGCAGCTGCGAGCTAGACACGCCGGCGGCGGATGGACCCATTGCGGGAGCGGTGGGGTTAATTTTGGGAGACGTGTGCCGGGATGGGACGGCTTGGGCGATGGTCTTTGTGCGGGGGGGGGGGGGGGGGGGGGGATCATTGAAACGAATGAATTTGAAATGAAATTAAATGAAATCCTTATTTCCAGAAATTTACTCTGGCGGGCCTCCAGACAAAAAGCTACCTTATGGTAACTTGACCGGGTCTGGGGCCCTAAAGCAAAAAAAAAAAAGCATAGCAATCTGGCAGAAAATGGTGACACATTAAAAAACCTCGTCATACGGCATATAGAGTTTCTTTTAGGAACTAGGTATCTACTTCAGTAACAATAAACAAAGTTAACGTGTGAGAGCGCAAGAACGTCCGGCAGCAAGCATATTATGCGAAAGCGAGGTAAAGAAAATTGTATACAGAGATATCCACGCTAGGTAAAGCACATACAAAATTCAGCTCTAGTCAGAGAGTATATATCTATGTTTTCTAAATGGTACCTGTTGAGTAGAGAAGCTAACATATGGCGAAGGGATCGTAAAGCATGATTCATGTGGAAATGACGAACATACCATATCTCAGAGCAGCGCATACCCTGATCGAGATGTCCTTTTTATTCAAGTCCGAGTTGTGCGGAGAAATTTAATGAATTCATTTGTTCCTAAAAGGAAAGCATACAAAAGACGATACACCTGTATATTTGTAATGTTCATAATCTTGAATTTTTAAAACGGCGGTTTAGTGTGATATATATGTAGTGTACATCAGCGATGACACGTAGAATCTTTTTTTGAAGTAACCGTATTTTTTTTAAAGTAGAACTTGTAGTTGTGCCGCACGCGAGGGGACAATAATTTGTATGAGACCGGAAAAGGGCATCGTTAATGCTCACAGGAAATATTGAGCGACATCTTCTAATTACGCGAATTACTCTGCACAACCTGCTGTCGTGGGATGGCCATATCAATATGGCCATCCCACGACAGATGTTCAGAGTAAATTACGCCTGGCGTTTTGTGGTGCTTAACTATGTCGATTACTGCACCATTTATGGTAAGGGAGTTAGTGAAGGAGACGTGCTTATTCAATGACCGAAATATGACTGCTTTGGTTGTGTTTAAATAATTTGAGGGCAAGTTACCTCAGACAATCTGCCAGATTGCGCGATAATATCGTTCCCCTTAATACTTAAGCTTTCTGCGAAGAAGATCGCAGTGACGCCGACCTGAACAACGACTGTATAGACGTATATCTCTGTAATATTTTCTGCAATCCAGTTAATGTAATATGGTGGTTTTGTTTATCATTGATTTTTATTTAAATTAGTATAAAACCGCGCGCAACTTCTGCCACAGGCCCACCGCCGCAACCTGCACATTTCGCAAGGATCTGGTAGGCAGTGCGTGGCGGTAAGACTCATGGCCTATATTGCAATTTCAGTGGGTGGCGCGAGCTGCGCCACCCACTGAGTGGCGCACCTGTGGTTTCGCTGCTAGCCATGGGTCCGAAGTAGGAAGGGCCCCACGAGGTAACGACGGGAGTGTTACGTTTTCCTTGAGGACTCGCTCAGCTCAGTGCAAACGAGCAATCTGGACACGTTCACGTCGCCGGTTTGTAGTGGTATTTCCTTCGCGACCAGGAGATGGCTAGCGTCCCGTTCCAGCAACCTCTTGCGCCCGGCTCCCTGGAGCGGACCAGGCATAATGGTCAACCGTGGTCTTCCTCACAGGGGGAGCCCACCTGGGCAGAGCTTGGACGCCACGGCCTCCATGGTCAGCCAAGGCGGCCATCCTGGACACCGGTGGCCCAACTAGCAGGGCACCCAACCATCGAAGAGATCACCCCGGTCACAGGCACGGTAGTTGAGCCGGTTGGTATCAACGGGGCCCACTTCCGAGTTGGCGGGAGCAGGCCCATCTGTCCCTGCCGTAGCAAACCTTCAGCGGAACGGGTCAACCCCGACCGCGGCAGGGGGACTAGCTTGAAGCAGTCTCCCCCTGTCACGCGGTGGCCACGACGACGGCAAACGAGGGACTGGGGGCAGTTGACTTCGTCTCTTGGCAACGGTGGAAACGACATCCGAGATTAGAGGCAAGACAGCCCGGCGACACTATCTCGCCGCCCTTCTGAAGGCACATGCGAGCCTTTTGGCCCGCACCCTGAACATTTACAACAGCTGTTGGCTGTGCGGCGTCCATTTCGTGCACCAGGAGGCACACCAGACCGGAGGAATGCACCAGGAGCGGCTGAAGACGCTTGCTCCTCCTGTCAACGTATAAGTTCAGGTGCTCCGACGAGAAAGGCCCGGCTAGCTCGTACCCGAGACCCGGGCCCTCATTAAGCCATTTGAAGGCTACGCCGCCGCCACCAACGCCATCCAAGGTCCAGCAGGCGTCTCCGCGCAGACCTCGTCAACATCCGTCTGACCCACGCCCCTCGTTGCTCCAATGTCCGTCGAGGAAGCGCCCCTGTCCAAGCCCGGCGACTTCCTCTTTTCACAAAATGGGAAGATGGACGTGTTGTCCTAAATTTGAAGTAGGGGAAAGGGGGGGGGGGGGGGGATCGCGGCCACAAGGGGGCCAGACATGGGCCCGCGGGGGCAGAGAGAGAAGAAAACGAGGATGGCATGGGCAGAGCTCGGACGTTGGGCTCGAGAATGGTCGGCTACGGAACGACGAAAGGACAAGGCGCTGCCTCCAGATCATCAAACTGTGGGACAGTAAATCCTTCGTACCTTGCCTTGTGTTATTTCCTTCGGGACGGTCGAGGCGGAGCCTGATCGGGCGTGGGTTAAAGTGGAAACCCACAATCTATGAGAACGGCGAGACGAGATATATCATTTTACTGAGAAATGAACCATGTGATCGCGATGCGACACTGATCGTGATCTTTGATATTCTCACGTCACGTTGAGTGCAACATCACAGGAAGAGAGCTCGGCATCCTTAGTCATCCTGCCACGTTTAAGTTGCCAAGTTGTCATATATGATTTGTCCAATAAATATATCAGAACTTATCCATTATATCAGGCGTATAAAATATATTATATTTATATTATATATTATAATATATTACATAAAATATAATTCCTATGTCCTGTGGTGCCCGATACATCGGCCAAACGGGGCGCTGCTTAAACGACCGCCTGAGAGAGCACGCGAACGAGGTTAAAAAGGCGGTCTCCAAAGGTTCAGAGGTTATTCACCACCCGATCACCAAAAACGCATCGCAATGTACTTCCTCCTAGGCCGTCTTTCCCTCTACTACAAGAATCGGGGGTTACACCTCGAGGTATGGTCGGGAGATACTAGAAGCCTTCGTAATGCGCCGATCCAAGGACATGTCCGTTGCCCTTTCGAGGAAAGAGATAAGATTTCTTAGTCCGGAGCTTTCTCCGCTCCACGTTCCCGACAGCGACGTACTCTTGACGGCATAGTGCTTCTCCTTTCCATCTTTTTTCACCCCCTTCCTTTTCCTGTATATAAGCAAACTCTTGGTGTAAATAAATGTTCGTGCCAGTTGGAAGTTTGTGTTTGTCCGTCCCTTCTCGTTTTCTTCCTCAAGTTTAATATATTATATGGCCTAATATTTTGTTCACTTGTTATATAGTAGTCGTGAACATACGGAACACTGAGCCTGAAAGCAAACGCACAAGCTTGTATAGTGTATGAAAGAGTTAATTTTGTACTGGTCAAAGGGACTCGTACTTTGGCTTTATATTATTTTATTTACTAAAGATAATACATTTTCTACCTTGGAAGCTGCCAATCGAAACCAATACACCGCAGGAACGCAGTCAAAGCGCTCAATCGATTCTTTATATAAATTGTGACTCTTGAAAAAAATTAGAATAACAAACAACTCACACAGAGTTTTATGAGACACTGATAATTAGGTGAGGAACACCGAAACAATAAGACAATAGGGCAAGGGACGACTTAAATTTTTTTTCATGAAGACATTTTACGTCATTCCTCGTTCCACTTGTGTCTTATTCTTTCGGGGTTCCTCAACTCAACCATCACGCTCGTTAGTCTGCATTGCTAATTGGGCGTTTTTTGAGACTTTGTTCCTGACTGCTGTCATTTTTTTTCTCAGCACAAACACTAGTAAGAAACGAAGTAATAACCTGTTACGTTCCGTTAAATTTTCACGTTTATATCTTTGCCACGTTTTGGTGTACTATATGTCCAACTGTTGGACCGTTCGCGATATTTATAAGCTAGTCAGCGATTTACTATCAACATTACTTTTAACATCCAGAGTTTGGGTATCAAAAAACAAAAGAAAAAGCTTTTCTTATTACAAAATATAAAAAATGACCACCTCAAAAGCAGACATCTAATGACTTCGCTTGTTCAAGCATATTCAAAGTAGCTACCTTTTTTATCTCATTCATTTAAATTGCGTCAGAATAAATAATCAAATAATCGCTCGACCAAAATATGCTTCCGTTTACATATTTGTCTCATGTATCGTTTACATATTTGTCTGATGTATCATTGCAATACCGCGTTCATTGAAGCACATGCATTCACGAAATACGTTAATAATAAATAATGTCATGGTAGCACCCACTCACTTTCGGCTTCTCTTCCAATATCTTTCAGGGTGAAAACCAACGAGAGCTCTCTTTGATCACATACAAATTATTTGCTCATTCGAATAAAGTGAAAATATACATGACAGGGGAGGACACGTGCCCGTCTTTCAAATAGCAACAACATTTTCTTTATTTTTGGAGTCGCATCTACAGAAGCCCAACCCACATGTTAAAAGAGCGAAAGGGAGAAGGAAAAAAAACTGAGTAGAGAGTTTGAATTTTTTTCTGTCTTCTATTTCCCCCCAGCAACAGGCTCCTTAGTCGGCTTAGAAATTGTTTGTGCGTGTCGTTCACCAAAGATAACCTCAACGCAATTCGTATCCTGAAAGTCCTCTTTTTATTTTTGTTAGTAAAAATACGTTCTTTTGTTCTTTTTGTTTTTTTTCTTGTGCGTCTCCCGATGCATTTGGACATTTTGGATCTCTGGTTGGTCTCATTGTAATATAATGGGGACTCTGAGAACGCTCTGTGACCGTCCGACTGACGCACCTCACTTTAACATGATGGTAACTCGGAGAATGCTCTTTGAAAGTGTGACTAACACCCACCTTGTTTTAGCATGATGCGGACTCTGAGAAAGCTCTGTGTCTGTGTGACGAATGCTCACCTCATTGTAATAATATAGAAACTCGGAGAAGGCGCTTTCAGAGTGTGACTGACACCCACCTTCTTTTAACATGATGCGGACTCGGAGAACGCTCACCTCATTGAAAAATAATGCGGACTCGGAGAAGCTTTTTTGACAATATGGCTGACACCCATTTTATTGTAACATAATGGGGACTCGGAGAAAGTTCTTTGACGGTGTGACTAACGTCCACCTTGTTGTAAGATGATTCCGACTCGGAGAAGTTTCCGTGACAGTATGACTGGCGTCCAGCCCTCAGGACACACCTTACGGGACAATTTTCTTAAAATCTGCTTTCCCTTTCAAATACATTAATAGCAAACAAAACAAGCAAACGTGGCTCTTTGCAGAATCGGTTCTCAAAATGGGTTCTCTTGAACCCAGGGTAGCGTCGCAATGACCAGATTATGACGTATTTTTGCAATAGAAGGAAAGAAAGAGTGGTAATTATTTGTTCCATTCCACCGGAACGTAGCACCTTACTTTTTATTCTTTTATATATATATATTTTTAGTTCACAAAGTGGGAATACAGTAGGGGATGAATAAAAGTACTTGAACTAAAACGCAGTCAGACTGACAGATAAAAGAAGCATCCAAACTGCTAAAGTCAAATCAAATCAGTACACGAGCAGGGGTTCAAACATTCTGCGTTTAATAATTACAGCGGTGAAATCTAAATGTGGACGAAAAAGTACAAATTTGTGCAAATGATGGCTGAATGTACTCATCGAAATCAGAAACTAGTGCGTCAGGAAGTTGGTTCCACTGCCTTGCAGTGCTGATAAAAGATTACCAGCAGCCTTTACCTTCAAAGTCGCACAATGCATGCAATGCAGTGTTTAAGAAGCGATATTGTTTAAATATGTTTAGAAGACGTGAAACCGTCATTTTAGGGAGCAAAAAATAAATAATTGTGCATTAATTTACCCACTAATTTTAGCGGAGAAATAGATATCACCTAGCTTGAAGTTAAATGATGTGGTCAAATGACTTGACGTCATGATGTCACAATCACACGACAATCACAATCACACAATCACGCGCAAAATTTAGTAGAAATATTTGCGTCACAGTGTTAAGTCGGGGTTTCACGTGACTCTATGACGTCACGTGATATCAATTTCCGGCTAATTGTATCGCGGAAGGGAACAGAAAGAAAAACGGGTGGTCAAATTTCTGGTATGGGCGTTCCGTTACAAAGCCTTCAATGCTTTAAAAAAGCATGACTTGTAAACAGTGCACGCTATATCACTCAACTTGGGTTTCCTAGAGTTACTTTTTTTATGGCATAAAGGTAGATCACTTTAAGTAACAATTTTGATCAATGCTATTCTCTTCGCATGCTTTTCAGTTTTGAAAAAAACGCCTAAAATGCTGCGGAGGTGTTCAAAAGAATTCATTCAAAAAACTCTGGTGAGGTTTAATATCTTCCAATCACAGGGTTATCTTAATTGAAGTAAAGCTTGCAGTAAAGGCGCATGAGCAAGTAATAAAATCACAAGTGCAATTCTCAATCAGAGTACCATACTTCAGCGGTACATTCTTGAGTAGACCGCACATTACAAAATGCATAGTGATGTAATGTTCCTAAGGGCATTCTTTAAAATCCTTTTAATAAACTAACATACCTGAACGACCCTTATGAAAACAAAATATAGAGGTATATTTGAAGTTAAATTTGACGAACAGGTAACAAAATGATGATTAACATCGTCGACCACCGCACTCTGCTCCGGATTCAAATACTAAGGCTAAAGCTTGGCCTAGTTGGTGCGACACGATTAAAAAATTATCTTGCCCTATCAGAACAGGGAAATAGAGTATCTTTTACGTGACTTGTGTAGAATGTGAGCGTGGGATACGGTTTTTGTGGTGATGATGTATATCGTTCAGGCATGGCTGTCTTATCTTTTAGGGGGTTTCTTGTTCTTGACCAATCAGGTATTTATTGAGCGGTTACGACCAATAAAGTTTAGTTGAGAGTGAGTGCTGTGTCTGTATCCTTCTACTTCCCGTCCCTCGTCTGCTGCGGTGTTTAAACCATTTAATCAAATACTTATCCCTCCAAATGTTTCACGGTTTTAGCTAGGGTGCAATTGCATTTTCAAACAAAGTTTTACGTTCCATTCTGCGGCACTAAGAAATCGCTTTTCACAATCAATGTGCAAAACAGAGGCATTATTTTTTGTTTTGTTTATTTTACATCCCAGTTTAATCTACAGTGGCAAGCAAAACGGGATACTACAGAAACTTTATATTACAATATTTATGCAATGTTGCGAGTGAAATTGCTTCAGGCGCAAAGCAAAGCTCTCCAAAAGAGAATATAAAGATGTAAAATAAACACCACTAAGGAAAAGAAAATCGTAAATATCAGCAACAAGCACAGTGAGGGGACTTTTTTGTACAACCTATTCATCGCAGCGTGAAGGTACGCTTTGCGCTGCGTTCTACAGTAAAGGACTGCCTCTGATTTTACCTGACGCAACTTATCTTGCTTTGAACCGTTAGAGTAGAGTGCTTCTGTGTCTAGAAGCTAATGCTCGTGTCTGAGCCGTAGCGATATACACGCAATGCCCGAAGTTACTCAATCCCTTAGACGAACGTGTCTGAGCCTGGCTGACGAGCCAGAGTCAGGCACTTTCGCTTCAGTGGTGTTGTAACAAGAGAGAAGTCTCACACCCACTCAGACGCCTCGTGAGGTTACTATTACCCACTTTTATCTAGAAGAGAAAACAAAGAAAGTTAAAGAAAATCAAACATAATAATCCCGTCACCACAAAATCTTAACAAACCTTGTTCTCCAACAGATATAGTTAGTAAACCTTTCTGTGCCGAGTGCAAGGTCGTCTGCTTCCTTTGCAAGGGTTGCAGTGACATCAGAACGCCAAGCTCAGATGGCTCCGATTGGAAGGATAGTGGGTAGACCTCAAGGCAGCTAACATCGAAGTCTACCCACTATCCTTTCAACCAGAGCTAATCAGAACCCGACGTCGTTCTGACGTCACCGCAAACCCTGCAAAAGATGCAGAAGAACTTGCGCTTCGTATAGTCACTGTCAGTTTATTAAACGCAGGGCGCGACGTGTCTCAAGCATTTGATTAGTGAGTTTTAGTGTTATGATTATCTGCAAACCGAATCACTCTGCGTAGGCGTCCGCGACAGCGTGTTCCCCATGGTGCGTGCGCGGAGACCAAACTGCGTCTTGGATTGGTGCATAGCGACGACACGCGCATGCGCAGAGTTGAGCACGCAACGCAAACGCAACCAGCGCTTGCGTCTGCTCCTATACGCAATACTAAAACTATCTATAGTCGTTACTCAAACGCTGACAATGCGGCCCTATATAGGAACGCCCATCAACGAATGGCAAAGCAAAAAAATCTGAATATAGAATAGCACGCCCCGTATGGATTTTTTAAAAGCTCAAATCGGATATTATGCATAATCTTCACCAACCGGCGAGAAAAAAAGAATCTTTTTGAACAGGGGATTTGATTGAACATAGCTACGCTCGCCAAAATCTGCGTGCGTGACATCGAAGAGCATAGTGTTAGTTATTTGTTGATCTTGTGGAGTAGCACTCATCGTGGGTTCTCTAAAATGCAATGTCTCTACACTTCAAGAAATCTGGAGAGAATGATTTTCCGTAAAGCACTTGAGAAGGCCAATTGGTACAATTTATTATCATAGTCATCATCAATGTATAGAGAGAGCTGGACTGATGACGAGGCTGAAAACTTCACACCTAACGAAAAAAGAAAACGTTGTGCTGTGCATAGAGTTATTATAAACGCCAGAGGTTGAACTGACGTTGGTGTCTATGCGACTTCCGGGAGGCTAATTGAAGCAGACAGCAACCAGTTCACTTTTAAGGCCTGTTCACACATACAGCGGAGCGCTAAGTTAGCGCTACGTGAGCGCTCATGTGGCGCTTCCTAGCGCGTGACTTCGTTCTAATATAGCGCGCGATTAGCGCTTTAGTAGCGCCTTGTTAGCGCTCCAGTAGCGCCTTGTTAGCGCTTCAGTAGCGCCATGTTAGCGCTTCAGTGGCGCTTCTTGTACCGCGGTGCTGCGGATTAGCGCGTGCACTGCGGTTCCGGTTCCCGTGGTTGGGTTTGCATCAGCAGCACCATGGAGGACATGTGGGATGCTGAAATAGAAATGCGACAAATTCTCTTACACGCGATTAGTGCATATGTGTGTGGACGGCTTAACACCCAGAAGAGCCTTCTGGGTGCGCGAAATCTTTTTGCACCGAGATTCCGACGGGTACCCGGCGAACCTTGTTCCTAGGCTGAGGGACCGAGACACAGAGCTCTTTCGAAGGCGATTATTTTTAACTGCGTGTCTTTGAAACCAGGATCACGCATATCGAATAGAAAGCGATGAGGTCGTACCCAATCAATTAGTCGCTCAGAGTCCACGACTCTGGTTCGCCTGCCCGACCCTTTGCTTGGAGAGCGGCTCTTTTACTTCCTCTTCTTTCAATGCCAAAGGAAAAATAATAACAAAGGAATCGCCGTGCACGCGCTGTTCCGCAACAGCAAGCATGGTACAGGGAGCGTGAGAGCGCTAACAAAGCGCTTCTGTAGCGCTAACAGAGCGCTAACAAAGCGCTTCTGAAGCGCTAACAGAGCGCTACCGAAGCGCTAACCGAGCGCTACATCACGCGCTAGGAAGCGCCACATGAGCGCTCCTTGGAGCGCTCACGTAGCGCTAACTTAGCGCTCCGCTGTATGTGTGAACCGGCCTTTACAATGCTCCTGTGCATTCCTAGGCAAAACGCGCGCGCAATTCGTCGCTGTAGGACAATAACAGGAATCGCTTGCATGTGTTCCTTGGGTGGTAGCGAATAATAGGTAACTAGGTAACTTCTTAAGACTATAAAGTGCGAATGCTTCATTTACAGAATTTTACTCATCCGTAAAGATGTTAAAATTTGCCACATTTCAAACTCACACCGCATTAGATAGCAGGTGTGTCAAAACGAGAGACAATTCTGAGCAAAATAGCAATCGCAAGAAATATAGAGTGTGCTCGAGGTTCGCCAGCATTCCGGTGACGCTTATATATTGCTAATATGTCAGTCCTGTGACTCCTTTCCCTTTATGAAAATGACCCCGTCGTGCACCTTTACGATCAATCGGTAAAACACATTCAAAACGCAAATAATAATGTACGTAAGCTTAGCAAGGTGCGTCTTTTTTTATATTATAATGCGGGGCAATTTTTATCGGGCACATGTGCTCTACCTTGTAGCTATTTTCTAAGACTGCACCGTGCAGATTATGTTTTGGACGCTGAATAGGCACGTTGGCCCATATGCATGAGCGGAAAGAATAAAGCAATACTTATTTATTGCTGGAAAATCGAACTATATTACTTGGTCTTCAATTTATGTTGATCGTCTAAATGTACAGGGAGTAGCTGAACCAGTGTTACTGCAAAGTTCTTGCCGTCTCTTTTGATTTTCCAGGTGTTCATTGTTCGTTTGATACGAAAATCCCCCATGTAGAAAGGCGCCGACGCCGTGTTCGCGCTAACAGTGTCCGACAGTGCACACAAAACCATGCATGAACCTGCTTTAGAAATGTCTCTATTGTACTGAATTTGGACAAAAAAAAAACTGTAACCAACCAATATTTTTATTCACATGATTTAGAAATGCTCCAAGCTATTTACCATGTTATAATTATTCGTAATATGTGCTCTTATAATCGAAAGCAGAGTCAAAATGCGCCCGCCTTTCCCCGTAAAACTTCTTTGACTGCCATCTAATTCTGGACAGGTTTCTGTCTGCTTCAATTTCCAACAGCTCACTTGCGCCAACTGAACCTCCTGCGCACATTATAATAACTATATGGTGATATGACACTGAGTGGGACGTCTAACCATGCTTAGTATCGTTGCGCGGACTGGTTTCCTAGCTTCAAGCACCTTTTCAGTCACGTCACTGGCCCAGCCCACTCAACAAACTGCAGCGATTGGCTTTCCCAAATGATTTGCAGGAAAGTAGACGCTCCAGATTGCTTAGAGTGTACAGCGAACACGGTCCTTTCGATATCGTGTTCGTGGTCGTTGACCTAACCATTTAATCATCGCATATGTGCAAAGCCCTATGTTATGTCGTTTCCCGCCTCCTCGTGTCTAGCGTGCATTCCCCTGCTGCCTAAATGTAATATTCTGATTTTATCATTAAAAGAAGAGCGTCCGCTCTTCGGGCAACGATTTGATGGGTGCATAGTTACGTAAGTAACCTTAGTTTTGCATTTAGGATCGGGGCTAACTTATTAGACGGTCTATAATAGTTTTTTTTATATAACACTATATGACCATTGCATGTGACGCAGCGTACAAGAGGAAATAAACGGCTGGAGTGCAGAAGTCGACTAGTGGCCAAATACGTAAAGTTAATTTGTTTAGTTTTTTTTTTTAGATACAATTTTATAATTTGTTTTACCTTAAGTTCAGACGAAGCCGACGCTACGAGTTGATGGAATCAATCAGACAGCGTCAAAGGGGCATCATAGTGGTGTTCCTCTTGTTTCTGTGCCTGTTCTATCATCGCTGAACTAATATTAAAGAAAAAGGACCCAGTCGTAGCGCCGGGTGCGTACGGACTTTAGCTGAAACGAAAGGTAGTTGTATTCGCATTGTTTAGAACATATTTCATCTTGGAGAAATAATAAAGTTCTAACTTGACATAGCTTATTTCTGTTTTAAGTTAGGCTTGGAGAGGATATAACAGCAGGTTAAGTATATGCGTCACACCGATTCTAGGAAACCCCTGCAATTCAGCTCTTAGTTCAACCCAATACGTATACTCGGTGAGGAGTTCCACGACTCTCTCCTAATTCTGACTCTACAAACTTATTTCCCCGAGTAGGCCTCGTAAGTTCCTTCCATGTCGCAGTTCATGAACCGCATGGACGCACCTCGCGGAACTGCTGGAGAGAAACGCGTTCAACGTCTACCTCGTACCTCGATGTCGCATTCGCTTATGGCGCAGTTTGGGTTTTTTTATTTTTTTTTTCTCTTTTCACAGCCTCTGTTTCAGCACATCAGGCGAGCGAGACTCGAGGGGCTAGATTGTCGTTCTCGCCACCACGCCTGGAGCACCGATTAAGAGGGCCACTTCCCCCCCGGGGGTTCGCGCTATTGGCAACGAAGCCGACGAAGACGCGGTCGTCTCCAGGAGTGGCTAATGGCGCGCTAAGATTTCAGTAAGTCATCTTAATGAGTCAGGAACAATTTTTTTTTCTTTCATGTATTTATTTTCTCGGCGTTCGTTCCGGTTTTCTCGGAGGGAATTGCCCGCTGAACCACCGTTATCTTGTAGGTGTTTGTGTGCATATCGTGTAGCTATTTATAATTAGTGCTGGAACGAACGGTACCGCTAGAACGGTTGGACTGGATTTGTTGAAACGAAAGAAGTGAACACGAAAATAAGTGCCTGTAAGACTTAGGTCGGGTTCCGTGTATTAAGACAGGTAAATAAATAAATAAGATGACTAATAAAATGCTAATTGATCTTGAGTGATTTTTGAATTATCGACATGATGGCAAGGTACACGCCCGTGGTGCTCAATCGGCGTACATTATTATTGGACAAAAAGTATTTGCTTTGAAACAGAAACGTGAGAACTACTACAAATGTGCAAGACGTTTATCTGTCTTCTGCGAGCAAGCACGTTTTTCACACTTTTGCAAAGCTTTCATTGCTCCTTGGGTTTATAGCCGCTATAAACTGAGGTATTGAGGGTTTCAATTACACTGTTCAGGAAAGTACTGGTTAGAATGTTTATAGGCTTTAATAATAGTAATAATAATAATAACAATTATTTAACTTTCTTTTTCATATTTGAAACAAGAGACGAGGACAAAAAGCTGCATCAGCAGCTTTATGGTGGTGCAGCCCCCTCCTCCTTTACACTAGAAGATCTCAAAAACACACAAAACAATTAAATAAAAAAGTACAACACTAAATAGAGAATAAAAATACAATATGAAGCAAAAATTAAAGCTATTCCAAGCAATATTAGGGCGCTATTAAGGAAAACATATTCTGCACAAGATAACTACATATGACAAATATTGCTTTCTATCTAAGCATATTGAAAACACAAAACTTACTCTAATACTAGTACGCCCGCCGGTGTCACTGCGTTAATGTCATCACCTTTTCTGAATAATATCATTTAAGTTAAAATTTATACATGATTTAATGTTTAATGTCTGTTCAAAATACAGTGTGCGTGATGGTGGAACAAACCATTTTTTTAGGGCGGAGATTATATCAACTAGTAAACGGGGTGAGATTGCGTAACTGTAAAACAAAACTTATGTTAACCTGTAATAGTTTCTTGTAGGCCACAAGAAGTCTGTGATCATAAATATATTGAGAAGGTTTTATTCTATATAAGGAAAAACACCTGTCCAGTGTTGTCATAATATGAAATTTTGCCAATACCACGCACGACCATTTTCTGTAAAATATACAGTTTGCCCGTTGAAGTTTTAGTTGTGTCATCCAATACTAAATAACAATAATTCAGCTGAGAGGATACCAATCAGTTATAAACGGCTTTACACAACGAGGTAAGACGTTACAACGATTTAAATTCCGTTAGTAGCCCGTTAGTAGCCTCCTTTCTGTTGTGAGCAACTTGTCAAAGAATAATCGACTTGTTCACTCCAGAACACATCATTTGCGAGCCAGACGTCTAAAGTGTAAACAGATTATGTCCTGGTTATTTAAAATCACGGAACTGGCAATTATAGCTAGACCATTTCGGCTTTCGAACGGAATGGCTTTAGGTTTTTTGTAAGTGTAGCTTCAGGTGATTATTTTTGGTTCATCTATCAATTTTCTTCAACCACACAATTAAATTTTGTTACAAGTAAAGAACTTGACCAGAAAAATTAAACTAGTGTCTTTTCATAAATTACAAATCCTATTTTAGCTTCATGATAACCGTTGCCCATGCCATTTATATGTATAGTAATAAGCAACGGGCCTAATATACTACCCTGGGAAACCATTTGTTCTTTTAATAAATATGATTTAATGTTATAGGTTGATATAAATTGGGCATAAGGCCGCAAGGATGATTTTAACAAATTTTATTTATTTCCACGCGTGCCGCATCACATTCAGTTTATGGCACATCGCTGCGCCTCCCAGCTGACTCGGTCAGCCCCATCCATGGCGGCCTCACGATGACTGCAGGATTGCCTTACGTGGAGGACTTAGCCCGTCTGTTCGGTGACGTTTGCGCTACACCGACGCGGACACGCCAGAGCACGTAGCCACAACACGTAGCCACAACAGTGGCTACGTGTTGTGGCTACAACGCGCAAAACCACGTAGCCACAACAGTGGCTACGTGTTCTTGCGCGTCGACAGCGTCCGCCGTTCACTCCAGCCGCCTTACACTGGTCCCCACCTCGTCGTGGCACGCGGCGAAAAAAACATTCACGCTGCGGGTTAATGGCCGCGACACGGTCGTGTCCGTTGACCGCCTCAAGCCGGCATTTGTTGAGAGCGATACGATCGCTCAGCCGGCTGATCTTCCCAGCGTACAAGCTACCTCGAGCTCCACTGTAGCACCCGCGACCCGCATCGAACACTCCAGGACAGTTCACTGGGACGACTCCGTCTCCAAAGGGGGGGCTATGTGGCGATAGCCACTGGAAAAAGAAGAAGATCGCGTGGAATAAAAGAGCCGGATCAGTTCGGTCTTGGAATTCATCAAACGTAGTCGCTTTTCGTCTGTCCCTCTACACACGTATACTATAGTATTCTACTTTTTCTAAAAAAACGTCGTGGTCTATTTTGTCCAAAGCTTTCGAAAAGTTCAAAAAGGTACCAATTGTTACTAAATGGTTACCAGTGATTTTAATATATTTTTATTGCTCGAGTTAAGCTAACTCAGTGGAGTAGTTTTACGGACGACAATTTAGGAGTAAGTAATTGAAAATAATATTTTTCGAGATGGGGAATAATTCTTTTGGAAACTAGATTTTTCTCAATAGGTTAATAAAACACCGGAAGTGAAGAGATTGGTCCGAAATGAACAGTCCTATTTAAATCACGTTCTTTGTGTAAACACTCTCTTCGGCTGTTTGCGTGCTCATAGGAAACTTCAGATTCTTAAGCAAGATTGAAAATGCAAGTTAAATATGGTGCTAAAATATCTAAGACAAACTTTGCTGGTTTAATCCGCATATTGAGCGCATCGACACTGTTACTATTTTTAAGCTAATAAATATGATATAAACTTCAAATACTTCAGGGGGATATATAAATTTAGAATAGGCAAAAATCAAGACATGCACTGCACACGTTTGCAGTGCATGCAAAATGCATTATTGCATTTACATTTGCTGCGCACACAAAAGACAACAAAGGAATACTAAAAAGAACATTTATAAAAAGCATTTTCCATGTCCGTTCTCGAGATTATTCGATTATTTATCACAATTTCGTCTAGGCAGAACTTAATCCTCTTTAATTTAATAACGTAGAACGTGCATGATTCAGACATGCCTGCAGCAATCTCTCGGTTCTATGAAACCCATATACATGTTAACTCCTTAGATGTATTACGTTTCTAGCGCAGATAGTTTTATAACATGGCAACGCATATCTCAAGAAAAGCTTCTGGTCCGAAAAATATAAAAAAAACCTAAACAAGTTGCGTGACAAGGTGAGACACGACTCCTTTTGTTCTTTAGTAACTTGTTCCATTTGTTGCGAAACCGTTTTTTCAAAGCTGCTGCTCAAGAAAAAAAGCAGTAGATACAGACGAATATTATACACAGATAGGTACATTGAGTGCCTCAAATTTTACCTTTTTCAAACATGCGACATATTACTCATTACCATTTCAAAAAACAGCACCAAGAACGTATTTCCGAAAGGAAGTGAACTAGAAGGACATTTGGCCGCAATCGGTTTGTCGGTTTTTGTAGATCGTCCGATTTGCAAGTCTTTTTTAGACGTGTGCGTGCTTCTGGACGTGCCACTGCAAAGCGTTTTTCAACCCGCGGTGTCCAGGCTGGTGTACGAAGTACGGTTGTCTCTCAAAGGTGATAAGGCATGCTGATCCTGTGAACGTTGTATTTTCCCGCTCGAGAGTGTGTGACTGCGTTATTTTAACGCGTAGCTTTAAGGAGCTCGTGTAGCAGAAAAGCCGGCATCGGTGGCGAGACGGGAAAATCCTGATTGATCGATACGTTCATGACGTCACAGCCACATGACCTCGCTCGGGAATTTCGAACAATCCACAAGGGTCACGTGAAACATGACGTCACCCGCGGAATGAAAGTCATTAAAAAACGTGACACGTAACGCGAAATAAAGGTCGCCGAGTGTCTCAAATGTGTTTACTGTCTAAAGTAATTCATTTTCCTTTTAAGAAAGTTTCGAAGACTTTTAGGCGGTATTTGAACCCAGCCAAAGACGTTACTGACTAGGCCATGTCCGCCGCACTTTCTGCTCATTGGCAGAAAGGGCTTGAGAAGCGAATGAGAAGGCGATGCTAGCGCGGCCCAATAACGCTATCGCGTTCCACTTTTAAAATCAAAGCTTAAACGTGCTCAAAGTTTTTTTTTTTTTTTTTTAGATCATTTTTTTTAAAGCGGCCGTTGACGAGCAGACAACGACTGCGTACCTAAGGAGCGCACGCCCGCACTCTCAGAAAAAGAAAAAAAAAGGGTGTATTCTTACACCCTTTGTCCCATATAAACCACCCCAAAACTTTAATTCCACGTAGAGCGCACTGACGTCGAAGCGACGGTACCAACTTTCACGAGTAGATTGATAGCCGAGTGGGACAACTTTTTAATATAACCAACGTACGTGTTACTGACTACGACAGAAATAATCGGAGCTCGCCTGGCCTTACTGCAAAACCTCACTTTTTTTTTCTAGGTTTTTTTTTCTCTGTAGTCTTTGAAACCACCTTTAGCTGTTTATTAAGTTATATCGCACCATTATCAAGCGCCTCGTAAAAGTTGGGACCGTCTGTTCGACGTCAGTGCGTTGTACGTCGAACTGAAGCTTTGGGGCGAATGATGTGGGAGAAAGGGCGTAAGACGACACCCTTTTTTACTTTTTTTTGTTTTTAGAGTGCGGGCGCTTGCGAGTTAGGGTTACCGTCCGTGCAACGCCGCGCCAACATTAACCGAACTCGCAAGCCGCACGCCACTTTGTCTCTGGCAAGTGTAGTGTACCGCCTTGCCATCTGATTGATTGATTCTGTCCGACGAAAGCAGAAACCCGACGCACTAAGGACTCGGAATCGGCTCAGACAGCCGAGAGTTTTTTTCTTAAGTCAATCATATGAAACAATGAAGCCCGCATTGGGGAATCCTTGATCAAATCATCGCCTTCGTTCGGAGTAAACAAAATGTCAGCACATATACAACTACAACCAGCAGCCTATATCTCAAATCTCACAGGCGCAGCTTCAAAAATCAACGGACCCGAAGAATTCATAGAACTGCCACTAGACGGCGCTATCTGTGTTCATATTTGCTTAAATTGAGTCCCTCAAAAAAGCAACAAAAAAAATACGAAGATTGCGAATGAGGTCAATATACTTAAAAAAACAATGTCTAAGGAAGATGGATTTCCCCCGTCTAATTCATCTATCATTTGGTGTTCATTTCCACGTCTCGCACTCTCTCTGACAGCCCTTCGCGGAACGAGACAGACAAACACACACATAAAACCAACCGCGCAAGCCAAGAAAATTCCCAACACGGGGGAATGGGGATGAAAGACCGAGAGAAGGAGAGGAGGATGTAGCAGAACCAAATGCGGCAGCAGCTACTACGAAAGGAAGGGGAGATTCTTTTTTTTTATTTATTTATTTCCCAGTTCCCTCGATTCTTCCCTTCGCCTCCATCCGGTGACTGCTTTTGTCTCGGTCGTGGGAACAACGTCCAGAAAACCAAGAGCGAGTCATTTCTTCCTTCCCCCTCTTCGTCCTCCCTCGGTCCTCGTCCACTTTAATTAGAGAGCTTGAGCAAGTCGCGGACTCGCCCTCCCCTACTCCGTATCCCCTCACGTTTGGAACGCGGTCAACGCTGCGAATCACCCCAGCCAATCCTGCGCCGGGATCGTTGCACGTGAGTACGCGCCGCGCGCGTCGCGGAGCTCTTCTCAAAAGACACGTGACAGTCACCCGTCAATGGGATTGGTTTCGGCGGCTCGTAGTGCCATCTGCGGTTCGTCGTAGAGGCATACAGGGCATAGAGGAGAAGGGAACCCACCCGCGTCCAGGCAGAGGAGGGGGCGAAGGGGGGGGGGGGGGGGGGGACTAGTCGAGCGGGGGACGTCGGACAGGCGGACACGAGCAAAGCTCCCCGCCCAAGAAATCAGGGCGGGGGAGGGGGTCTTTGAGAACCGGCGTCATCCGGCATTAATTTCCTGAATGAGCCTCTCTTCTAATTAAAGTGGTTCTGTGGAGAGGCCGCGCAGATCCCAAGATGCGCGCGGTGCGGCGACGGCCGACGAGGATTTTCACGTGACGGGTTCTGCTTCCGCCAGGGTGGACGCCGAATACGGCGGAGGTTGACCACGTTTTTTCTTGCTCAAAAAAAGTTTTAAAAAAGTGGGATGAGAATGTTAACTGTTGACGTGAAGTAGACATTTCTTGTACAACTTTGTTTATATATTATGCAAATTCGTACGAAACGTTACGATGGAATAGTATACTGTAGTCGCTGATGGCTTAAGAAACGAAAGGTGAGGCCTACTATGCTTCCTGCTTCATGATTGGTTCATCGGCGCCCTTATCGACTGATGCAGAAATCCCATTGTGTGCGGTCCGATAATGAGATGCACGTGTCTCGCCACACACCACATATTTTAAGCTGTCAGGGAAAATTATATTAAATTGGAACCATCCCGATTATAATGTGTGCGAAGAGCATGTTGTCTGCTTCTTGCGCAGGGGTTGCGGTGACGGCAGAACGATGTCGAGCTCTGATTGGCTTTGACTGAAAGGATAGTGGGTAGACATCAATGGCAGATGCCTTCAGGTCTACCCACTATCCTTCCAATCGGAGCCAATCAGAGGTCGGTGTTCAGACTTCACCTCAACCCCTGCGCAAGAAGCAGAGGAACTGGCGCTCCGGATTCGCTTACTTTCTTTTTATATTGCCTATTTAAGGTAACTTCCTACACGTAAGGAAGTGACGTCTCTGAAGATGGCTTGTATTTATTTTTTTTTTTTTTCAAATAAGAGTGACATTACAAATTATTTTTTATTCATTTATTAAGAAACAAATTGGCACATTGTAATGTCTGATATAAAAAAAGCACAAACGTCCTTCTGTAAACCGGAAAATTAGTTTAAAAAAAAGCGGGAGGAACCTAATGAGGAAACAAAACAAATTTACAGGCAAAATAGGTTACAAGAGTGGCGAATATCTTTTCATCAATTTCTATTTTGCAAACACCTCTCTTGTTTTACGCAATGAACGTCTCATTCGCCAGAAAGAATTGCTTTGTACTAAACAAAAACGCTCAACAAGCGCATTTATTCTGCAGTTTTCGCCAGTAATATATTTCTCTCTTCGTTCCCTGTCCAGCATAACAAAGAGCTTCCGCTCTTGGTATTCCCAACGCCGTGCGCCTTTTATTATTTCTTCACGTCCTACTACTTCCTCGTTTCTTTTCTGCTTGTGTGCAGTAGTACACATTTCGTTTTATTTTAACCTTTACCGAAAAGCCAAAAGTTCCCGCCAACTAAAACCGAACAACTTTTTTTGAAGGGAGGGGGGGGGGGGGGGGGGGAGGGGAGGAGTATCTCCCTGCAGCCTAACGAATGGCATCTGCCATGTCTCAACAAAGGATTATTTCACTAAAAACGACTTTATTCATCTGGTGATCTTTTTATGTAGGACAAAAGTTTTAGTTAAGCAGGCACTTCTCCGCAATCAAAATATGTCAGTCAAAGTTTCGATACCTTGAAATAATAACTTATTGGAGCCCACCAACTCGCAAATTGAAGACCGGCACTTTGCCTACCTTGCGGCTTGGCTAGCTTGGCGGAGCAGACAATTGTGGCTGCGGAGTGAATCGACATTGGGTGCTGTTACGTGTCTGAGGCGGCCATAAACGCTCAATGAATTGCTTAAATAAAAAAAGTTGCTGTACACTATGTAATTACAAAGCTGTCGCGCTTCACCCAGGACAGCGGTTCTCAAACATGGATGGTTCGCGTACCCCTCGTGAATCGGCAAAGATGATGGAGGATCCCGTTCGGGGGGAAACAAGAGGAAAGGTATAGGTTAAATATAATAAGGATTTAATAAATAGATATAACTAATGGCTGGTGTGAAGTAAACGTCTCTTATTGACATACACAAGAGAAAACTCGCCCGAAAACTGAAACGCTTCTTCTCGACCTGAGAAAGGCAACTTTTATTGCCGGGCTTGACTGATGAGGCAGGGCTTTGCGAACCCCCATTCGACAACCACTGACTCAGGGTATCAGAACAGCGAAAGGCTAACTATATATACTCCGCGGCATACTGAAGTAAGCTCGGTGCATTTAGCCCTTCACGGTGAAACTTTTTAAACTCAAAACTGTCCCACCAGAAATTCGCCTTCTCACGAATCATGTCCTACACACTATACTTGTGGAGAGCGTAGTTTCTCTGGGATTACCTTTTTTAGGCATAAAGTATTTTTTTATATATAGTTTCGTTGTAATCGTTTTATTGAAAGGAGAACATTTACATCTGATTTGCCAAGTTAATATACTAGACATTTTAGTGAAAAAACCCGAGACTGAGGTAAAGACAGACGACGACAAGGAAGAGAAGGAGAACATCTCAAACACAGCTAAACCCTTATTGAGGAAAGACCCTTTATATAGGGTTGAAAAAAGAAGGAAGGAAAGGGAACCCTTCTTCACATCACCTCTCTCCACAAAAGACACGACACCACCTCTCTCCACAAAAGACATGACATCGGACCTCTCACAATGGGGTCAAAGCAACAAACGAACTGACAGCACCAAAGATGACACATCATTCAGAAAAAGAAAAAAAAATTCGCTGGGAAAACACAGAATGCACTGGACCTTTCACTGAGAAAGTCAGCTATAAAACTATACACAAAAAAAATGTTAACAATAATATTAGAGATTTAGAAATCGCTTCCATTCCGCATCTACAGACAAAGAAGGCTTGTTCACGGCGTTCCCATGCTTCGTTATTGCGATTGACTCTTTCAACAGGCGCTTGTGGTCGTTTTTTTTTCTGTTACAATTGTGGTTGTAGCGTTCCATAAAGGCACACAATTCCTACACTCCTGAATATGCTTGGATACCTCGGAATATGGATCCTTGTTTCTGACACAACGTTTATGTTCACCTAGTCTATCATTAATACAACGCTTCGTTTGACCTATATAGCACAAACCACAATCAAAGGGGATCTTGTAGACAATACCTGAAATACATGTAACGCACTTTTCTCTGTGTTTTTTTAAGCAACCTTTCTGGGCGAAAGCGAAAGGAGTTAACCGTTTCAAACTGCTATCTGTGCTAAATGCCATGCGTAAACCAAACTTATCACCGACTGATTTTAAATTGTGTGAAAGTTTATGAAAAAACGGTACGACTACAAACTTTTTGTGTTCGGGCATTTTCCTAATTTGTTTTTCTTTTGCAACAATGTACGAAAGCTGCTTGGAAATAAATTCTTGAGGATACTTTGCAACATTTAGCCGGGAAACCACAACTTGAATCGACGTCATAATGGAGTGCCAACAAGACTTTTGAACCGCGTTGTTAATCATGTTTCGAACTAATCCTGCCTTGACATGCTTTGAATGGCAACTATCAAAAGGAAGTACTGGTTTAGCCTTTTCTTTGCCATACGACCAACATAAACCGGGGACCAATCTGAGCTGGAGGACAAAATACTGGAGTACATTGTTGGCTGGTTTTTCTATAGAAAACTGCAACTCCGGTGCCTCCCTGTACACGGTATTCTCAATGGAACCAGCAAGGGCTGAGTCACGGACACATACCAGAATGTCATCCACGTATCTTCTAATAAGTACTGAGCTCGGGTGAATATGTTTGATCATCTCATGCAATTTTAGGTCTAAGCTCCGGAGGTATATCTCTGAAAGGGCCGGGGCGACAGCCGAACCAATACATACGCCTTGACGTTGAATGTATTTCCGCTCATCATAGTCTACCACTGTCGACTTTAGATACAGTTCAAGTATCCTTAGAAAATCATTGATCTCTATACCAGACTGGGACTGAAACCGAACTAAATTCTCCTCTAAAAACGAGCGGACCCTAGAAAGCAAAATGGCTGGTTGGAGTGAATAATACAAATCCTTGATATCCAGTGAAAACATTGTGCAAATTTTACCATGAAACGGTTGAATATCTGATATCAAATCCATGGAAGAACCTAATGCTAACGGGCTTTTGAAATCTAGGCACGAAAGACCATTCTGAAGGAACGTGGAGACAGTTTTTTGCCACGTGCCATCTTTGTTGATAACTACTCTCAGAGGAAGGTCAACCTTGTGGTCTTTCAAAAAGAACTTAATTGCAAACGTATCTTTCAAGTTACCATTCAGTCTGGTAGCCAAGGACGTAAAGTCACTGTCCTTAAAAGTCCTTACTATTTCTCTCTTCTGTCGGCCCAGATCCCCATCAAAAGAACGAAATAACCCGGAAACAGCGAGGTTACATTTCTCCTTAAACTTATTGGAAGGCAGAACAGCAAACAACCCAGATTTGTCCGTTTCAAGAAGCTTCAACTCTTTCTCTTCCAACTCTTTCTTAACACGGGTAACCATCCCAAAGTTTCTGACATCTGTCCTGTACGAAGCATCTACTAAGGACGACATTCTCTTAAAAGCCGTCGACACAAGAGCACTTTTCTCAGCTGGCTGTGACACCGCGTTAGACATGACGTTAATTGCAGAACAAATATCCAAACGAGAGGGCTTCACATTCACGCAAAACTTCGGACCATTGGCTAGACAATTCTCAGTTGACTTGGTGAGCTGTACGCCAAAGGGATTTACAAGGGCAGTTTTCATTGCGGTAACCGTTGACATGAACCCAGGTTTCGGTGACTTGCTTGTTCTTATTTTCTGCCTCAGGGACCGGAAAGTTGTATTACAGTCATTCAAATTTACAGCTTGCCACTGAGTAAATGAAGTCGATGCTTGAAAATGTTCTCCAATGAAAGCGGTCCACAACTGATCCGCGAGTTGACTCACAGTTCGTAGATGATCTCTGGTGCAGTTTCGGTAGTCGTTGAGAATCTTCCGCGGCGCATATATGTTTTGTATGCTTTATATGCTTGTATGTTTATTGCGCACATTCATATAATGTTTGCATTATGGTACTTATTTCAGAATCCCGTCCCAGTGGCGCCTTGTTACCCCTTCTGAAAACGCTATGTAGTTCTTACCGATGCCTCGAATAACTTAAACGCAATAACGCCCACGTGGGGAGCCCATGAGCAATGCCATCTCGTCAGTGGGGATAAAAATGCAGCGAGTACATTGAATAGACCGGTATTGCCAAAATCTCCGTTACTCAAAAATTAAGTGCAACAACAAAGGCAAACTTTTTTTTTCCCCTTCCCTTTAATTTGAAAGCTAGTCTCAAATTAGAAAATAAAAAAACAAAACGGAAGCCCGCTTTGGGCAGCCGCATTAGCCGCGACACATTGAACAGTCCCATCGTACAAGCGACAGCCTCACGCTCTCCTACAACCTTTTAATACGCCCATTATTCGAACTCAGCAAGCCGCGCTCAAAGAAGACCGGAGCCGAGGGAAGGGGAAAGAGAGAGACCCTTTTAGGGTACTACGTGCTCGGAACCCACAAAGCAGCGGCACACAGTGGACGCAGAGAACGTCCTTGCCTGCCGCAAAACCAACAACCGCAGCAGCAGGAGCAGCAGCGAAACCACCCCCACCACCAACGCGGACAGGTCTTCTAGAAAATGGCCAGGCCACGGCCGCGGCTCCCGTCGCAGCCGCCGCCCAACTTGTTAGAAAGCCATCTAGTCAGCGGAGAAAGGTAGGAAGGGGGGGGGGGGGGGGGGTCGTCGAAGGAAGGAAGCGGGGACACGGGGGAAGCTTTTAATCGTCCTAATAGTGTCCACTAGAGCGACCGGCACCTGCGCCGAAACTCGCTTCGGTCCAGGTCGGAGTGAACGGAACGCTACAGACCCCGTCCAGCGATACTCTGTTCAATCTCACGGTGGACTGCAGCTGACGCAACGAGCCATCGAAGCCATTCCAGCTCTGCGAACGAGTCACGTGACTACGGGCCCAGCACGTCTCTATGTCGCACAAAAAGGTCCCGTGGCACTGGCACGCCATTAGATTTGCTACGATTTCTCGTGGCATCCTCCACGCACCATCGTAAACGGCAACCAAGTATAGTCTGGTTCTACAATAATCCTACTAGCCGCGTTATTTTATTTTTTTTTTTAATTTTTGCAAGATGATCTAATTAGTCAGTGCTTGTCATCCGAGTCGCGAAGTAGGAAATTAGCCGTAACTGCTCTATTTATCTGAGGCTGAATGAGCCCGTGTTGCAGCTTCGTTTGGGTCCAAGTGGAGGTGGAGCTGAGTATACGACGTCCGCATGGCCCCGCGGTCTTCCTATCTTCCTTTTTGGCGGCGTCGGCGGTGAAGGCAGCCGGGACGTTGCATCGCCGCCTGCGGTCTCGCCTAGCTGCCTTATTGCCGTATTGATCCGAGACGAGAGAGAGACACACGCACACTCTACCTTTTCCCACCGCGATCACCGGTCGCGACTCTAGAGCTATCAAAAATACACGGCATCGCGTTTTCTTTTGTTGTGTAGAACATACGGATATGTACTCGGATTTCCTTCTGCAAAGATGCCGATAACGAAAACATCAACAACAATACTATCGATCGTTCGTTTGAACAGAATTTTTAAAAAAAAACGTAAACGTAATTCAAAACTTAAAAAAAATGGCGGTTTCGCAAGTGCGCGATTTTTTACCTTGAAAGATGTGGTTTTATTATCTTGTCGGATCGTCGTCGCGATCATGGGCGAAATTGTGCCGATAGAGGGACCTCAGGTTGCTGTAAGACACTTGCGACACGGTGGTAATGTCTTTGGTACTGGCATGCCTACGCTTTCTTGGTGCGGAGGAAAAGAAAGGGAACGGTTACGGGTAATCTCCATAGCAACCTCGTGGTCGCCATGACGACAATGAGGGTGACTTGGGGCACCGCCGTCTGTCCCGTTCGACAGTTACTAGGGGCGGTGATGTCTAGCGAACGTTCAGGAGTGTCGTTAGGGGAGGCGAAAAACAAAAAAGTGTTTCATGCGTGCTTTTCGTGCTTCGGAACATCCACTTACCAGAAAACAAAAAAGAACAACTAATCACTAAGAAAGTATACAAAATTGGTCTTTTTGCTGGTAACTTCTTTTCACTGGAGTATATGCAATATGCTCCCGCAACGTCATCTTTTGGCTTGACAAATGTTAGGTCAAAGAGAAGGTGGGCTCCTACAGGATGTGGCCCTAAAGGCTAACATTTTTGTCGCGCCTCGCGAAATTAGAATTTTAAACGTACTGTACATACAGAAATCGGGCACGCGAACGAAGTTTCACGTGAATTCTTATGCATATTTCTTTCAGAGCTCAAGTCAGGGGTGATAAATCGTTAAAAATGAAGCCAAAACGGCGGCCGTGCATATATTTTATGCCCAATACCGGATTGTTGCCGTTTGCACACTGGTTTGTGAGCTTGCCTTCATACTCTACGAAATGCCTGCGCGTCTGCTTATTCGCAAAACACTCAAAGAGCCATTCTCTGCGATCTACGAAATCAGCTCAACGTAAGATGAGGCGGAACATCCGTTTAGACCTAAAAATGAAGTTTGCGCTGTGGCATTAGGCAATGGAAAGCGTCATGCTTTCATTGCGTAATGCCACAGGGCAGATTTACTTTTGAGGTCTAAATTTCAGATGTTCCGCCTCACCATTCGCTGAGCTGATTTCGTAGATAGCAGAAATCGGCTCTTCGAGTGTTTTGCGGGTAAGTAGACGTGCCAGTATCGCTTAGAGTGCAGGTGGTCACTGTTCATTCATTTCGTTATAAGTAATTATGGCGATTATCTTGCTCATCGCCCGCCATTACTCATCGCTGCAATTGTTTTTTTAGCGTTTTTGCGTCGAGCAAGCCAACCGGGAACGAGCTCATAAACCAGTGTGCAGACGACAAACAGGCTGTATAGGACACACAAAAGACACCGCCTCCGATTTTGCTTTATTTTTAATAATTCCCTACCTCAGAAATGATCTCTAAAAATAGACATGAAGCTTCTGGCGAAACTAAGTTCGCGTGTCCCATTTCAGGTATGTACGCTTGGAATGCAAATTTTGCGAGGCGTGCCAAATGTGTTAGGCATTACGGCCGCATCTTGCATATAGATATAAAATTTAGTTTTTAGGTATACGTCGTTTTTTTTCATATAGCATTATGTTCTCAATCTTTCGTATATTACCACAGCTAGATTCATAATAATAATAAGACAGAATGCCCGCTTCCTGCGATGTATAGTTTGTTTATCCGGCACAAAAAAAAAGGTTTCGTTTTCTATCAGGCTATCATAATTAATGACGTTCGAGTTATGAGCATTTTTAACCTGTGCGCTTAACTCGGGATACATCGACACTAGGAGCTGACGAAAGGACACCAGAGGCGCAAAAATCGTCAAGCACAAAAAGGAGGCTATAGTGAAAGTGGGTGCAACTCAAAACCTGGAGAGCGTTTGCAATTTAATGGCGACGCCTGAGGGAGAGGATTCGGGAAAGGATATGCGCCAATGTTGCCTGCAGGAGAGCATACGCCCGCTTTGTTGCAACTCTGTTGCTCCGTGCGCCTTTCCTCCTCTCGCCTCCCATTGCAAGCAACGAACGCCTTGGCGCATCCTCTCTCGCTTCCTTCTCGCTCCGATAATCGCAAACGTTGAGAGGAGAAGGCACGGTTGCCAGACAAGCAGAAACGTCGAAGATGGCGGAAATTACCATTTTTCGCGTTAAAAAAACACTTAACCTATCGCAACAAAACTGGTGGCTATGAAAAAGTAATCATTTATACCTTGCGTAAATTATTCAAGCACCTTAATGGGCTTTTATGACCTGAGTTAGGAAATAAAACGACCCTTTGCCCCGTAGACACCCAGCAAAATTTAGCAATTAAATGGCGTCCATAGTCCCGTGATCTCCGATCTAGCAGTTGCACCCACCTCTCACTTGAGCCTCCCTAAGCACAAATTGTGTGCCGAAGTTGATGGAGCGCGTCGACTGAACTCTCCACGACGATGACGCAGCTCTTTGGTCGCAGAAGTCCTATTGGCGCTCTCTGCGAACTTTGGGCTCCAACTTTGTGCTTGAGTGGTCTAGGGTGCCTGACAGCTTGCTCTGGCCAAAAGCCAAAAGAGCGAGCACCGAAGCGCTTAAGGAGCACAAGCTGTCACGGGACACGTGACTCATTTCGCTGCTGGGTCAAGAAGGAAAGCCAACCAGCGTTCTTATTTCGTGTTTCTGCAAAACGTAACTCACTGAAACAGAGACATAGTTGTGTATTGGACTCCGTGAATATTCAAGATTCATGAGGGTCACTACTTAGTAAAAGGGAAAGGTAATTACGTAGGGTCCCTTTTATGATGGAAGAGAGGGCAAAAAAGTGCACACTAATGCGGTTTTCAGCGAACTTTTTCAGGCAGATTTGGGAACTTGAGAAGTTTATTGTGAATCGAAGACGAATACACTGCACGGCACTGTAAATGTAAATCACCGACTGCCGTTTTTTTTGTTTTTTTTTAAACTAAGATGGTGCTATCAAAGCTAGTAGTGGGATTAAAATTGATCATTGGGGCACTAACCTTAGCCTTAAACATTGGTGCTCGCCGATGCCTTTTAAAAGTAAACACAAAAAAGCGCCAATGTTGTGTTCGCAATAACAGTGTCTCTCAGTGTACAAACCTCTTCACGACATCATTATTTCTTGCGTACAACACCGAAACAAACAGCATATTGCCTACCCATATAACCACGTAAAGCACGTTAAGCAAGGAATTCCCTTTCAACCTAATGATTATAACAATAAGAGAACCTTTTTAAGCATATAAAACGCATTCTCTGTTAGCACGTAGAAACGTGTACCCCAAAAATTACCATGCTCCCGAAATGTTAATAATGCATAATTTTAACACCAACACAAAAACAGACTCATCAAGCATCGCGCATCCCCTTCGACATAAAAACACTACCGGACGTGCTCCACAAATTTTGCGTGGAAACGTCCCCGCAAAATGTGGGACCATAATGCGGCGATCAGAACTCGTTTGTGCAAAGTGTTTTATGATTGAAAAAACGCTTCATCCACATCGGCGTCTCCCTGCAGATGCCTAATAAGATACGTGGATGCGCTCTATATTCTTGTTCTTGTTTTGGGGATATTGAAAGTTTTCTTTTGTGCATTTTGCAGTGTTTCTCAAGTGTCCAAAGTTTAAGCTTTTTTTTTGTAATCTAGCTTTTTATGGCTTGAAAAAATGATTATACGTCCCAGAGCGATTGAGAACCTTGACCATGGGAGTAATCCCACGCCACAGAAACGAGCCGCTTTATCTGAACGCTTTCTTTGGAGTATCTTTGTGGATGGAAGAGCCGATGTACATCATGGGGTATCCCTAAACTATATCTTATCTAACTGAGTAATGGCACAATATTTTAAACTATAAATAAAGTCTTATCACCGTTCTCATAAACATCTAACCTTCTCACTCTTACATTGCCCAGAAGAAAACAAAGATTAGGGTGATTCACCTTTTACTTCCCATATTAACTCCAAGCAAAAATCCTAGTCCTTTACGGGTCTTAGCAAATAATTTGACCCCTCAATCAATCTAGGTGCAATCCCACCACCATCTCTTCCTCTTCCAAAGAGTCTCTTTTCTCGCTTTTGACTAGAATAACGCCACACATAAGGAAATCATTTCTCAGAAGATACTCTGTATTTCATTGCACCGTAAATGAGTCAAGCCACAGCCGCCGCTACAACACAATGGGACCAATGATCCAGCACTAAATCTGCAAGCGTCACGGGATTCGTCAAGAGTTGTACGTGTTTTATCATTGCTGTTCCTATTATGTTCAGGAAAGATCCAGTGAATTGAGGTTTTTCGTTGCTCGATGAATCTCACCAAATCGTAGCATCGACAGCGCCTGAACTTAAATTGTAACAAAATACAGTATCCCAAGATAACAGAACGCGAGAAGGGGTATTTCGATCACCATGTTAATGCCCCGAAAAGCGATGGACATTTTTGTTTTATATATATATTTTATCAGAGATCATGAATGTAGATTTGACAAATATCACAGGGTTGCGCATTCATACGTCATGGAAATACAACAAGACAGAAAACGAAGCAAACAATTGCATATACCACTCTGACCAAACCCGTCGATGTACCTGTGTCAGGCACGTCTTATCCGATTTTTCCACATCGCACCGCTACGGCTCTTTTTAACACGAATTGTGTATGACCTGAATGTCGTGCAAAAAGTCAAACGACCGAGTGTAACAAATAAGCGCTACACGCAGGCCACGTCAACATAAGGCATACACAGCCCGTGGTAGGCACTGCATAAGGAACCAAAAAGAAGGCATTCATAGTCATACTTAATCATACATACTCCTTATTAGGCGATATTATTTGTAACAAAGCGAGGTTCACCAAGCGGCTCAGTGGGAATCGAAACCCGGACCGTGCCATCTGCAGCCTGACTCCTTTGCTCGGCACTACGATACCTTTTCTTTTAGTTTTAATGCTTCGGCACCACGAGAGAAGGTGAAAGATGGCGCAAGCAGCAGGACCAAGTACGACTCCTGGAAGCCTGCGTGAACACGTGACCGTCCGTGCTAACAGCTATCTCGGGCATGAGGAAGGGTAGCTCCCCACCTGTCCTCACAACGTCACTGGGAAGATCCTAACGTGTCAAAGGATAGACACGTAGGGCGTATGATGTCACAATGTAGCACAGCAGCCCATAGATAGATAAAAGGGCGTGATAAACTCCTCCCGTCGCGATTACTTCAGTTACCACAAGGCGCTTCATGCAATCGACGGAAACAAAAGACTCGAGGCGCTACATGCACCCGGGAAAGAAGCTGAACCCAAATATTTTACTAGAAGAATACATTCCACTTTGCTCATTTACATTAGAATGCGCACCTTCACCTGCATATTCTCATCGAGCGGTTTCGAAGCCCCCTCCTTCGACAGAACGCACGCCCGTCGGGCATTCGACGCTCTGGCGTCGCGCTGTTGCTCAACTCATGGAGAGAGCACTGCCACCGACACACCGAGATTCCGGATGCACCAAGACAGCAGAGACTGCACTCTCAGCTGACTCGACGGATTTACACGAGGGTAGATGGCGGCAGCCAGCCCTCTCAATTAAAAGGAAAAAACACCGAATCTGTGCGCGTCCAGTCGTTCCAATTACGCAAACGCTGTCGGTGCCAACGCCTTTAAGTTTTCGCGACGTAAATTGTATTACCCAGCAGATTATTTTCAGGGCCAGTCAAAACTTGTCACTAAAAAAAACATAGTAATCCTCACGCACCCCACTCCTCAATAAATGTAAGCCTCTTGTTCATTCCGATAAACAATGCGAACGCATGACTTTGTCGCGTGTCCGACGCAACAATAACCACCCAAAGCTCATTGTAACTATGCATAACTAATCAAAACGAACACATAACGCAAGCACGAGGTATTCTGTGCTGGCCGGGTTTATCAAAATATGTTAAACCTTTTTTTTTATCACAGGTCTATATTCTTTACTTTTATGAGAGCTTCATTCACTAATTTGCACATCTCCGATAATGCGAGAGTTGGACAATTATATATTAGGAAGCTTGAAAATAGCGTAGAGAAAATCTTTGCGTATGCAAAAACAAATAGTGTCATCGCCTTTGCGCAAGCGCCGAACCCAAAACATGTTATGAGTGGCGCACGTCGACGAAGTCATTTCTTTGCGTATACATGGATTTCGTGTACGCTGTTCTAAAACGGGCTAATATTTTTTTTTTTAAATACCGTGATCAAAATTACATCCCTCAGTTTGTGTGTAGCGGACACTCACCTTTCTTTTCATTGCCTAAAAAAATAATAGATGAAAAACTGGGGGACCCTTTCTTGTTATATCGATTGGCTTTTCTTTTTTAATAATTACGCTGTAACAATTTATAGACTCCATCGCTTCAAGCGATAATAAAAAAAAATCGTTCTACCCAATGTTGGTCCTATGACGTTATCATGAAAATGTACGAAAACACACGCAGTACGCTGATGACACTCAATTACTTAAATTCGTTCTAGCGTTCATGGTGCCATGGAGATTCATTGCCTTCGGCTCGTTTTTATAATTGCAAACTGGCAGACTTTGATAGTAGACTATCGATATCCCTTTTTACTGCTATCTTGCATGAGTGAACTATCCGTCTCACACAAAGAAATATTGATTTGCCATTAAGAAATTATATGGCTTGTGGACTTGACACGAAAGCCACATATAAAAATGTCTTAAAACCAATTAATTCCTACCTTTACTCAATGTATTTTAAAGACCTTCTTTTTTCATAGCGTTCGAACTTTTTGCGGAAGTATAGACTGAGTTACTTACTATGCTAGGTGTATGGGGATAGAAAAATACAATCTATTTTTATATTCATGCGAAAGAGTAATCGAAGCGTAATATTCATATTTATGCCATGAATCATTTTCACATTACCGGCGACTTCAAAGAAACTTTTCAGGCTTGCTGCTTACCGCGGCACAAATATGCGAGCGTGATGAAGCGCAACGTGAACATTGGATGCACGAACAATATTTCGAGCGTAGACTGACCTACACAATCGGAACTAACAAGACATAGGCACCTACTTTAGCATTCTACTCCCAGACGATTTTGTCGAGTATCAATCTTTACAGATGAAGTTGATGACCCGAATGAGCGCTTTCCACCACTCTAGTAGTTCGAATTAATAGGAGCCTCGCAACTCGCGAGAAAAGAAAGTTGCGAACGGCCACACAAAGTGTGCTGCGATTGACAGCGGCTGCTGTCGAGTTGTTCAAAGATGTGCGTTGGGGGATTTGCTTGTAGTCCATCATATGCTTATTTACCTTTGGAGCTTCTCTTTTGCCAGAATATTTATTGGAGATGTGCCTACTGAGTTGTGTGCTTTGTGCAGAATTGTTTTTACGAGATGTTCCTCTTTCTCGCGATCACGGGGGGGGGGGGGGGGGGGGGGTGTTCTTGACGCTTTTGGAGCTTACGCTCTGCCTCTCGCGCGTGATATGCAGAGTCATGCGCCCTTTCTTGTGCTCGCGCCGCTGCGAATATTCGTATATTATGTCCAGCGCAGCACAATAGAGCGCGCTTGCCACTCCCACTGCTCAGACGGAGAGTAAAATATCGCGTAGTCTGGCGATCTCCAGTGTGGGAGAGTTGCGCGAACGTTATCCGGGACCGCGCCTCTTTTGTAAACGTGCCGAAAATCCTCTCAAAATGAAAAAAAAACAAATAAAAAAATAAATACTGCGGCGGCGGTGGTGGTCGTTGTGGTTTCGAATGCAGCTGCTGCTGTGTGGACAACAACGGGGGAGGGGGAGGGTGGCTTGAGGGAGAGAGAAAGCAATAGCGCGTTTTACCATAGATGGTGCAGTTGGGCGAGGGGCGACGGCGATGGAGGCTCGAGAGAGAGAGCGCGGCGGCGATGAAGCGGCGCGCGTAAGTATGTATTTGCGTACGGGCGCCGCCAGATTCCGCCGGAAGCGCATTACCAACTACCGCTGTGAAAAAAAAAAAAAAAAAAAAAAAAAAAAACGACAATTGTTTGTTTGTGATAGCTGTTTGGGGATCTTCAGTTCTCGGACTCCAGTACTCCAGGGGCCAGCAAGCCGCAGCCAGAAATAGAAAATAATGCACCTAAAAGTTACAATTACGGCTTATAGAAAACAACGAAACATCACCTGCTGCGTGTTTGTAGCTCTGGCGACTTATGGGATGCATTTCGGTGCCACCCAGAGTCGCGGACGTCTGAAAGATTGCACGTGAAAGAACATTGCAAGGACCGGGTCAGGACTTTTAAGCAAACGTAATCGTGTGAGCAAGAATATATACTGGGTCTCTAATATATACGTATATATACATATATATATATATATATATTGTGAACGAAGTACTACGGCTGCACTTGTGAATCTTCACTCATTCCCATTATATATATATATATATATATATATATATATTATGTGAGGGAAACGTAACTAATACCATTTACTGGAAATGTTATTATCCACGAATAAGCGAAACAAATTGCAATAGATCAAAACCCCTATAGCCAAATGTTGCAAATATCGCACTCAGGGAACACTTGGACGAGTCATCTTCCCCGTAGACGTGAAAAACGGAAGGTAGCACCCTTTCGCGCGCCTAATTCGCTCGCTTCGGCCCTTTCCTATACCTTTTCGCACGCTGGTGGCCCGGAACCCAGGCGGTGTACGTGGCAGGCCCGTTTCGTCACCCGACGCAATTTACCCGGAACTTCACAGAAAGAGAAAAGCGCCGCAAAGGCGCTAATGAAGCGCGCAACTCCCGTGTTATCGTTTCGGTGGCCCCGATGGTTTTAGGGGCGAGGAAGGGCATTAGGAACATCGTAACTCCGCACCCTGCACACGCAAACAACAAACCGCTCGTTGGGGTGGTTTTATTGTAGTTGTTTGTTTTTCCGTGGAATATTCTGCTCTTTGGAGTCACGGTTCCTCTCTCGTATCTATTTTGCCGCCGAGGGAAGACCATCAAGATTTGAATGTTTCGTAGCAAAACACGCTGCTCGGCTAATGAACGACTGACTGTTCCCTCTCTTCTTTTGCGCACTTATACGCAGTGTCGGAGCGGAATTTCCTTTTGATGGACCGCAAAGAACGCCACGACTCATTGGAGCCAATCTATTGTAGTGCGAACGTCACGTGGCCTAGGGTCAAGGCTTCGCGACGCGCGGGGCGTGTGGTCACGTGACATGGTCGCAGCGCTGAATGGGCACGGAGGGTTCGCAGCGTCTGCTGCGATGAATCGTAAGATGAAGCTTACTAGCAGCGTGGTACCTTCGATCCCGACACAACGGTTTTGTCTCTTAACGGTTGACGTTTCGTCGCACAATCTCACATGGCTACGCTGCTCGGTTTTCAAACGCCGACAGTTTCTTCACTGCCTCGATTTTCGGTAATTAAATTATCGCTTGTGTTTGTCTTTATGGCGGAAAGCACAGAGCCTCCGGAGGAAAGCGTTTTATGGATATGTCATTTGCGGTGAGTAATATTTGCGAAAACTACATGCGGCGAAACGAGTATTCTACTATTCCAAGAGCGCTAAGTGCTGACCCTACATTCAATGCGTCTTATTTTCATTTATTTTATTTTTTTTTTTTTTTTGGGGGGGGGGGGGAGGGAGGGTGCATGCTGTAGGCGCGCTGGTGGTTGCTTTGAGATGGGATACTGCGCTTACTGCTTTTAGCTGTTTTGTTTGTGGAAATTCCTGGATTTAATCGTTAACCACCGTATTTCAGTTGTCTGGTGATTTTGTGAATACATTTTCCTGAAACAAAATCTTACCCAGTCGCAGTGGCTAGTTGCTGTGGCTCTTCAAGATACGTAAGAGATACGAACAAGCCCTGTTGTTTTGGTAGCGGTACTGGTAACTTCTACTAATAAAACAATGTTCTCTGAAAACGTAGAAATAGTAGCGTCATTAATATAGGGTGCTTCCAATATCTCTAGGTGTATTTATATTCATATTTTATGTTACAGTATTGAAGTGAACTTATGTATACAGTCTCGTAGGTTTGTAATCATGGCCAAGCTCGTTGTGACTATAAACAATTTATTTTCCAACAGGTATTTTGTAATATGTAACGTAGATAAATTTCAAATCTTGACTTGATTTAAGTTTAAAAAATTGTCATATTATTTTTTAGTAAGCTTATTGCACTGTGTTAGTGATTATATCTATACTGAGGCGTATTCCCATAACACATTTTCGTGTCTCTATTAGCGGCGTGAGCGACCAAGACCGTCGATATGGTCGAAGTTCGCGATTTGCCAAAAACAATTGCTTCCTTTATTATTGTGCATGGCAAATACCCGGTTTCACAGCGAGACAAATTTAGCCAATCACGGTGAGGCAGATGCAAATCCTGCCAATCGGTGCTAGACAAATCTTGGTCGTGACGCCGGGAATGGAAATCACAAGAGGGCGCCTCCGAAACACCTTTGCATGAATTATGTCACGAATTTCGGAAGTAAAGTGCTTAGAATGCTAAAAACGACAAGTAGTTTACCAGCAAAAACCTTTTTTTAACCCATGCTTCAATATTTTGCGTAGATTGCTCCTTTCTTATTTTAAGACTTGATACTGCTCAACATGCGCTTATTGAGTCTCATGCAACCCGTTTAAACGTTGTTCAGCAAAATCATGTGTGTACAAAAAACTTATCAGACACATCTCAAATCTAAAGATTTATTTACCTATGATCAGCTGCTTGGTAATTCAGGTACAGCCTATCAAACGGTCGTTCGCACTATAGTGTTTCTTGGCACTAAATGAACCCCACTTATGAGGCCTACAGGTCTTGTATGCACTGGCTTTTAAAGCACCAGCTAGTTTTAATGGCAAGTGTTTTTTTTTTCCCACACAATCATTATATAATTATTTATGTAAGCGCATTAATATCCTGATTCTGTTTCAAGATATTTTTTTTGTGTGTTTCTTAAGCTTAATAAATTTGTTTAAACCAAGCGCAAGAGCTACACTAATTTGGTTTTTGCAGGTGAGTTATAGGGCCACGGAGACATAGTATAGGAGACTAATCGTTACGATCAGTCAGCTAATTAACTAAATATGTCAATTAACGTTATACTTTTTGAAAATAAGCCTATGGTTCCAATTCGAAACTTGTAGAGATTCATGGAAAACCACTAACTAAGTTTACATCAGAAAAATGTGAAGCACGGTGGAAGCACGGTGGAGCTCTAAAGTTAACGCTCGTGGAGCAGGAGCAAGGCTACCGTGCGATAACGCACCCTCGCGGTATACCCTTTTCTTATCATCCGCGTTTCATCACCCCTGCCTTGTGCCTGTTGCACGAGTGGTTACTCTAGCGTACTACCGCGTTTACCACGCTTTTCAAGTCTTTCTGAAAATTGCTCATTTAGGGGTTTCCGACGACGCTCAGCAAGATTCTAATTTGAACAATACGTCTATTTACAATAACTAAAAACTAATGAACCCGTTTTAGTTAACTTTTAAACTTACCGTGACTATTAGCCCCTATTTTGTGTCCCCCTCGCCGCATAATTCATTTGCACGAGCCGTATTAGTGCAGATTTCACTAATTGTTCTAAACAAATTTGTTCAGCTTAAAAAGAAGCACCCTGTATATACAAATACGTTTAGGCGTTTATAATTTAATATTTTTGATAATATTTGTTACAAATAAAGAAGGTTAAATGGGCTTCTTTATAGTTTCTTTTTCTGTTTATTGAGCACTTTTATTTTGTGTCTGTCGTTTGCACGTTTTTTTATACGCAAAATGATTACGTCGGCTGGCGCAGTTTTTTATAAGTATATATTAAGTTCAATCAACTTTTATCACATTACATATCGCTGATTTTTAATGGAGCACATAAAAAAAGTATAATGATTCTGATGACGATAATTATTATGATGAAGATAATAATGAAGATGATGACAACGACGACCATAATAATGATAAGGATGATTTAATCGCAGATGAATAAGTCATCTTAAAAGAAGCCGCCGAGTGTCAGCAGAACAAGACCGAAATGATATATTAATTCAGAAGACTGACTAGAAACTACACTCTCAGGAAAGAGGGTGTATTCGTACACCCTTTGTCTCATATAATACACCCTAAAACTTCAGTTCGACGTATAGCGCACTGATGTGGAACTGATCGTACCAACTGTCACGAAAGGCTTGATAGCTGTGTGGTACAACTTATTAAAATAGCAAATGTACGTCTTACTGACTACAAAAAAAAATAATCGGGGTTTTCTTGGCCTAATGCAAAAGCTCAGTGTTTTCTTTCTGTGGTATTTGATACGTATTTTAGCAATTTAATAAGTTATATCGCACCGTTATCAAGCCCCTCGTAAACTTTGGGGCCGTCCGTTTGACTACAGCTCTGCTCTAGGTCAAACTGAAGTTTTGGGGTGCATTATATGGGACAAGTGGGTGTAAGGTGACACTCTTTTTTTTTTTAGGGTGTATCCTCTTACACAGACGACTTCGATTTCCTTGGCTACCGCGTTTTCACTGGTGTTATTCATGACATAGAAGCATTCCTAGGTTAATATTCTTGGTTATACATTTCTGTTAACAAAAGTCAATATATCAAACAATGCATCGCGTCATTAAAAAAAAAAAAAAGAGAAGAAACTATAATGTTTTTTTGCCCTTCTTTTTTTTTTGTATTTTCTTCAGGAAAGCGGGCGCATGTATGGCTGATCTTGCCTTGAACACCCATACTTACGCAAAGAACTCTGAAGAGTCGGCAGCGTCTTTTTGCTGAATAATATTGCCTAGAGATGTGCGCGTAAGAAAAATTGGATAGCTCCAGGAGTGGAGGCGCACGCTGAGGAAAATGGCTGGCCTGTTCTTCGTCCTGTTTACGCGGCTTCCGTACCACGTGCATATGGCAGCGCGTTTCATATGCAGTAGTTTCTTTCCACTACATCATTCCAGAGCGCGCTCTAAGGAAACAAACAAAACAAACATCTGTGTTTGACTGCCACGAAATTTCAGGAAATTTGAATTTTACCTACGATCGAAACGCGGCATCCAGCGCTCACATAGTTTCGGTTGTTAGGAGACGACTTGCGTCGCTAGGCTAAACTCGGAGCCAATTTCAAATGCTCATATTTTCATCGCCCGCGAATAGGAAAGCACAGCTGCTCCTTCCTTTTTTTTTATTTTTGCTCTGTAGTTGGATGGATTGATTTTGTGGCAACGCGAGGGAGGTTTCTGTCTGTTCGGACAAAGCGTATTCCCATGAACGACAAACTATGCTAGGAAACCAAGCACGAAGCATGGAGGAAAGTTTCATTTGTCGAGTTATTTTAACAAAGACTTTGGGAAACAGTACTTTATACAAGAGAAATATCATTTTAGTTTTTTTTTTTTAAATTACCGTATCACTACTGCCTAATTAATGCACGTTAAATGCCCCAGGCAAAATGTCGCACTTGACTGGCAATTTTTTTTTATCTTCGTCGTACAACACTGTTGCCAAAAAAAAAACTCTAGCGAACTAAATTTACACTGTCCAGCCATCTAAAGAAAAGTAATTTTTTTCTTGAACGTATTTTATGTAAATATAGCTATATAAAGCTGTCACCACATTTTTTAAACATCACTGTACCATAATCCCGTGATAGACATATTAAACAAAGTTAAAGAGCAGAAAATTGTCCGGATAAAACTTTTTGTAACCTTCAAAAGACTCGCGAAAATGTACTACTTTTCTTGGTTTATAAGTCGCACAGTTCTGCCAGACAATACAAAACACGCCTTTCTTGAGCGTAACAAATACTTTTGTGCCGCACAAATCAAATAAAAACTAAATAAACCATATGCCCATCGGGTAAACCGTAATTTTCAAATGATTGGGAATACTATTTCAGACGAATGTGATAAATAAAACTGGAGAATTCGTTTCCCTGCTGCTATACAAACCACAATAAAAATGCAAAATCTTTATTAAACAACATTGGGCACGATGCCTGTGATCGGATCCGAGGCATCCCCAAAGACCGTTGCAGCACTCGTGCTCGGGGAACGCTGAGCTGGGTTCACTCGGAACGGCGGCACAGCACTCGTGTGCACTACATGCTCATAGTACGTGCTCAAACTATGGCGTACTCAGACACCGTATTTTCCGGGCTATAGTCCGCGGACTATACCCGTTTAAAAGTTTAAAGTTTAGGCTGCGCGGACTATTTACGCGTGCGGACTGTACAGGAATTTTGTTTTTCAAGATCGTTGATTATGACGAGACGAGACCGATTTTGTGAATGAAAGAGTATGTTAATGATGATTTATGTATATTGTGGGTTTCTTTCTGAGCTAAGAAAGCCGGCATTTTTCAAGGTGTGCCGTCTATGAGAAGATTTTCGTGTCGACTAAGCACCAGGTGCGGACTATGCACCGAGTGCGTACTATGCACCGGGTGCGGACTATCTAAGTAAAAACTTTTATTTTTGACCCCAAATTTGCACCTGCGGACTATACACCGGGTGCGGAGACTATAGTCCGGAAAATGCGGTAATTTCTCCAGCAGCTACTAGGTGGCCCACACTTTTGAAAATGATATATTGCGGTCTATTGCAGCTTTCCCGCACATATCAAAGCGCGGTAACCTCAAGGGTAAGGAAGACCCAACGGTTAATTATTTCCCGCAACTTAGCCAGCGTATACTTCGACGTCTATGTAGTGTTTAGCGTGCGTACTTAGGGCATGATCTCTGGTCATCATCAATATAGAGTAGACAGACATGTTCTCTCGCTGGTCCTACAGTTTGCTTTGACTTAAATAAAATGAGTTTAGATTCAGATTCGGTAGTTATTTATACTCACCAGAGCAAAAATAAATAATTTTGAGGAACAGTTCATGCTTGCATTAGTGCTTCTCAAAGTGGCAACTCGGCTCAATACAGAAGCTTTGCGGTAATTGGGAATCGCAGATTGGGCAGCAATAATATATTCCTGTACAATGTTCGGTCGTAAAAGGTACTATTTGCGATCATCTTTTAGAGTTGATGGACGACAGAAACTGGCTCTTCCGCAGCTGTAGAAATTGGTATTTCATTTCATTTCATTTATTGTTCTCTCAGGGCCCGAAGGCATTACAGAGAGGAGTGGGGTTTTTCTAAACGGAAACATGTGAGTATAACGATACATAAGGCAAGACATAAAACAAAAGTTATTGAACATCAAAAAACTTAGTAATGGCAATTTTAAAATCAGTGGCATCAGTTATCGAGAATATGGGTGCAGGAAGGCGATTCCAATCTATTGAGGTCTGAGGGAGAAAGGAGGCATTGAAAGATGAGGTGTTACACTGGGGGACGCCCACTTTTAGATGGTGATTAGTTCTTAGCGAAATGTAAGATGGTTCTAAGAATAATGTTTGACGAAGTGTTGGATTAGAGTGAAAAAGTTTCTGAAAAAGACAAAGCCGGGATATTTTCCTGCGAAGAGAGAGGTTAGGCAAGGAAAGGGATGCTTTCATAGATGTGACGCTGGATGTGCGATGATAGTTCGAGAGGATGAAACGAGCAGAACGATTTTGTATGGACTCAACAGCGGATGAAAGGGTGATACCGGGGTCCCAGATAGAGGCTGCATATTCCAGTTTAGTACGGACTAAAGTCTTATAGATTAGAAGCTTTAATGAAACAGGAGTAAGCGAAAGGTTTCTTTTGAGGTAACCTAGTAAGCGATTAGCGCCATTAGTGACATATTCGACATGTAAATTCCAGGAAAGGTCATTGGTTAGATGCACACCAAGATATTTATAGGAAGTAACAGAAAGTAGGGGGGAGTTAATGATGTTGTAGGATGGACAAGTGTTATTATGCCTGGACACTCTCATAGATCTACATTTAGATGTGTTGAGTTCCATATGCCATTCTGAGCACCATTGTGTGACGTTGTTTATATCAGTTTGAAGAACGGAAATGTCAGAATCGTTAATAATTTCTTTATAAATGACACAGTCGTCAGCGTACAAGCTGATGGAAGAGGAAACATGCATAGGAAGATCGTTAATATAAATAAGAAATAGTAATGGACCGAGCACAGAACCTTGAGGAACACCAGAGTTAACACTTGATAATGATGAGTTAGTTCCGTTGGCGCAAACAAATTGAAAACGATTTGTTAAAAACGATTCTATCCAATTGAGTATGTTGTTATCTATGTTTAAGTTACGAAGTTTATGTAGAAGGAGTGCATGGGGTACTTTATCGAATGCTTTGGAGAAGTCAAGGAATATGCAATCTGTCCTGGAACCCCGGTCGAGAACGACGTGAAGGTCATGGGTAAAAGTTAGGAGTTGTGTTTCACATGAATAGAATTTTCGAAAACCATGCTGTGCTGGGTGAAAAAAAGAGTTCGAGTCCAGAAAGTTAATAAGATTGGAATATATTACGTGCTCAAGTATTTTGCATGGAATGCTTGTTAAGGAGATAGGACGGAAATTCAAAGGATTATGTTTATCACCGCCTTTGTGGAGAGGAATCACCCTCCCCACTTTCCAGTCTTTAGGTAGTATCTGTTGTTCAAGTGATTGGGTAAACAGTTTTGATAAGAAGATGCTTGAATACATTTTAGTATTTTTCAAAAACTTAGTATTAATATTATCGATGCCTGCTGAAGTTGATATTTTTAGGGTTTCAATAATATTCACAATACCCTCGCAATCAACAATGACTGGATTCATTTGCAGATACTCACAAACTGGGAGAACCGGATGTTTAGAGGTAATAGGTAGTGAAAAGGATTTAGCAAATGCATCATTCAATACAAAAGGGCACAAATCACCTTGAACTTCAACTCCGTCATTATCCCTGAGCGTTACGTCCTGACTGTGACTGGGGCTAATAACTTTCCAAAATTGCCTCGGATTATTAATTAGCATGAATGGTAGTGTACTGTTGAAAAAAGTTGCTTTCGCCTCCTCCACTGCTTTTTTGTACTCCGCGGCAGCAAGATGATATACTGCCCAGCGTTGATCATCGTTCGACATTTTAGCAGAACGAAATAGCCTTTTCTTTTTATTTGACAACCTCTTTAAAGTCGTACTATACCATGGTGACTGGGGTGATAGAGATATGCTTCGAAGGGGCACATGAGCACTCATAAGTGACGCAACCTTTCTTTTGAATAGATTCCAGTTATTTTCAACAGAGCGCTCCTCAAAGCCATGTGTATATTTATCTAGAAAGAGGCATAATTCGTTATTTATAGATTCAAAATCCGCCCTCGCATAATTATATATTTTCTTTATTTGCTTTGGTTTGGAACATTTAGGGATATCTAACATAAAATGCAATAAAGAATGGTCGCTAAGACCGGGCATATGACTTAGTGAGGAGATAAGATCGGGTGATGTTGTTAAAATGAGGTCTAACACAGATGCGGTTGTTGCTGTAACACGTGTAGGCTGCGCAACAATCTGTGAAAAATTAAAATCTAGACACATGTTTACAAACTCATTGCACTCTGAGGAAAAGTGATTAACGGAAGTACGCACATCTGACCAATCTATGGAAGGATAGTTAAAATCACCAAACAGTATCAAGGGTGCATTTGGAAAACGAGCTATGACTGCACTGATCGCATCATGAATCTTTGGGACAAAGGTGGCACTTGCATTTGGGGGACGATAACACACCCCGAAAATATATTTCTTGTTTCTTATATTTAGACCCACCCATACTATCTCAAGTTCAGAAGCGATATTGATGTGAAATGTTTGTATGTTATCAGCTACCGCGATTAACACACCGCCACCGTTTCTTTCGTCCCTGTCATGACGGTACATATTAAAACGTTTCTGACAGCTTAATATTTCACTATTGCGTATTTTACTTGACAACCAGGTCTCAGTGAGAACAATAATGTCCGCGTTAGATGAGTCGACAATTGACGATAAATCCTGGCGTTTATGCATAACGCTTCTAATGTTAGTAAAAATAACAGAAATATTATTCACACAGATATCATTATTGGCTCTGTAACTCCTCTCTGATTGTTATGGCAAAACTGATGCAGGAGTGGAAATTCCGGGGTTACTACCAGATGGACTAACCAATGGAAGAGGAAATGCTTGGTTTGAAATTCCAGCTCCCTGTTCAGCTGAGGTTTGATAAGGCTCACGGAAGTTTAACTCGTTCACAGAGTCTGTGCTAAATGTATATATGTAGCATTTATTTCCCATAATTAGTTTATCGAAACGCAGCTTGAAAGATAGGCCTTGCGGCTTTGCAAATTGAAGTAGTTTTCTTCGAGCAAGACGCACAGATGGAATAAAGTCTTCACTCACAGAAAGGTGTGTTCCCTTGAATTTGTGCGCGTTAGAAAGCACCATCTCCTTATCTTTGTAGGAGAACAATTTTACTATGATTGGCCGATGTTTTTGCTGACTAAACCTTCCTAAACGGTGCGCTCTTTCGATGGATGGAGGTTCCAACCCTAATCTTTCGAGACACACATCAATAACAGCCTTTTCAGATTGTGCCCATGTTTCTTTGTCCCTATCAGGGATACCAAAAAAGATAAGATTTGACCTACGGGCTCTGCTCTCTGCGTCATCGCAGCGCGCCCTGAGCTGAGATATCTCGCTAACGGCGGATGCTAGTTGCGGATCGGAAGTCGTACTTAATGGAACGCCGGACTCTTTTAACTTCGAAAGTTCGTTTTCCACCCGATTAACGCGTGTTATGAGGGCATTCACTGATTCCTCGGTCGTACTCTGCTTTAGTTTTAAATCTCGAACTTCCTGGAGGATATTATTCTGACCTGTCTGTAGCGTCTGAACGATTTCAAACACTTTATTAAGTTGTTCTTCTTGGGCTTTGGTCATGGGCCCGGGGTTAGATTCAATGTCCCCGCCAAGGAGCAAAAGCAGATTGTAACTAACACTTTCAACATACGTAGAAACAGAAATACTGAAAATGCTGAGACATTCTATGTACAACGCAAAACAAGCCTTGGGGCCAGGCAGCAAGAATAAGCACAAATTGTTGCTTTTGATAGCAAAGTATTTGAAATCACTAACCTGTAACGATATCACAAAAAACTGAGTGGAAGCGTCCACGTGCTACAAACATCTGGCGGGGTTTGTACTTCGTGGGTACTTCCAACTTAGGGACTTTACATAAATCATCACGTTTAACTGCCACTAAATTTATCATGCGAATTGACACCATACAATCTGCGTCTAAATTGCGGATTTTTCTGCACTGAAGGGCGTGTGCCCACCGCGCTCTTCAGTGTTTTACCCACAACGCGCACATGTGCTTGGTAATGTATAGAATCATGTTGTTGTAACTTGAAAGCAGCTTTAGAAATGTGCATGTGCACTGCAGCATACTGTAAAGCGGATGTGAATATTATTGTAGCTGTTTCGAAAGCCATATTTTAGATATATGTAACAAGATGTTTTATTAAACAGAAGCCTATTTAGGGCACCCCTTGATCGTTATGAGGGATATGACATTCTGCGTTATCAAACTCACTGAAACTCTTTGCTGGATAGAGCCGTGCTGAATAGCTCACTATCCCCCCCTTTCCCACATACACATACGCACACAGTTAATTGTTCTTCTGTCGACAAAAGCTTCTTTTCAACTGAAGTTGTCTTTGGGCTAGACCTTCGCTGTGAAAGTCATATTGACATTAGAAAGAAAAGGTCGACGGCACGACGTCCAATTTTCTGTCGCCGAAATTAAAAAAAAGAAAAAAAGAAATCAACATTGGCCATTGAACTACAGATGCGTTCGTATTATTTTCCTACATTTATGTGAGTTGTGCAAGTCATCAGCACTCAGCGTTGGTTTACAATTTAAAATTTTCATCTTTATGACAAACATGTTTTGTGAGTAGTTTCTGCAGCCCATAACTCAACTTTGTGCACCGCCTGAATTGTCTGCTCCTCATCGGGAATGAGGTAAGTGCGCGTATTATCTACCACAAGGCTACGATTTAGTAAAACCAGAGTAACACTATACAAAGCGCACTCACAACGCATGACGCGGCGCTAGGTTTGAGCAAGCAGCCAACTGCGGACTTCAGAATGCGCGTGCGCACTGGAGGGGAACACCGACGAGTTCGCTTTTTGCCTAAACACACGTCAAATTTATTGTGTCAATGTTTAACCAGACGCAGCTTGAATTGCTTTAATTACATGCCCGTCTTCTCGGTTGTAGAAACTCTCTTTGTGCGGTACGACTGCTAACTTTGAATCATTAAAGCGCATCTTACAAAAGGGACTAAACGACCGCACGCCGGTACAATGCTTATCCAGATCGAAACGGGTAGAGGCAGGGATCGAGCTCATTAAGAAACCTTGGATTCTGCAGTAAGAGCTTTGGCTCATACTAGCTGCACCGGAAACCGTTTAAGGAATACGGAAGCAAAAGAAGATAGAAACCAAAACGTGTTCCCATTTTCCCATATTGACATCGTTGCGCATCACTCACTAAAGTAGCGGATTCCAGGCGCATGACGAATGCTGGTGCCCATTTCAGTACAGAGTATCAAAATACTATTTTGCGGCATGAAGTACACTTTCTAGTGGCACAAAAAGTCTAACTGTAGCTTTTTTTTCCTCCATTCACAATAATTTATCTTTGTGCTCTATAGAGTAATAATGCCCCGTTAACATGAACACCTCCGTTCTATCAAAAAATCGTTCATATTGTGAGTGGTTCGTAACAACGTGACAAATGTGCGTGTATTTACACAGTTTATCTCCAGAAATGTCGTCTACACGCGATGCATTTACATCAACCGGAATCCGTATTAACGAGGCATGACTTGTACTGCCACTTCCACATTAACTTGTACTGCCACTTCCACATTAACGAGGCATGACTTGTACTGCCACTGCCACTGCAAGCATGAGAACGGCAGGGAGACGTTTATGTTGCGCCGACTCCAGTCTAAGCTTTCTTCCTTCGATGATGCTTGAGCGTCTCGCTGGCCATGATTGTGCAAGCGCAGTCAAAGCACGACCAAAGGCAATAAGCGCGTGCCGAAGGCCTGGCGTTCGAAAAATATGCCTTGCCCTTCTCACCTTGTCTGCGACTATTAGACCTCTAATAATACGCATTTAAACATACTCATTATGCTCACGAAAAAAAAAGAAGGAACTAAATATATATATATATATATATATATATATATATATATATATATATATATATATATATATATATATATATATATATATATATATATATATATATATTCTATTTCGGATACTGGCAATTATTATATGACATCCTTATCTAATCTCGCTTATTTTTCGACTCATTAAATAATCTAGGTCATCTCGTTTTGTATTCATGCCCCTGCCTTTCTTATGAGAAAACATACTTTATGAACGTATTTCAGGTGAATATTTGTTGTAAGACGAATTTTGAAATTCTGGGTTAAACTTCTGGCATCTGCCATGGAACATGTCTACTCCACTAGCGGAAAAAATAAATTTTGTTTCCAGATTTGCAGGAAGGTGTCAGTGATGGGCCACAAAATATGTAACACGTACGATGCTAAAACATATCATTATTTAGCTACGAGGTGAGAGGCTCCCCCCGAGGCGACTTCGTTATAGACATTTTTTAGGCATTCTAGAGAATAGCAAATAAATAACGAAGAGTTTTGTAGAACTCACTTGAAACCAGCATTGATAATCAACGGATCACTCGCCTCTATACTGCAACGACCCTAAAAAAAACTAAAAAAAAACGCTATTTGTTTTTAGATTTGATTGACACGGCTCACGTGGTGAAAAGCAGGACTGCGCTTTGTTTTACACTTACTTCGTGAGAAACGAGTGCTATTGGTGACGTGAGCCACCGAAAGTGTCGCTGTGGTCGGCCTGCCACGATTGATAGAATGCTGAATCTGACGTCAGCAAGGTATTTCTCATCGACGTAAATAAGAGGCATGTAAGAAATTTAATCTTGACGGTGTTGGCAGTGTTGCTTTGAAAGCGCAATGATTTCAAGCTTTCTCCATGCTAATCGCAAACACCATCAAACTTGTTGTTCGCAAGCATCTCGCCGCTGATACGCACGGGAGGCCGAAGCCATGAGAGGCGCCAATGCAGGCTTGCACACTGGAATCAACTGCTAAAAGCTCGTGCTCTGTACCCTCGCCCGTGCTCGGTGCCTTTAGTGTGGATGCTTTGTCTCCACCCGCATTGTGAACAGATGGAATCAACGCGTGCCTCATAGAGAATTATGGATAAACAAAAGCAGGCTTTCACACAATTCAATCCTAGTCTTAAGGAAGATAGCGATTTCAGTGTCGCAACACCCTCACTGAACGTCGCGAGGCGTCGCTAACTGGCATGCGCCCGGCCGGAGTTTGAAACCCCCGCCCGCCACGCTGGCTCGCTCGGTAATAGCACGTACCCGCGCGCAGAAGAGACGCGAATCCGCATGAGGCGTCCGAGACTGCGTCCTCCTCCATTCTCTGAAAAGAGCGTGGCGACTGAAACAGGGGGGAGCACAGACACAATTAGTCGCCGTGCCCGTGCCGTTTTTCGCAGAGACCCGCATATAAATACCCAACCCCGCGGTCGGTCGGCCTGCCGCGCGCCGTGGGGGCGGACAGTTCTTGCCGAGCTCACCGTTACGCACCAGAACTGGCTCACGGCCATTGCATTCCAGTGGTCCTTTTGACAACGGCCCTCCCTCCCAGTTTTTACCAAGATGCCAGTTATTATTGAGTTTTGGCAGATCATTCCGATGAGTCCGATAACGATTCCGCCAACATTCCACAAACACCTTTACGCGACCGTCGTATCGGTATCGGTATCGTTTTTGGAGGTATCGCAACGGTCGACTAAAACTATCCATTAGGGAGTCTTCGTAAGCCGCGTTTCTCCCTACGCTAAGCCCTCGGCAACGAAGAAGCCGCTACTGCGCCTGCGCGCCGATGGCCTTGTCTTTAGAGTTTTGGGTATCGTAGCGGGTTGCGGAGAGCATTGCGAGACGGCAAAAACAATCTACAAAACTTCTTATTTTTTTTTTTTTAATTTCGTCCGTTTGCTATGAGGCTTTAGTTAAAATGTAAAAGTGAACTCTCGTTGTATTTATGTCACGAGACGTCACGTCACATGCGGAAACAATCTTTCCGCCAGATTTAACGGAGCAATTTCTACGCTATATTTGGTAGCCGCTACTGCGCAAGTGTGACTCTAGCCTTGTCCGCGGGGTTCCGGACCTCGCACCAAGGTTCCGGAGAGCGTTATGGGACAGCGAAAACGATCTACGAAAACGCCCCACTACGTGGTAAAATGTATTCGTAATATGTTTAGCAGAAAACGTATACAGCGAAATTTTGCGATAAAAATCGTCACGGTTCCCCGTTACTTTAAAGTGTGAGGTTACGTTTCCGCGACACGTCCTAGTGTGACGTGGACACCGTCCACTAATCTTAACGGGCCGTATTTCCACATTGCAACTGTGCGCGGCATTCTGCAGCACCTCGGCTGTCACCATAGTTTATTTGCAGTCGACGGCAACGAACCAGGATTTCTTTCTCTCCCAACCGCGGTTTCTCGTCGTAGGACTGCGGCACCAGCTTGACTTAATGCACGCGGGCAACTGGCCGCCGTCTCCACAGCAGCGGCGGTATACACGCTGGAAACTGTTTTGCGCTGCGATTTGTATACATTGAAACTGTTTTCTTGAATGCTCAGAATGGCCTTCTGCCTCCACCATCCCGACGTCTTTTCGGAGGAAAGGGGAAGGACCTGGGGATTCGAGATTGATGCGGGCCCGGGGTCGGCCGGCCGACGCTATCTGGGGAGAGCCCCGACGACGACGTGAAGCACCCGAGAAAACGACGGCAACCGCGTGCGGGGGCGCTGCGCGGAACGTGGCGGGGCCGTGGTACGTGATTCGGGGCTGGGATGAGGGGCTTCGCGCAAGACGGAGCTGGGGAAGAGATCTTATTGTGCGCGGGGCCTTTTCGTGGTGAACCGGATGTGACGGATACTTTTAATCATGCTCGCCCTCCGTGCTCCGACGCCGTATACCGCGGTCGTGTTGGCCCCTTGCTTTCCCCCCCCCCCCCCCCCCCCCGCTGCGTTATACGTCGGGGGTTCCGTTTGAGGAGGCCTCCGGCACGTGCGGGTTACAATGTTGCCTCCTTGGGGTGGCTATACGTGATCAGCTCGACGGAGGGTATTTTGCTTTTCTGTTTTCTCGAGGTCCGGGCACGGGCGCGTCTTGTCGAGGATCCTTTTGATTAGTGGTCTTCGGAGATTTCACTGATGGCCGCGGTTTCTCAAGTTGTATGTTTCCATTTATTTCGCTCTTTCGCGCTTGCTTTTTTTAGAGCGCAGCTCATAGGCGCCCATTTCCGGCTTGAGTGGCGTCGCCGTCGCCGTCGGCGTTGCCGTCGGCGTAACTGCGCGGTGCATCATGGGAAATGCCCCATAATGCACCGCGCGGGGAGGAGGATGAGGGAGAGGAGGACGAGGGGAAGGGGAGGAGGGGAGGGGGAGGAGGAGGGCGAAGGGAGGAAGAGAAGTGGGAGGAAGAAGGAGGAAGGGAGGGGAGGAGGGAGGAGGAGGGGAGGATCTTAAAGGAGGAGGGGAGGAGGAGGAAGGGGAGGGAGGAAGGGAGGAGGAGTAGCAGGGAGAATGAGAAGGTGAGAAGGAGGGAGGAGAGGTATACCCTCCCCTCAGGACCCTTCGCTCCTCCTCGTCAAGAGCTGCGCTCCAATTCGGCGTTACAGGGTGTTGTAAGCGTCTTTCAATTTTTATTATTATTATTCTTTATTTGGAAAAGTCGCGATTCGGTTTTCTTCCTGCGTTTTATGCAGTAAAGTCATGTTTACGCGGCTAAGATATTAGTTAGAAAAGAACATACCGCATGTGCGGAGGATCTGGCTGCCCGCATTACGCATGGCACGACGTCTGTGGTACCCGGACACAGAAAATAGGCATTTCATAATATTATCAATTTTTTTTTTCGGGAGAGCGGGGGGGCGGGGTCAATATTCAATTCCATCTAGTAGCTCAAGTGGCAGTTTAGCCTTTGCTATATTAATGGGCGTAATAAATACAGACCGACACACTGTTTACAAAACAGGCCCGCGTTCGCCCACACCAGATGTGGGCAATGTGCGAGCGTAGAAACAGGATTCACGTGGGGTCAAGCTTATACGCATGCGCCATGGCGACAACAGCGCCCCCGCAGAGGCGTGACGTCAGAGCCGTGTGTTTGTCTATAGCTCACTACACCGAGCGCTTTCACCTTCGTACGTTAAGTGGAGGCAATGAGGTGTTTTGCGCGCGCAGTTCTTTCTCAAGTTGCTTCAATCCTAATGGCGACAGAGATACGACAATCTCAGTAAAGACCTTTATCTTTACTTCGATAAAAACTTTATAGAATTTAATACATGAAAGGGCTGAATGAAGGTGGCAATATGGGCGAGTTAGACTCATCGTCGAAAAGCTATCAAGTGCACAAAGAACGAAGACAGACAATAAGAAACTATATATGTATATCGAGCGATATAAAGGGCTTTAGAGTCGAGCCTATGCCAACGAATTCAAAGGACCCAAGTATGAACTTAATGCTGACTCAACTTTCATTCGATTCATATGCAGAATTATGCTATCCGATCGAATGCACTGGCCTCGCTTTATATGCTTGGGCGCAAACCTTCAACCTCTTAATCAGATACAATGAATTCGCCATTGAGGTTTGAAAGATGCTGTACATCAAAATAATAATAGTAATCAACAGGGCAAGACTGAATTTCACAAAACTGTGTATTACGGTGTTTTTTTTTTTATTGAAAGATAAATATAAATAAATCTGCAAAAAGAATTCGGGGGACACTCCCTCAAAACACGTGGTTTGTGTCAAACGTTGACAGGGCTACTACCGAGTCAGTACCAACCTTTAAAATTCAAGAGCTATGTGAAATATTGAGGTCATAGTTTGTGAAGGGGCTTGTTTAGATATTTAAATTATATCGTCACCGAGCCGTCAAAAATTACGCGCTGTCAGGCTGGGTTAATGAAATTTCGAAATTAGATCACAGGCACTTAATCGTGTCGCAGAATATAACTCACGTCACTGCGTCTATGCGGATTTTGTTTCATGTGTAACATTCACAGCCTCTTCCGGATGCAACTTCTTTACACAGATTTAATCTAGGAAGAGTGAACTGACATTTTCGAAAATAAAAACAAACAAAAAAAAAACCAAAAAAAAAACATCAAGCTGTCTCTCTCCTCCGCTTGCGTGACAGCCTATTAAATATTGCCGGGCGTTCTGAGCGACATTTGGTTTTATCTTTGAGTCTTGGCGAGCTTTTAACATGGGCCGGGATTCGGGAGCACACTGTTCCGATCTAATATTCATGAAGCCATGCAAGACTTGACGCTTTAAGAATGCATGCTTGAACGGAAGAGGGGCTGGTCTGTGGTTATGTGATTTCTGGGCACCGTCGAGCGCAGGCCACGTTTATTAGCGCTTTGCTTCATGTGCTTCTGCTGCTTTGTATTTTACAATTGAAAGAAATCTCTGGAGATCATGTACACACGAGGGTGCGCGAAAAAAAGTATTTTCGTTTTGTTTTAACATTTTGTGTTTCATTGGAGAACGATGATTATGCCTCCTGAACAATATATTTTCTTTTCATAGCGCAATGAAGGGTTGGAAGATTTTACCCATTGAAGCGATTTCTAGAGAAGTTCTATATAATTTTTACGAAAAATAATTCGCGATCATCCGTAAGATAATCAATTATAAACATATATTGTACATTTAATCTGAGGCACAGCTGAAGTGAGCGTAATTTTGCAATTCTCAAACACCAAATCGATTTCTGAAATAATTATATATGACTTTGCTCTAAACCTATTGTAGTCATTCAGAAAAATAGCCAGAGGAGACCCCAAAAATAGAACTTAATACCACTATAAAAACGGTTTGACAGCTAATAACAAATGCGCTTCAACTTTGGGCGCACATGATATATTTTGTTCGACATATTATGCTCAGGCACCTAGGCTAGGCTTTCATGCACCTTTATAAAAAGATTAAAGAAAAACTTAGCTTTTAACAACAACAAAATGTTTTTATTACGCACAGCATTTTGTAATAACTTAAGTTTTACCGTGGCGAATGCTAGAAATCCAAGCTCACGGCCTCGGAAGCAGCCCCTTCCTACTCTGCGGGAATTTCCGTAGCCTAAGTGAGCCCTTGAGCAAGGAGCTGGTGCTTAACCTTCGCTGCAGTTTATCTTAAGACGAAACGAAGCAAAGCCAGCACTACTAAAATGATCGAAGCACGCGCACGAGAATTAAGACCCCATCACGTGAGATCGTACGCAGTCATGAATAATCCAGGAGCGCTTTCTCGTTGTTCGGCAGTTCAATCAATGCGTCGGAGGACACCTCGGTGTCAGGCTCTGGTCTAATAGCCGAGTTGGCGCTATCCTAGTGTGATGAGGTTTCATGAAGGTAGAAAAGGCCATTTGTTTATTCCCCGTGGCGTTGGCATGGCCATTGCCTTCTATCTACTGACAAAGCCTGGCAGTTCGCCACAAGAAGCGGCCGCCGAAATGAAAAAGGTGGAGCGGCAGATAACGGATGAGAGGAGTGCCACGTGACTGGCGCCCCGTTGCGGCTAGGCGCCGAAACACACCTCTCCCGGGCGAACTAGTGTGTTTCGGACCCTCACCACTGAAAAGCTGTGCGCTGACGTACAGCTTCCCCATGAAATGGCTCTTTGATGCGCTGTGCTGTTAGATTTTCGCGCTCCAAATCTGCCACCGGCCAATCTATGGATCCATCGCCGAAATGCCAGGCTTTGTGAGTACGAGTGTATTGTGTGAGCACCAGTGTGTTTTCATTAAAAAAAGTGTTTTTCTTTTTTCAGATTGTCAAACGTATAATAAATGCTATAAAAAGTGACATCTAAGAAATATTTTTTTTTCTTCACCATGCTTTTTATCGTGTGAATGAGTGAACGTTTCCTTATACTAACTGACACCCAGCTGGAGCGTCACAAACTAAGTAACATTTCGATGGCATGTACGATCAAATTATTTACAGTGATCTCGCCACAAAATACCTTTCCGCAGTATAGATTTTGGCTGCTGCCACTCCACGCGTTGAAGTGTTTGCTGCGTGCTTCTTCAGCTTGCCGGTATAGCAGACTCGCGCAAGTGGAATTTGTTTTTCTTTCACGGGCAGAATTGATCATTTTCTGGAAACAAAAAAAAAATATTCTATAGACGCCGTGAACTCTATAAATCTGTGCCAACAAGAGAAAGACTAGATGGTAAAAAAGACATCTTTCTACATTATTCATACTACTTTGTATTGCTTCAAAATCAAGCAGTTAAAAAAAAAAGAGTTTTTTTTTTGTGATTTCCTATGATCCGCTAATCTAATAAAAAGATACCGAATTGATAAATGCATCTTGGTTGTGCTAATTTAAATACTAAAATTACGTTGAGTACCATTTCATCGATCTAGATTATCTTGATATGTCATCGTTCTCACCGCAGAAACACCGCGGCTTCTTTAGTTATAAGTCATTACACTCAAGTTGCTAGTACACTCTACGACATCAAACCTTGTGAGGCAAACCAATTTAAGAAAATGAGGCATCAGAATGCTCGGTACCATGACGCGTTCTGAAGAGAAACAAATTCGGTCCAAAGTAGAACCTTAAAAATAGCACTACGCGAGGGCTCAAATGAGAGCTCTAAGAACACACGAACGCGCCAGACTGGAACCGCGCTCGAGCAGCAACAACAGCGCCTTGGGGTGTTTCCTGCTTTCTTTCTTTCTCGCAATGACGTCTTTTTTCTCTGTTTTCTGCTGGTTTCTGTGGCCCCGAGGCGGCTAAGGTACGTAGTACTGAATGCGAACACAAACTTGGGGGTCCTGTTTCTTCTTTGCTCAGCTTCGGAAGAGGCGCTCTGTGTTTTCTAAATAAGGAGAGGTATTGCACCCCCCCCCCCCCCCCCCTTCCAGCTTCCTCTTGTTGCGGAATTTCTTCTTTGTGTGTGTATGTGGGGGGGGGGGGGGGGGTGGGGGGGGGGGGTAGATTCCGCTAGGCGTTTTGTTGTCCATACATGCTTATTTTGGTCTTATCTTTTTTCGCTTTTTTTAACGGGAAAGCTTGCGGTATTTTTATATGTTCAAAGTGGAAAATGTGTTTTTTCTTTTTTTCTTCGAATGAAAGCTCAACTTTAGCGAGAAGCTTCACCACTGTTGTTTTAATTTAAGATAGAGCCTTGTCGTGCAGAGGGTAATTTCAAGTTACAAAGTAACTATAAAAAAGACGTTATACTTTGCGCCCAAATGTTAGTACGACATACGGTTATAGGGTTTTAGAGCGCAGCTCTTAGGCGCCCGTTTCCGGCTTGAGCGGCGTCGGCGTCGGCGTGACCATGAGGTCACGTCACCCCCGTGAGGTCACGTGACCCCGGTGACGTCGCGTGACCCCCGTGAGGTCACGTGACCCCGGTGACGCACGTGACCCCCGTGAGGTCACGTGACCTCCGTAAGGTCACGTGACCACGGTGACGTCACTTGACCCCGGTGACGTCACGTGACCCCGTGAGGTCATGTGACCCCGGTGACGTCACGTGGCCCCCGTGAGGTCACGTGACCCCGGTGACGTCACGTGGCCCTCACCGGGGTCACGTGACCTTACGGGGGTCGCGTGACCTCCGTGTGGTCACGAGGGTCATGTGACCTCACGGTTACGTCGACGGCGACGCTGCTTGGAGGGACGAGTTGCAGGCAGGATGAGGAGGTGAGGAGGAGGGAGGAGGGGCGTATGCTCCCCTCTGTACCCTTCCCTCCTCCTCGTCAAGAGCTGCGCTCTAATTCGGTGTTACATGGGGTTGTAAACGACTTTTATTTTTTCTTCACATTTTCATGCTTGACATAGCTCTAACATTCCTTCGTATAAAAAGCGCTCATTAGAACTTTGCGTAGAAGACTGCATTTTCTCTGGAAAAGCAATAGCCACACCCTCAAAAAAACGAACTGTTTTAAACATACATTCCAAGCTTCATGCTTTTTAACACATTATATTTTCAGCCACTGTCCTCAATGTTAGTAACAAATAGGTCAGTAGGTGTAAGAAATAGGTGTAGGTAAGTAACAAAAACAACTCTGAATCAACATTGATTTATTAAACGCGTAGTTTGAACAGAGGCTTTAGTTTAAATTCAGCAATGACTGGAGAACTGTCGTGTCACATTTATTCTTACAATCAACTTCGTTCACAGGCTTACAACAATCACAATATTTTTTCACAACTTTGAAGGCAGATATGCTATTCACGACTTTGCTTGCTTGCTTAATGAATGGCAGTGGTCAGGAGTGTGAGGTCTCCGAGTATACGCAGAGTTTTTTTCATGCAACTGGTAGCTTCTGTTTTTATGGTGTTTTCGCAAATATATTTGTACTCCTATTCTACGTTCTCGATACATATATCACAAAGCAGAAAATTTCGTTATCACTATCGCATATATATTAATGGAAGTTGCAAGACTCCAAAACTGTCAACCAGAGTTCAATGCTCTGGAGCCCTAATACCTTGAAACTATAAAATAAAGTAATAAACGCTATATTATCCGTTTAAACACTCAACTTTTACGATTTTACGCCTTAGTTAACTAGTCAACTAACCACAAACTTTGCCTCCTTTCTAGTGGCCCGCATGGCTACCAACTCAGCCCCAGGGCTAAAATAATCAAAATGGAAGTGCTCTTCTTTTATTTATCGTCCCACTAAAACAAAAACAAAAACATCCTCTATGCCATACACGCTGTTCCTGCAAGGACTGAGAATATATATATATATATAAAAAAACACAGGCACTCGTAAATAAGAAACAATATTACATTGGAATAACGGTATCAAATAGCGCGGCAGTCAGGTTACGAGCATAATGTGATAATCGCCAAATAAATTACATCATTTCCACTAACTAACTTTTAAAATATTAAGCTTACTGGGCACCGTCGTCCACGGAGGGCATAGGAGTTGTTAGAATTCAGTTAACTGAATTCTGCCCTTTGCTTTTCTCGGAGAAATTTAAGAGGGACGAGGAAGCTGCCTATACTAAAAGCAAAAAGAACGGCGGAAGTCCAAGCCTACAGCAACATCAACCTCCTCAACGGGCGCGTGTAGCAAATCGCCGCTATCCGATAAGGATCGCGGGGTCGTAGAAAAGGCTCGCCGTATTCTGCCGTCTCCACAAACACGCAGCTTCCGTCGCTTCTTGTTTTTTATGCGTTGGCATTAGTAGACACATGACATGAAAAGCTTACGGCGTCCGTCTGGGGACAAAACAGTGGAAGAAGCGCGTCGCGTAGAGAGGAGGAGAGTTGCGAAAGACAAAAGCGAGAGGGAGGTGACGTCACGGGTTGGAAGCCAATGCGCGCGCAGGTACTGGGGCGAGTATGAACTTGAAGGTTTGCGGAGCGCGTATGCATTGGTTTGTGCTACAAGATGGAGTGGGAACCAAGTACTTGCGCTGGTCCAAGTAGGCGGCAAAAAATAAAAAAAATAAAGAAAGATCCATTGTGGGATACTTAGAGAATACGTTATTAGCACGACCCTTGGGAAACGCTACAGACGTCCCCCTTTGGGTAACGCTTACTCTAACCCCCTAACGGAGCCAAAAAAGAGGTAGCGAAGATAGAGGGAAAAAAATAAAGTAAAAAAAAAAAATTTCAAAACAGAAAAGTGAAGGGGTCAGCGTTAGCTTTTTCCAGAGGGGGGATATATGTGGCCTTTCCCAAGGGTCATAAAAATGCGTTTCCTAAGGATCCAGCAATGAATCTTCCTTTAATTTGATTTAATCTAGACAGCCCAGGGTCGCCAGAGAATACCGAGGAGCAGAGTTTACTTGGTTAAGCTCTAAGAATTGCTATAGCATTATTTGCTTATGGGCAAAGAGCATCTAATAGTAATATGCCAGATGATGCGAATGATTCAAAGGGTAATTAAAATGTTTTAAAGCATTTGTTTTTGCAAATTATTGTTGTATATGTTCTATTTGACGTCTACCGCTGTGGACGAATTTATCGCTGAGGTATAACTTCAAAACTTTAAGCACTCTTTTCCTCAAGTTTACTCAGAAATTGGTGAAACATCTTTCATATATGTAGCTGTTTGCAAAGCTACGAAAGAAAAAAAAAATGCCTCCCTGATTATTTTTTGTATTGAACAGTCATTGCGCGATTCTCAGGGGTATTTTGATATGATTGGTTGCCAAGAGCTACCTGAATTATTAGGTCGATTTGATAGGCAATTGTGACTGCAGACCCTAACCAACTCTCAGGCTTGCGCTTCAAAGTTTCAATCAGGCTCACAACGTGAAATACCATTATATAAATGTTGATAAAAAAGAGGTCTTAAACTTGCACAAACACTTGGAAAGCATTATCGCCGAACACAGAACATTTTATTGAAGGTGTGAATATTTATTATGATTTCAGAATGACTGACGTTTTGTCACCAGCTGTATTCTTCACACTTCATTAATATTTTTGTTTATTTCAAAGTGCTGAATTTTTAGCGACCAATAAACATTTGCGCTTATTTATATCATGCATTATCTTTTACGGTGTAGCAGTCTTCACAATAACGTTTTTGGGCGGCTTTGAATAAGCTTTCTTTTTCAAAATATTTACCTTTAGTAGCCTTATCAGCTTGTTATGTCTTTGTCGCCATACACAAAAATGGTTTCGCTTTTTTGGAAAAACCACAATAAATGAGACAATAAAACAATGGTATCCTCATGTTTCTTGCATCGTAGCTGCGCCTCGTGATAAAATATGCACCGTGCGTTATGATAAAAATGTTTGTCATCGCTTCTTACGTCGTACCATCTTAAATAAAAAGAACTAAAGTCAAATCCTGATCGTATCGCACTGTTGGAACTGCCAGCCGGCCAATCTGAAAAGAAGCGAATCTGACGTCATTTACAAGGAACAATATTCTTACGTTCCACGCGCCTTGGCACCGGCAGACAAGGCGTCGCATTCGAAGTGCCAAGATGTTTGCGGCGCTTCTCTTTTTCGCAGTGCTCGCTGTGTCCTCAAGTTGCGATCGTGCTGAACGCCCACACAACGCCGGCGAATTCTACTCCACGAGCCCGTTCATCAGCGGAACCACAGTCCACTACGTGTGCGATCCAGGCTACGAGATTCTGGGACCGCAGCGGAGGACCTGCCACCAAAATGGCTCTTGGATACCGCTCGGGCTTCCTTTCTGCGTCACGGACGTTGCGAAAGGGAAGAAAGTGCGTTCCGTCTCGAGTTCGGACACCGAAGCCGAACGAACTTTGAACTGCAGTGACACCGATTCGAAGACCACCCACTCCTGGTACGTCGACCTTGACAGCCGGTACAGAGTGTTAGTGTTGAGTTTGGATTTCGAACGTTCGAACAACGAGCAAATCGATATGGAACTGACTGTGGGCGACAGTATCGGCGATTCAGACCGAAATAGCATCTGCTCTAAGTACCGGGGAACCTACAGAACCGGGCAGACTGTCTATTTTCTGTGTCCAGAGCCTCTGATAGGGCGCTACGTCATCGCTCTCCTTAGATCCCCCTCACCGTTCCAGTTGCCCTTCTGTTTTGTGCATGTCATGTCCGACCAAGCTCCGCCGATTGAAGAGTCGACGACGACTGCCGTTTCTACCACTTTGCCGCTGGACGATCTGCAAGGCACTACGTCGTGGTTTGCAGCCAGAGTAGTGGGATTCTCTGCTGGCGCCGGTGGCGTTTCGGTACTTTTGGCTCTTGGAATCGTTCTCGCCGTGCACAAGCTGCGGCGCTGGTACAGGCATAAACAGTCCGCCACCCTCTTTGATACCCCCACCGTATTCAAACCATACGTTATGGACCCCGTGGTTCTCGTTTCTGAAGGCACTACACCCGGGTTGACGTGGTACGTGTCAACGTCAAACAAGCGTCGGATCGGTCACAATCAGGTGCTCCCACCAATATACAGAAACGAGCAAGGCGCAATCATATGCGTTCCAGTGAAAGAGAAGGCAGCAAAACAAGTTGAAGTCTTCCGAGAGTCGGAGATGCTGTAGGCGATTAAAACCACCGCAGTCGAGTTTTATAATCGGGCGACATCTGAAAGGAAGAATTGTCGCTTCTCGCTGCATTTGATAGGAAATATATAAGCGAATAAAAGTATAGCACCGCTATGGTCTTGCGGGGTATTATTTTTTCGAATAGCTTTTCTTTAGTAAAAGGGAAAACTCGCGTCATGTTTGATATATATTTAACATTGGTCACTATTTCGCACGAACATAAAATTAAGATAGCCTAACGTTTACGTGACATTTAATTAACATTGTCATCTGCATTGTCATACCTGCTGCTGAAGGTGGGGACACTGACAAAATAAACGCGTATGTGCCGGTGTTTTATGAAACGCGGGCTCAATCATTTCTACGAAAGGTTCATATCGCACAGCAAAATGTCAATGTCGAAGTGGCCGCTGTTAAAGGGCACATTTATAAGTATTAGGAACATTGGATAAGTTGTTCAGTTTTTAGACACAGCCGACACTACGAGCTCATGGAAGCGATCAAAAGCGTCAAAAGAGCGCCATCATGATGATTGTCATGTTTCTGTACGTGTTCTACCATCGCTGAACGAATCACAAACATAAAAGGGCTAGTGACTTGCGCTTTTGACAGTGCTTGATTCGTCCCATTTCCTGGTAACGTCGGCTGCGTCTGGACTTAAGCTGAAAAGAAGTAAAGAAGCTACATACATTTTTGTTATTCTTCGGTCATTCTTCAATTTTGTGTTCAATCGCTCGATATATTTCTTTTTTCACGTGGCGGGTAGGGGTGAAGTCAACAGGAATAAGCACGTGCACAGAAGATACACGCCAGCGTGAACGTGGTCTGCTAGGGTGGTTCCTAAAGCATGACGCAATCGACGTTCTCGTTGGTGTGAATCTTCTGCGCTCGCACATACTCTGGTGAATTTTCGCAGCTTTCCGCCACAATAAGGCGCTGATCTGGGAGCCAGCCTTTTCTCTCGCGATATCCGTAAAAAGAATTAAGAGGGCTTTATACCCACCGAGAAATGAAGTTTGCGTTGACAAGTGACGCCATCTTGTGGGGTATTTTCGCAATTTTGAAAGCGGCCGCAATCATCGAGCAAGATCTCGAGCTCGAATGTCCGAGCTCCTTTCGAACTGGGACGCAGTGTTCGTGTACAATCGCTTGGTGGCTCGGCCTTCCCGTAGTTGCCTTTTCTGGCCACGAGCCGCAAGGACTAGCAGTCGATCGAGGTGCCTCCTACTCACTGCCCTGTGTCAAAAGACCGTTTTCGTGTGACGGGTTTCATGTCGAAATATGATGTTGATGTTTGGGTGACAAGAAAACTAAAGTAAATAATCTAAGCATACCTCCAGGAAAAAAAACTATAGTGAAGAAAAAATTTAAATTATTGGCACGAACCCTTCGAATTTAAGCGCCTTCCAATCAGCAAATAAAATGATTTGCTATTTTTCACCAACTCAGCTACGTCAGAGTTTTACATGGCGGCCGCCATGAAAAAACCGGTCTATTCAGTCGTCGAAAAACTTATGCGGCGTGAAAGTTTGTCTGCTCCTTGCGCACCTCGTGTCTTCATCTACCCGCCAAATGCGTCCCCGTATTTTTTGCTTCCCCCCGACCCCCACCAATGGCGGCACGCGCTTGGCTGCCTCGTCATATTTTGATTACTGCACGTTTTCTATGCTGGCTTCTGATTGGCGTGCGCCCCCTTGCGTTTGGATGCGCCCAAGACGCATTTTGAAACACTTACACGTTGTATGCGAACCATGAAAATTACTAAAGCCTCCTCTATACCCAGTAAAGCGTGACAGTTCAACGGCGGAGCCATAGAGTGCCGCCCAATCGCAGATTTGGAGCGCGTGGATCTGGTAGCACAGGGCATCAAAAAGCAATTTCTCGTGGAACCTGGACGTAAGCGCACAGCTTTTGAAGCGGCGAGGACTTGAAACACACACATTCGCTTGGAAAAAGTGTGTTTCAGCGTCTCGCCACAGCGGGGCGCCAGTCACGTGGCTCTCCTTTCATCCGTTGTCTGCAGATCCACCTTTTCGATTTCGGCGACCACCTCTCGCGGTGATCTGCAAGGCTTTGTCGGAATATAGGAGGCTATGAAATATCGTATTATCTTATGAGAGCACTATTCTGGCGACAGGCGAAGAACTGCTGATCTCATCTTCAGTAACCGTCGTGGCCACCCGAAGCTTGTGGCAACTCACGTTCGCCCCTTTTTTTCCGATTTCTAGCGGATGCACAGTCATGCATATAATAAATGTCTCTACGCGACCGGGCGTTTTATTCTGAAGAGCGCTTGACTAGTGACATACGTTCGAACTATCGCTGACGTCAGCACTCGTCCATGTTGAGCAGATAAGGGAGAGCACATCAACGTGAACTGCCGTTATCATCTGCAACTGTGTCAACGCGGTATGATTGAAAAGGGCTCATGGCTACTTTGATTAATTTTTCTCTTTTCACCCTCAAACGCGTAGTCTCCAGTCGCGGAGCGTACCGTTTCGATAATCCTCAGTCGCTTTCTATCAGACCGCGGTGATATAGGCAGACATGATAACAACACTTCGCTTTGATGGGCTCCCCCCTATCTGCTCAACATGAACGAGTCCTGACGTCACTGATAGCTCAAACGTAAACCTCCAGTCAAGCGCTCCTCACAAAAAAAAAAAAACGAAAAGAAAATGCCCGCACGCGTGAAGCTATGTAGTATATGCATGACTTACAGTCCCTGTTGTGCTCAAACCGATAAAGCTAAAGTTGTTTCAATCGCCATTTGCGTTCTACATAACGGCTTCACGTTCCAACTTGTATGCCATATATGTCGTGTGTGATGCATGTAGTAACGATATGTGTGGGTAACATAAAATATATCACTTGTGCCCGTCTTTTCTTTCCCTTTGACGTTTTAGAATGTAATCTTAGAAAATATTTAATCTATATCGTTCCAACTAACCTAGTTCTGTGCATGGTTTGGGGACAATGAGACTTGACGCGAGAAAGACGCGTAAATTGTCGCCTTTGACTCTGAATGTAGCGCCGACTTGTCATTCGATTGTGCTTGCGGTGGGGTTGCACCAGCTATGTTTGATGTCTCCTATACAAATGTGTCTTAATCGTGTCTTCCGTAGTTTGAATTACGTTCCACAGAGTCAGAGCGGCTTCATGTTCGTATTTGTAGGTGGCTTACGTTTTGTGTGATGTATTAATAAACGTGCGAATAATGAAGAAAAGTGTGTTCGTTTTTTTTTTTTTCTGGACATTTTACTATTTATGGGGTAATTTGAGCGACACTTTTTGTAATCTATTACATTCAAACAAAAATAGTTCTTAGCGTTATCGGTGGCATTCGAGTACTTGTGGGGCGGGTGTTTGGCCTTAATTGAAGTGCCGACTTATCATTTGATCTCACTTATTGTATTGAAACGCCCAATACACTGGCATTGCGTTCCCGATGGTTTCCCTGTCGATTCGTTGTATTTCGACTGCGGCGATGAATTAACCAATGTTTATCGCCGGAGCCGAAGTGCCAAATTCTATCGGGAGCCCTGAAAACAGGCTCGACATGACTTAAAATGCCTGATACTGGTTCCCAAATTTGCCAGAAATAAACTTCGAGTCTGCAAACAAAAAAGAGCCAAAGAAGCACCCCCGCTAGATTAAACCTTTCAATTAGTCACGCCTAACTTCAGATTCGAAGTGGATGAGACATTTTTTAGGGGCGAAGCTCCTTAGGGGCTAGCCATGTCCGTCCGCCGTCCGCCGTAGGCCCGGCGTCGGGTGCTCGTGCTTCTGCTCGTGAGATCACGTGCTCACGAGCACGTGAGCACATGCTCACGGGCTCGTGTAGGGCAAAAAAAAATTGGAAAAAAAAAACGAAACAAATTATGAAAAAAAGAAAAAGAAGAAAAAAAGGAGTAGGGGGTTCGGAGATACCATCCCATCTGTCTGCTTAAAAAAAGAAAAAAAAGAAAACTACACATTCTCCTACTGACATGAATGAAAAGGCTCAAAGAAAAAGAAGAAAAAAAAGAGTAGGGGGTTCTGAGATGCCATCCCACCTGTCTGCTTAAAAAGAGAAAAAGAAGAAAACCACACATTCTCCTACTGACATGAATGAAAAGGCTGAAAGAAAAAGAGGAAAAAAAAGAATAGGGGATTCTCAGATGCCATCCCATCTGTCTGCTTAAAAAAAGAAAAAGAAGAAAACCACACATTGTCCTACTGACATGAATGAAAAGGCTCGGCATGCTGCGGCTCGGCGTCTACGCAGACAAGCACCACCAGAGCTTCGCCTCAAGCAACATCATTCACCACGTGGAGATGCGGTCAATTTTTTTATTGTGGTATTCATCTGAAATTTTTTAAAGTGTGGGAACTTTTGTGGAGGGTTCGAGATGGTCTCGGTAGCATATTGTTTTCTAGAATGCCAACGGAAAGCTAGCCCGATTGAGGCTTCTTGTGAAGGGACATATAAGAAATGCGTCTGCTGAAGACGGATGCAGTGAAGGTGAAGTTGGAGTACTAGGATTATGTAATCGCTGTACCTCGTGAAGCTATTCATGATTGAGATCTTGAAGAGGTGTGCGTCACTAGTATAGTTTGCTCCTCTGCGCAATATTGAGTTCCGGGCTTGTGGTCATACTGCGTCTAGTAGCGCAACCAGACGATATGAAACCGGGAACTATTTGATCAGCATCTAAATCCCCGTTGCGTTTTTTTGCTTTCGATTGAAAGGATTGATGTTTGAAACTCGTTAATGGCGTCACGTCTTTAAATTGCGTCCGTGATCTTGAATTTTCTATCAAAAGTACAGGCCATGAATCTTAAACACGTAAGAAAAATAGACCTCTTGCAAATTCGAAAGCGATCCTTGGGACGTAGTGGCGCGCAAATAATTTTGGGTACATTTTGACCACCGCTTCGGTTTCGATATGTCAATGTCAATTCACGACATCCCGTCGACAACCAAACACATTGCGTGCCTTTCTGGACTATGTGACGTTTTCTTATATTGATGGTGTTGCCTATCAATACGGATTCGCCTCAAGATCGAACAGAGTCGCCACCGTGCGGCCGATGTTGTAAACACTGCTAGTGTGCATAAGGCCGGACGTCGCCTGCTCTCGGCGCACGTTGAAACATGGATCCTCGCGACGATGAAGGCTTGTTTTCGGGTAAACTGCGCTATTTACGTTGTCAAGTCTTGTTTCTTGAAAAAGATTGTATCGTTCCACGAAAGTGGGAGCACGCGAAGGCAAGGAATGCCAAGCCGGATGCTCATATAATGTTGCAACTGTGGTTGTTGTGATGCGGTTAGTTGTTTCAGTGCCATTGCAAACTAATATGGAGTACATTTCCGACGGAAGGCGGTGCTTTGTCGAAGGCGAGAAACTTGTGAATGCCGGGCACATTATTGAGTGCAGCGCTGTGGCCCCAACGACCACGTCGGCGAGCGTACACGTGCGGAGTTCCGCACTGCAGTCGTCGGCTCTTTGCAAGGAACCCCACAGTGTGGATCTGAAACTCACGAACGGTGCCACAATTGATTAACTTTCGCGCACCCACCCTGCCGAATAACTATTGTTTGTACCTCCAACGGCCGGATACGTCTTTGAGAGATTCGCACGATTCGTCCTCCCCATCGTTTTAAATGCTGCATACGTAAAACCCTTTATTTCTGCGATACAAATTATTCGCAATTTAGACAGAGGAACCGATTCGCGGCCGCTAACATCTCGTGAATTCTAAACACTTGAATTCTGTCCTCAAAACAAGGGACGCATTTACGTGCCTTTATTTTTCGCTAATTTTGCGATTCTCGAAAATATGGGGCTCGCGCAGAGTTTTGCAGTAGGCGGTGCAGTCACTTCGGAAAAAGAATGGCTCGAGCTTCGTGTCCTTTAGTGTGCTGTTCTTTAGTGTCCTTTAGTGAGCTGTTAACCTTAGATGTAATCATGTCGTTTTCATGTAGCGTGAGTTGCCGTTGAAAATTTGTTTTTCAACCGAAGTGGCACGAAACCGTCGTCACGCGGAGGGTAAGCAAGTATATACAGGTAGTTGATTAGTCTCGATAGTCACTGTTGCTCCTGCGGTTAACTGACCAGTTGACATCAGCCCTATTTACCGCGTACTTCTGACCGAACTTGAAGAACATTGATCAGGTGCGTCCGATGCACACGCAGGCACTGAGCGAGTCACTTCCGCTGCAGTCGATGCCTCCTTTCGTGTAGCATTGTGTAGGGGGGCTCGTAGGAGTGACCATTCTACATTGTTTCAAAAGTCGGATTCTTGCGCGGTAATAAGTTTGTGGCATTCGCATACCCTCTACAAACCCCGCAGCGGGAAAACCCATACTAAGGACGATCACACTGTCCAGCAGCGAGCGAGTATCAACAGGCACGCTTGACGCGCACTATACTTTGGGCCACTCGTGACACTTATGTAAACAGTTTTAGTTTTCCACTTACCTTGGTTTCCATGCATCGTTGGTTTGAAGTCTTCGGCGGTGAAATGATTAGAGCAAGCCATCCGCGCGAATCAGATCTCAACTTCAATAGCCACCCTCTCCTCAGCGCGCCGGCTGCTGGATATCGGTAAAAACTGACTCCCACCTCGGCTGCAATAGGTGTTGCACTAAGGCAATGAACAGTATGGGAACATTTTCTGTTAAAACCGCTTTAACAATGATACTGTACGAGGTAATAAACGCGATATTCTGCAGGTTCTCGACTGCGACCGCTGATGGCCTATGGGGCAGCCATCTTCCTATCCACAAACTGATGATGATGACAGCGCGACAGTAGCGCCACCTTTAGTTCGATCTCGGACAAAAAGGATGCCGGGTCAAGTTTTCGGGGGCTCTCAACCTCCCAGAGTTTGTGCGCAGGTAAACGAAGGAAGTAGAAGAATTGTACTGGGCCGATCATCCTGTTCCTTCGTCTCAATGTCCTAAGAGTTCTTAAATGATCCGCGACTCGGGTGAGTTTCATGGTGAACTCTGAAGTGATCGCCAGGTCGCCAGAAAGGTGTGGGGATGCGGCAGGCCTCATTCCTACTCCTAGTTAAGTCTAGGCAGGTCCTTACGGCCACCGGACGTTTGTGTCTCTCGCTAAGACGAATGGGCGCAATGCAAGCGACCGATGACTTCATTTTAATCCAGTGCTGAAAAGAACTATTGCGTCAACGGTGCAAACGAAATCGAAACCATGCCACTCGTCTCTCTATGGCCAAAAAGGTCCCATGATGCAACGCGCGCAGTGTTGCATGCATAAATTTTTAGAAGTAGTCGAGTCATCAGTCCCCGACAAATATTTGGAACGACTTTTTAATGATGAATATGAATATCTACGACGATATTTTCTTTCCCTTTTGTCCAAAATAAGGAACGCTCGTGACTTTGTTTTTCTTAATAACGCTGCAAATGTCATTGTTGACGTGACTCAGCTCCTCCGCCAAGTTTATTTTCATGTTAATTTACACTACACCAGATATATATTATGCTTTGATATTCGTTCACCATATAGCATTTAGCCCCTATCGCGTGTACGGTCGCCATATAAGAGTGTCTCCACTCTGGATCTCGACTATCTGTGTATCGGTCTTTGTATTTCGCCGTCCGCTGAGCGACTCGGTTCTTAACAACTCTTCTTCATTTTTGTGTTTTGTATGAATTTGTACACTAAGTGCGTCTCGAGTGTGATCTTGTGTACTTATATTTTTTTCTTACCTTTGTGTTTTTGCGAAGGTGCACCAATCAAAAATACTTATGGTTTTGGGGGGGGGGGGGCACTGTAAATACAGATTATTATTGTTAATATAAAAATTTTCATTAACACGATTCAGATAATGAATCATATAGACACTTTACAAACGCGCCAGAATAGAGCCGCCATTGCTGACCTTCTCTTGTTTTACCGAGATACCGAGCCACTGAAATTGGTGTGGGCGAGCCTCTGCAAAGGCCGATGCTGGGGAGGAAGACAGAATAAAATCTAAGACGGCAATAACCTGGCCTGCTATGGTAATAATGAAGTGAAGTAAACGTAATAAGGGGAAACAAAAACTGAAGGTCAGTTATGGCGGCGCCCATGCACAGCTGCTGCAAAGCGTCTATAATTGGTATCAGCGAGTCCAAGCCTTCGCTTTCAGGCCCTAAATATACCCCGTTTCACCTTATGTTGTACCGCAGTGAAGGCTAGAAGCGCGAGCTCATAGCGGTAGCAGCTGCCCTTGGTGCACGAGAGCTTGTGCCGCCGAGACGTGTCCTAGAGCAAGGAGCTCGCGCTTGTAGCGTTTCCTGCGGTACACCATAAGGTGAAATAGAGTATTAGCCCCGTGCGCGACCGAACGCGTCGCTGTGGTCGGCCTTCCACGATTGGCCGAACGCTGACTATGACGTCGGAAAGGGGATTTATCATCGAGAGAAATAAGAGGAATGAAAGAGCTTTAATTTTGACGGTGTTGGCAGTGTTCCTTTGAGAGCGCAATGATTTCAAGCTTCCACCATGCTAATAACAAACACCATCGAACTTGTTGTTTGCAAGGTAATGACGTCACAAGGGGGAACCACAGGAGGGCGCCACCAAGACATCTCGCCGCTAATAGACAGCGTCGTTTTTTAACCACCACCCGACCAACGATCTCGATGCATAAGTGTACATTGCGCGGGACCCTCATTGGGCAGGTTCGAATATAGAACGTTATGTGACGTTTGTTTAGTCGAAGAAGCGAATACTTTTTTACCCATGTAAAGATAAGCCCGAAAAATACGCGGAGAAGGCGGTATTCATGTCACAGCCATTTTAATATTCTAAATTTCTGTTGATTAAAAAACAAACTGCTGCATATTTGTACGTTTAAAATTTCTCAGATTCCACGCTGCATACGTGTAACGCGTCTCAAATTGAATCACCTTTTAAACCGGGGCACTCATGCTCCGTTGAAACTACCAGAATACCGCGAGCGCAGCGTAGTATAATTCTTTTATTGAACTTAAAAGTGCACTGAACACCCCAAAGGTCGTATTTATTGTTGTTGTCTAAAAACGATGACAGTTTTAGTCCTAGACACTCGAAAATATAGTACAACGCGAAAAACAAAAATTTTCGCGCTCACGCGCCCGCTTTTTTTTTTTTTTTTTGCGCTCTTATCTCTGTCTTCTCAACTCCTCGTTAATTTTCATTTGTGACGTAATCAATTATGAAATTTACAGGCTTGGTAAACGAAATTTCTATAATATTTCTTCAGGGCATTTGTAAAACATGTTTTTTTATAGCAATTGTGAACGCACTACGGCCTTTCTTTTTTTAAATACCGAAAATCGGAGCCCAGAGTGATGCCGCCTCCTGATTTTTTATCCTCCCTCGGAAAACGTGCGGGCTCTCGGCACATGTAGCACTGAGGATGATCGGTGAGTCGGGGAATCGGACTAAGTTCTCTTTTTTTAGGTCGCCGACGATTTCTCAGACTTTGAAGAGGAAATCGTCAAACGGTCAAAACAACTGGGTTTGGTGACTGTGCACCGTAGATCCGGTTATGACTCCGCCGGGACAGCCCTTCACGCAGAACCGGAGTGACGTGGCCCCTCACGTCGCTCAAAAAAGCCAACTGCACGTTCTCTTCAACCGCACACTGCTTCTAAGAATTTGAGATCGCTGAAAATATCTTAAAAGAACTTCAAACTCGAAAGTGAAGCGTCGTCTGCTCACAAGGATAGGCGGCACGCATGGAAAAGGGCGGTTGATTCCAGTACGTCAGCGAACGCGACCCCTCAGGTCTGGACGGTTCGGTGGCGTGAGAGCAACTCAAGTTGCAGGATGACTCAATCTTTGACGTCACTCCACTGGCACGGATCCCGAGAAAACTTCGAATTCGGCTTTTGTCTTTTTTTTTCTTTTTACTTCACAAATAATCAGCTTTTATGTTTCAAATTTTGAGGGTAGTGTCCAAACATTGTTTTCAATCTTTTCGGATGATAAGAAAAATACGATTTTGACCTGTCAGTGCATCTTTAACTAAGGCCTCGCGCATATTCTCTCCGTGGTACTTTTTTTTTCTTGTTGAAAAATTGGATATTTATCAGGTTTCTTTTTCCTTTTCTTATTGACCGAACTTTTTGTTTGGTTTAGAAAACAATGTAGAGATCACCAACTCTAACCGCATTGCTCTTTCTAATTTCCATGGGTTACTTAGGCTGTAGCAGTATCGTGACCTGTCACGTCTTCGGCTTTGCTAAGACCACCTCCGACTCCTATCGATGACTCCCCGTTGCAGGAATGTAATTCCAAAATCGGTGCCATTGCAACCGTAACGTCATCTATACCCACCTCGAATCATAGTCCCAGCGCGACCGACCTTACGACCAAAGGGTCCAATGGAGCTGTGCCGAAAGCCCAACGTCTCGGCGTTCACCGTCTTTATGTGTGCACCCTCCATACGATCGAGCGCATAAAGTACCCCGTGACTTTAAACTTTTGCTTCGCGCGTATGGATTTGTGTGTATTCATAGGGTATGGTCAAGGGGATATAGGGTAAGGAAAAGTATGGAGTGCTCGTCTGCAATAACATTATTGAAAGGTCGTTCGCCATAAACTTAGGATCCCACAAATACCCGCATTTCCCCGTACTTGTATTGACTGAATCATCTCATTTATAGTACATCTTACACTGTAGCGTTCCGATATTACAAATCAAGAGTTTTTTTCGTGAGGTTTATAGTTATTTTTTATCTCCGTATTTCTGCAGCTTACGTGGAGGCAACGAGCTCCAATTAGCAGCACGTCCTTTCCACGAAAGGAGTGTTGTCAGGTGACACGTCGCGAGAGAAATACTACGGCAAAGTTATGTTGAGCCGCTCATTTCGTGCATGCACTAACGACCGCTTCCCTGGCTGATTTTCGTCAGATGAGAAGGCAGCCCGATCACTTACCAGAGTTCTAATGAGTCGCTTTTGTTTTTCTCTTTTTCCTTTCTTCTTTCCGACGACTACACGTGCACTGCCCCTCTGTGACAAGCTGCCTCGCACCCAAAGCAAGCAGGCCCGGATCAAATCAAAGACAAAAAAAAAAGACAAAAAAAAGAAATGCATGAAGGGAGCACCAAATGGCGTTCTCGTTCGCTCCTCGTTACTTCTTTTTTCTTCTTTGGTATTTCGTTTCCGGTTGTTTCCTGGTAACGAGCAATCGAGGGAGCACCGTTTAATTGGTGTTTGATGTCGGAGTCTCAGGGACGTGCCTGCCACGCCGAGGGTTGGATGTGCCCTTCTCCATCGACTAATCCCACTTCACCTCTTTGTGTTCCCCAAATTTTTTTGTGTGTGTTTTTTTCACGGAATATAATGGCACGAGGATTAAAGATTCTTGTCCTGCGAAATTTACGCTTCTCCTGACCCGCGACTTGCTAAACCCCGTCATCTAGTTGTTTTTTTTTTTTTTTAGATAAATACGGTTAGTGCTTGAGACTGGCGGCTATGGGCGTCCAGGCATTAACCAGGTGGTGCCGCTACTCTTTGCATGACAGCACCGTCTCCCGCCAAGTTTTGCACTTTTGGGATGATAAAGGATTCACCGCTCCACGGCGCCGCCAGTCTGATAAAAGCATAAATCCACGCCGTCGTTTGTTTATAAGGAGTATTCACTGGGCGCCATATTTGTGGGTGCTGTCTAGAGCGCATGCTCAGAAAGAGCCCCCATTAATAGGCTGCTAAGACCGGCAATCTTGAGGATGCGGAATGCACGTTACAAAAGAACTGTGGAAGCTCGCCATCAGCACGCGCTCAACAGTCGCACCCACAGCTATGGCCGCCAGTGAATACTTCCTATAGCCAGCTATGGCCATCTTTCGACATTCATTTGCACAAGTGGGGTGGTCGGTAATCTTCCGCGAGGTGGCACAGTCTGCATATTTAAACTTGCTGAAGGACCATTGCCCGATAAATTACCGTGCTTCTATGTTATTTGGTCGTGTACCTGCAGTAGATGAGGGAAGGGGTGTCTCAGATAGCATCAGCAGCGTGTGACAATTGAGATATACATATATAAATGTCGGGACAATAAATGCGAGTAAAGCATACAGAAGGGTACGAGCACGGGCTCAGATAAGCTCGCGCTGGAGAATGTTACAAAGAAAAACACGCAAAACTTTGAGTTGAATCGCAATGTATGCGGCGTGTGTATATGTTAATCTTTGACGGATAGTCAGATATGCATAGACGCTCTAATGGTTCATTTGCTGAGCACTAGTAAGAAACAGACTTTAGGAGTGTCGGCTTGGATTGCATAAGTCTCGTACCATCAATTTATGATGGGTGGTTTCCCACGACACGTATTTTCAAACATCCGGAAAAAAAAACCTGAGAGATGCAGCTATTCCGGCTGACTACGTCATAAAAATTCTTTCGCGAATATGGGACCACCGTATGGATCCTGCTCTGGTCCCTCGGGATGCTGCATACACATCGATATGTAGACGATTGCGTCGTGGGGATGTCGGATTAATCAAAATTAACGCATTCGCATGGTGAGCTTATCTTTCGACATATTCGTGTGAGGTCAGCGATTCCTGATCCTCGTTTGTCGCAACGCACAACGCAGCATGAAGCGCTGCGCAGCACATAGACAATACCGGTCGTGACCACTTTCGTCTCAGCAGCTACGATTGGTGACATGTCATAAACGCTTTAGTTACTGACAAAATTAGAACTGCTGGAGGTCCTTCAATGTTCTCGCACCCTGCCTGAGTCCCATACCTTTGGTAACGCTTCAGCATCTTGTGGGCATCGCGTGTACACCGGCAGTCAACGTACGACGAAGGGCAACTAACGGGTGCTGGAGGAGGGATATTGCAAAGAGACGCGTGGCCGTTTTCATCCACCGACACAAAGAATTTCGTGAAAGTGGCTGCGTTCTACTTCTCCAATGCCATACACAAAACGGTGACTATGGTTTTATTTTGCACGTATAGAGGAACACTCGAACGTTATCGACAGAGAAACTGACAAGGCGACTCTAAAAAGCTAATGGATCACAGCTCCCCCTCAGTCTCCAAAATTCATGGCACAATTTCACGCGATACGAAATCTGCGGGCGATAGTTACATATAATTTCGCGTTTCAAATTCTTCCCAAAGATTAGCCAATATTTCAGCGTATAGGTCCCGGCGGACGCCTTCATTTGTCAAAGATGACAATGATTAATGCGAACAGTTCGTGAAAGCATTTATATAGACGGAACGCAGAAAAAAGAAGTTTCGACTCTGACTTTTTACAGTGAAGCTGTTATGTGCTAGGATCTGGAAAAAATGCCGTCCGAGAATGTCAACAAAACAACTCCCGTTTAAACGTCGCTCCTTCCTTCCAATTGGTCGTGGCAAGTATAAATAAAAAGGGGGGACCAGCCCGCGTGTGTCAGCCTTTCTTGGCATTATTAGATAGTGAGGTCCTGATCCCTTGCTGTCATCTACGATCACCGACTTATCTTAGCTAAGACTGCGCTGTGACAAGGCTGAGGGCAGAACGCGCCGATCTAACCTCCTTTTTTTTCGCTTCCGCGATGCTCATAAAGAGACTTGAGCTCAATCGAAAAAAAAAAACAATTAAATGAAGTCTTGTACTGTACGTGTTTTGATTCCAATCATATATAAATCGTATAGATGTAGCATAGTTGTCGTAAAGTTGTCGTAAACATAACAGCTTTGCTTGTCTTTCAAAGGGCGGTTTGTGTTCAAGTGGAGAGTATCTTTTTCACAGCGTTGTTACTGAAAAAAAAAAATAATAATCGAAGGATAAACACGCAAGAGTAAGGACTTACAAAAAATAACTGCTATCATTTGGAAATTAACTAGAATACATCGGAAACCCAGCGATTTATTGTTCGACATAAAAAGATGACAAAGCGTTTGAGGGAAAAAAGCACTCATGAGGTAAAGATAAGGCAAATAATATTCGCGAAAAAAAAGGTTTGATCAGATTGTCCATTCTTATTTATCTTCACCATTGTATTTTGTTTTCCTTTTTTTTTGGGGGAGGCGGAGTACGGCAAGTTTCATGTCGCACCAACTACCACCTATGCATTCCGTAGCAAAATATAGGAATCTAAGACTAGAAGTTGCGGTTCACAAAACGCACAGACAACGCACTCGAGTTGCGTGGCCAACGTAACCAAAACGTAACCAAACCAACAAAAGGCGTCTAATACTGTCAAGAAACATGAAGCACTATAGCAGGCATCCTGTCCACATCCAGACTAAGTTTGGTCAGGACCAACGTCCTTTCTTTAGAACGCAACCCTGCAAGCTCTTGACCATTCAATGCACTAGAACGCCTACGATAGTATTGAACGTAAAATCGCCAAGCTGAAAAGCAAAAGGAGCGTAACTGCAAAGTCCATTTGACGTATCCCATCATGAACTATTTCCAGAATGTCGTGGCCACGCGTTGTGTCGTAAACTCCTTTCTGCTTTTTTCTCGGGGACGTTCCGTGAAAGTGCATCAGCGTCGTATTCAACTAGATCGCGACCTGATCCGAAATGGTGATGGCCTGGCAAAGTGCCATAACGAAACGACCGGAGGCGGTGTGTGCGCCATCTCTGCGCTCTCGTTATCTGTTATACCAGGGAGGACATTTCCTTTTCGAAGTATTTTTGGTTGATTTTGTTTTTTCTCTTCATGTTTCAGCCGAGCATACCGTCGCCTCATTTGATCGGGCGAAAGCAAGACGCTCATATAAAGCGAAACGATATGTTAGTTGTCCTCAAACAATACGAGAAATGGCAAAATTACTCGAGAAAACGAATTCGTGCACGAGAATATCGCTATAAATTGCTTTTATTAGCGATATGCTTCAAATTTGTAGTGTTTTCGAGCGCTTTTGGATATAGAGGGTCATATTTAGAATCGACTTGATACTGTAGCCAGAAAGATATCCTCGTTTGCTAACAAATTATATACAGGGTCTATCCCAAAACTTCCCGGAATGATTTTTGGAAGTCAGACACGCCGCCTGGTGAGGCGGGCCTTCGGGCGGTGAAGTTAGTGGGGGATCTAAGCTTCGAAACAAGACCTGTCTCAGTTGCCTGCGGGCAGTAGATGAGGCAGGCCACGCTCCACGCAGAGGTATCTACTGCACCCTTGTCGAGAACAAAAATGGACCAGTTGTTGAAGTAGCGTTATGCAATCAAGTTTTGTGTGAAACTGGATAAAAACGGGGCGGAGACGCTCGAAATGCTTCGGAAAGCCTACGGTGACGACGAGATGAAACAAAGTCAAACTTTTATGTGGTACAAGAGGTTCCGGGAGGGTCGGAAGCCCGTCAACGACGACGACCACTCGGGAGGCCCGTCGACAACACAAACGGACGACTCGGTGCAAAAAGTGCGTCAAGTTTTGGACAAGAGCCGGCGATTAAGTGTTCGGATGATCGCAGAGGAGTGTGGAACACCCAAAACAATTGTTCATCGCATTTTAACGGAGCATCTTCAAGTGAGGAAAGTCTGCGCGAAAATTGTGCCGAAGGTCCTGACGAGTGAGATGAAGGAAGAGCGTTTGTGGAAGTGCCAGGAATTGCATGAACGCTACTAAACGGACCCAGAATTTTCGGACAGAGTGGTCACAGGGGACGAGACGTGGATTTTTGGGTACGATCCCGAATCAAAGCGTCAGAGCAGCGACCGGCACACGACGAAGTCTTCTCGCCCGAAAAAAGCAAGGATGAGCAAATCGCGAATCAAGGCAATGCTCATTGTGTTTTGCGAAAACGTGTGGCTCACAGTGAATTCGTGCCACAGGGACAAACGGTCAACAAGGAGTTTTACTGTGAAGTGCTCAAACGGTTGCGCAACAGGGTTTGGCGAGTCCGAAAAGAAATTCGCGACAATTGGATCTTGCACCATGACAACGCGTCAAGTCACATCGCGCTCATTGTCTCCGAGTTTCTGGCCAAAATGGGTGTGGCAACACTCCCCAGCCGCCGTACAGCCCTGATTTGGCACCACCGGACTTCTTTTTGTTCCCAAGAATCAAAGGAACCCTGAAAGGAACACGGCATGGGACGCTGGAGACGGTAAAAGCAGCTGCGACGACCTCACTGAAGGAGGTTCCCGTTGGCGGCTTCCAGGGCGCCTTCAGTGATTGGGTGAAGCCTTGGCAACGGTGTATCGAAGCAGGGGGGAGTACTTTGAAAAGTTCTCAAAATATTGTAAACTGATATTGAATAAATGATTTATAAAAACAAAATTCCGGGAACTTTTGGGACAGACAATGTATATACATTATTTACAAAAAGAGTCGAAATCCATAGGTCGTGGAATGTGGACTGCGTAGCCCTTCGCCTAGCCACCTCGAGCCCCTGCGTGCAAGTGATGGTGTTTTCTCGCGCTGGTGGTCTTCGTCTTCTTTACTCGCTGTAGCGTGCCACTACAATACTAACCCCCTACAAATAAAATTTATTTTATGTAGATGTTTCTTCTTTGAATTGAAACTACTGGAATATTTGTGGGGAGGGATAATACCAAGCAATGATACATCAATGTTGGTGATGTCACTAGACACAACGAGGTTCACTAAGGAACTACCTTTTTTGTGTGAGATTACGCATTGATAATTGACGTTATCTGAATGTATCGAAGAGAAGTAGGTTAGTATTTGCTTCGCCTCGATCGCAAGCCCTTGGCACTGACACTGTATATCAATACGGGATATTTCGCAAAACCATTCATTTCTTATTGTTCTGTCAAAATGCCGGTGACCTGCAAGGGCATTGTAATGAAGTTGGTCGTGTGGGCACACCACTTGTAACGTCCGCTGTTTCGGATATAGGAGGGGGATAACACTTGTAGCAAGAATGCATTTCACACGTATATGTCTCAACACAAATATTCATGTTTTTGTATATATAAATTATTGTAGCTTCAATTAATCTTATACCCATTTATGTACGGAATGCCCACGAGAAAACTGATCCCTGTTTTTCGCACCGCAAAAATAAACTAGATATCGCGGAGAGCTCAAACGTCTTCAGAACGTAGCCCCAGTCGATCGAGCAAGATGCCGGAGTTTCAACACTTTCCATTAACGGAATAAAAAGTTAGAAGTGAAACACTGCTTTCATTTATATGGGAGGTCGCCGTCCGTCAGAAGCAGCAGACGGAATGCCGCTGTTTGCGACCGCATTTCAAAGTTGGCCCCTCCATAAGCCAAGGGTTTTTGGTTAGTTTCGGGTTCGGTCTGGCGGTTTGCGGCACAGTACCGTAGCATCGTTTCTCACGCGCTCCGCTCGGTTTGGCTACAATTCCAGGCTGTTATGGAACTTTTTTTCAGCACAGGTTAAGCTCGCTAAACTGTGTATTTGTGTAATGCCTTTGTTTATTCTGAATAAAAATATGTTGTTGCTTCACGAGCTCGCTCGGCTTTTTCGTTGGTGTGACCCGAGTTGTTCACTGCACTTTTAGAAAAAAGTGTCCCTATAGTCCTCCCTAAAAGGAGAAACTCTCTTTTAACCTATGTTCTTTTAGAAAGGAAGAAACTTTCGTCCTGAATGCAGGGGAGCAAATTTCGTCCGTCGTCTGCATCTCATTATGGCAGCCCTTAATCGTGCAAAATTGAGCTCAATAAGGCTTAACGAGTACGGCGCGTCTATTGTACGAGGCGAGAGGAGCAGCAAATAAACGCGTAACACGAACTTTCCGCGAACTGTATTTATTTCTGAGCCGGCTTTCACCCGCAGGTAAAGAAACTTGCGTTTCGAAAGCAGTTACTTAGTCTTCTCGTCGTCAGCACTGCGAAGTTAAACGGAGACAACTGGTACCTAGTTACTACGCGCACTTTACGTCTTCCTTCGCAATTCCTTTAGCCACAATTCCTTCGTTAACTGCACATCACAGAGGAGGGGTAAACCATTCACGAAATCAAAAGCCGCTCTCAAAAAGAGCAAATTCTAAGCAGCCTAGCTGAACAGTAACCGGAAATTGTGGCGAGGCGCGAAAGAAGGTTAAATCGCTTGCCACCAGATGGCAGGGTAGCTGGGCTAGGCTAGGTGGCGCTCGCTACCGCCCAATTCACGTGCTACAAAAATATGCTTGTTTGCTCACGCCACCATTAGACTTCGGGCACCTTTATTATACACACATGTAGATCCATTACGCATACCCCTAGCATCAGCTGAACATATACATTGAGCGCAATATAACAGTAACACGCTTACTTTGGGAATATTCACTGACAATAGCAAGGCATTTGATTACATTATCCATGATATCCTATTAGATAAATTATACACATACGGTGTCCGCTGTGTTGCCCATTCCCAATTTTTTTTTTCTTATCTGAGCGAATGAAAAGAGTGCGTTCCGATAGAAAATCATATTTCAATTTTAAACTCAATTACTACTGGAGTACCACAGGGAAGTGTTTTGGGACCGCTTCTTTTTAATATATACGTTAATGACGTCGTTGCTTATAAAAAATAGTGATGCTTTTCGTGCTTTGTGCTGATGATATGAGTTCGCCTTTTTCTGAATATGATACATAGAAAATAATCAATAAGGCTGAAAAAACTTTTTAAATTGCATGACTGGTCGACTCGTAACTGTCAAAAAAATAAATGTAAATACCGCTTTTTTAATAAATACTTTAATGGCGTTGGTTAGAAAAATTGTGATTTTTTGTGCTTTATGCTGATGACATGAGTTTGTTTCGTTCTGGATATAATACAGATGAAAAAATCTATAAGGCTAAAAGAGAGCATTTTAAATTATATGACTGGTCTACCCGTAACGGTCTAAAAATAAATGTTAATAAATCTAAAGCAAAATGATTTAAGTCCACGTACAGACGGGCACATATGTTAGGAAAAAAAAATTGTTAATTGTGTGGCACAGCTATTGAAATAGTTCACAAATTTAGGATCCTCGGCGTTACTTTTTTTGGCAAACATGACTTGGACAGATCATATTGGAGCTTTATCAAAATCATTATCATCCGCCGCTGGCGCGTTGTCACGGTGTCGGCACTTTCTTCCGGACAAAGCGAAACTTCAAAATGTTTAGGCCTTGTTTACTTCAAACATCAATTACTGTTCCCTTGTCTGGGCCACAACCACAATAAAAATGTTCATACCATTCTTATGTTACAAGAAAGGGCGCTTTGACACATTGATAATGTGCCATGGTTGCATTTAACAGAACCGTGGTTCACGTGTTATAATACATTAAGTGTAAAACATAGTAGGAATATCGTTTGCTTTATCTTTTCTCTTTGCGAATGAGAACGTGCAAACTTTTCTAAAAAAAAACATTCCTCAATTAACGATACAAAAAAGTGACCCCCGCACTCGCAGCTGTTAGAGGGGGCTAGAACCACACCGGCGAACTGAATACTTTTTACAGTCACAAACATATAAGGGAGCGTTTTTACTGAATAAATATGATAAACAAAATATTATTATGGACAGCAATTCTTGCAAGGAAGTTTTTCTTTTTTTTGCGTAAAACAAATTGAATTGCAATTGCCTGTATTATATCACGTATGTCTAAGTCACTCAATATATTTTTGTTATGTGAATCCCCTTGGCTATAAACCGTGTAATGAGCTATACTGGTTTTCTGCAATTATTCTTATTTTAATTTTACGTGCTTGAATGTGTATGCATTATATTGTCTATCTTCGTACTATCTGACGCACGTCTCATAATATTGTTCACGTTTTTCATTTTTTCTGTAAAAATGCTAAAGTTGTCATTATTTTCTAGTGTTACTTATGTTTTTTTTTTCTTTCGATGAAACGCGGCTGCTGCTTGTATGGGCCCCCAGACACCCTCAAGCTCTCTTTGAAAAAAGCTAATTTTGGCAGCTTTTTTTCTGGCGACCCCCAACAACATGTTAGAAAAATAAACAAATTGAATTGAATACACATATACGGCACAACAAACATCAATACTAATCTGATAACTACTTCTGAGCTCTGCGTTTCCGCTTTTTAAACTGGTCGTTCAGAAGATACGGATTTTCTTTGTGACCACATCAGCAATAAATAATATTCAAAGCATGTTGATATTCTTAAAGTAATGTCATACCTCTGAAAGTATTTTGAACGGCTCAGGGGATGACTATCTTAGTAAAAAGCAAACGCTCACGCCGTAATTATTTGAAAGCCAATAAATCAAGCTGCTCCACTGCAGTTCCAAGCCACGTGTTTGCTTCCCCGCATGGCACATCGTAACCAATATTCCTATTGCGGTATTTGTTGCTATTTGTGCGGTTCGCGTGCGGCTGCAATTGTCGTCTTGAATTAATATGTGTCGAGAGGGTATTCACTAACGCGGAAGCGAAGCTTCACGAACAAAGAAATTGGTTTTCGATCAACTTGAACGCAGTAGAAGCCGCGACTTGCGGCAGGTGTTAAAGGGCAACTCCGCTTCATTTTTGATATTTAGAAAACTATGCAGCCCTCTTCAGTATCATATAGAAAGACCCCATGTCAAATATTACGATCTAATTCCGTCTATATCTTTATTAAACTGGCCTTCAAACTTTCAAATGAGCCAAGTCGCCAAAATCTGCCAACTCTAGCGTGCGACGTGAGGCGCAATCGTCAGCGCAGTCAATGCGACGGAGTTGGAGCGGCCAACTTTGAGCCACTACGTCAGAGGCATGACTACGTCACTCTCACGTTTTGTTTGTTCTTACTTTTCAGAGAGAAATCGAACGATGACGTCATAAGTTTCTCCTCCCGGTGTTGGCTCGACCGCGTCCACGTGATCACCGTAACGCGGATGCGCTGCCCTGCGCACTTATCGGTCTGTTTCTCCGCTCCCCCTCCTCTTTCGGCTTCTCCCCTTCCCCCTTTCCCCCGGGCCATCACCGTCCATGCCACGCGAAGCGACCTGCCCGCGTCGCGTGTCCTGTCCCTCGCCCCACGAACGTCACAAGACCACGTGGTTCGACGTGACGTGGTCATGACTCTGACGACAGGAGACCAATGCTGCCTGACGCAACCGAAGTTTCGGTTTCGGTATCAGATGATGTTTAAATTAAGATTACACAGATAATATTCCACATTTCACGAATCCGAAGACGTAGAGCTGTTTAGTAGTGATCATAATGTAAAAACAGCGCAAACAAACACGGACGAAGGAGAAGAAACACGCACATGGGACAAGCGCTAGTGCTTTGTGAAATGGAATCACATGTAAGCCTAAATTTTTCAGAATTGAGCGGAGTTACCCTTTAAGTGTACGGAGCTACGCCATGGTGAGCTCGAAAACGTCTAGCGCTCATCCCAGCGCGCCTCTTGTAGGGTTGTTTCTCCAGGAATTGTAGTATATTAAACAATAAAATAAAGGATAGCTTTTTTTAACGATTTTATCTACCATTTTTACTAAATGCAGAAATTCCAAACTGTAATTACGTTCTTTCCGTCATATGTCCATACTGTTCAGTCCTTTCCTCTGAGCGCAATCTCTTTCGTGGAGGAGAGAACAGGACATCGCAGACGACAGTCACACTGGCCACTGTACGATAGGAGCTGCGGTGCAGACCAGCGTTCCAACATGACTATCCGCTCGTAGATCGATTGCACCGTAATTCGTCAAGCGGTCTTAAACTCTTCAATCTAAAACAGAATGTCGACCTCTGACACCCCGCCCACTCCGATCATGGCCCGACCAGCGGCATCAATGCCCTACAGTTTACGTCATCTCATATTGTTTTTACACTACTGATACGCGAACACACGGTCACATCGGCAATAATTCCAGTCTTCTGTTCACAACGCACAACACTGCCATCGCGATGTTGCTGCTATGTTGGTGATACGCAGAAATACTGAACCACGTTGATTTCCGCTTGGCACTCGGCATCGAAAAACAGAACCGACCTCAGCACAAACTGGCACCCAGGCACCCGGCAGCCAAACCTGCAAGTCTTAGACGCAGTTTTCGCGGTTTCCAAACGTCGTCAACGTCGAAACGGCATTCCGCAAATCGGAGGCGGCCATCTTGTTTCTAACGAAGCCGTTAGAAACATCTCGATGTTTCGAACGGCTTCGTTTGCTCTTTTGATAAAATTAGTGGTATACACGTCAATGCAACCGAAATATTCTGCACGTGTGGGCTGGTAGACGGAATTACAGCCAGCCTTGGCTGCCGCTGAAGTTCAATCAACTGAACGACATTTATTGAACATTGCATGCGACGTCCTAGAAAAACGAAAGAGAAAGAAGATGAGGCGGGAGGGCAGAAACTTTCTCCCGTCTTTCTGGAGAAAGAGAAAGGCGTCTCGTTCCTCCCTTCTTCTCGTGTCGATCTTCGGGGCGCGTCAGTAGAAGGGAAGAAGACGTGCCGTTGCTACCTTTTTTCTCCTTTTTTCTTTAGAATGTGATTTACAGGTTGAACATAGTGTGCGACACCGGACTGGATGAGATGAAGGTAACAAAGGGAGCGATATCTGAGGAGAAAAGAGGACGCCTGCAAAGAATCTTCTTTGCGTAGGAATTTAGAGACATGGGACAGCAGCTGCGACAAAGGTGGCCAGGCTTTGTGACGTCGGCATTTGGCAGCCCTGAAGAGAGCCTTTGTCAGGGTATTAAAATTAATAAACCGTACACTTGACGGGAAGGCGTAAGTTTGTTTTACGTAGAGTGTTGTCACATCAGTTCTAGGCAAGGCCCTACGGATATACTTCAGTCGGAACCAGCGCTTCGACGTGGCCTCCGAGGCGCCAAGTGCATAGGCCAAGCCTTGTCTCGTAATCTACGAATGTCGCAGCTCGCATCTCGTCCGTGATGAGAGCGAACGCTGCCTCGATGCGCCGCTTTAAGGTGTCGAGTGTGGGTATGCGGCCCTTTTACACCTGGGACTTCACAAACCCTCTTCACAAAGACGTCGCCTATTGTGAGGTCTGGCGTTCGGGGCGGCCACGCCGTTTTCGGCGATCCCCAGCCCATCCAGCGTCCGGGAAGATGGTGTCCAGAAAGTTCCTTACGCTTGTCGCCGAGTGGGGTGGCACTCCATCTTGCATAATACATTCCGCTGCTTACGCGGTTCTTCGAACACGATAAGAAAATCATCCTGCATCATCTGCAGGTAGGTGTGTCCACACACGCTGCCGTCGAAGAAAAAGGGGCAAACGACGCCCTCGCTCCAGACTCCGCACTAGGCTGTTACTTTTGGCGACTGCAAAGCCCTCCCGAGCGTCCAGCGTGGATTCGTGGAACCCCAATAGCGGCAGTTCTGAAGGTTGACCTGCCCGCTCAGGTGAAATGTCACCTCATCAATAAACAGCAAAAACTGCAGATGTGATTCCTCTTGTGCAGTCCTGAGGAGCTCGTCCCGGCAAAAGTCTGGTCGCTTCTCGTAGTCCCCGGGCAGTAACTGATGAATCAGTCCAACACTGTACGTGCGCATCTCGCTGATAGCTTGGCGCACGGTGTACTTGAATACTCCGAACAAACGTGCGGCTCTTTGCAAGGACATATGGTGATCTGCCTCGAAGGCACCGACGTTGGCAAAACGGAGCTCTTCCGTTTGAGGAGGAAAGTGGAACACCTGTGTTTTATTCTTGACGCTACTTTTCGACAAAGCGTTGGGCCCATGTTCAGATTACCGACTTTGAATGTGACCGTAAGCCGAACTTCAAGAAGAACTTTCGCTTGACCTTTTTAAAGCTCCCGAGTTCGGCATACTACAGTACGACCTGACTTCGTTGTTTGCGCGTTAACTGCCGCATAAGGAACACCAGTTGGTAATGAAATAAGACTGAAATTAAACAATCATTGCAGGTATGCATAGATCACTAGATTACTGTCAGAGTTCGCGAAGACAGAAGCAGACGAAGTCTCCTTTGGTATTTTTCGGGTAGCTTTTTCATAAAAAAGCACCGACTGATTACAATTTCAGAATTTATTTAGTTTTGTTTCCTTCCATTAACAACCACCAAAGTTGGGGAAAAGGACACGATACTTTTGTCAGGTAGGGTAACTTTGCCGCCAGTCGTTCGGGTTAGACAAGCGAGGGAGCACGGGAAGATTCTAGGGCAAGTTGCGCCATCTGTGAGATGCGGTCGCAAACAGCGGCATTCCGTCTGCTGCTTCTCAAGGACGGCGTCCTCTCATATAGAAGAACAGTTTTTTTTTTCACTTCTAGCGTTTTATTCCGGTAATGGTAACTGTTGAAACTTTAGCATCTTGCTCGAACGGCTGGGACTGCGCACTGACGGAGTTTGAGCTCTCCGCAAAGTCTAGTTTATTTTTTCGATTGCAAAAATCAGGGTTCGGTTATCTCGCGCACACCCTGTACTTTCTTTTCAACGAACATCGGCAACCGTTGTTGTATCACCGGAAAACAAGACGTGTCACAAGTGAGTCCTGAAAGGAAAGAAGCCCCATGGTGCCTTCGTTCTGTTAACTTACTCCAACACCACTGCGTAGGAAAATACACAAAATCCGCACTGGATCGTACAATGGTGCGCTTTCCACTAGTTGCAAAAGAACATATTTTTACAGTAACATAATATATGCATTTCAGTACAAATAGTTAAATCAAAAGGAACTCAACTTAGTAACACGAACTAATATTTCTGTTTACGTGACCAAGCGATCTTGCGCAAAAATGTCTGCTCGCAAACATGCACTTTGTGTTAATTTGCTGATAATCAAGAGCAATATAAAATTGCTAGCAAAGTGCGTTATATTCACTTGCATGCATTATTTAATTTTTGTCATAAGATTTTTGTTTTTCATTTAGGTATTGAACAGTTTTGGTTTTTGGGGGGTTAATAGCTCACTTAGAGGACAGGAACGTGTCCAATTGATTATCAGCAGAATCCGTGGTGGTGCTAAACACCCGCTGTTTAGCTGCCCATGAAATCCGTACGTGTAGGAAAAGGCCAGTATTATGTCTCTAGAATAAAATAAAAACAAATAAAACAGAACGCTAAGAAATTTAGTTCAACAGAGTGACAAGTGAAAAGAAGGTTTGACCCTTGCTTCATTATTTCCGATTTAGTTTATGATTGCATAGCCTACGGTTACACCGAATAAAATTAATTTCGATGTTATGCAATAGGGACGAAATTAGTAAGCTTTGTTCGGGTGTACCTCAATGACATGTGCCGGTTGTCGAAATTGCCTGCTTGATTTGTTTAGAATTCATTCAAACTATGCATGCTGGAGTTATTGAACATCATTGCATTATTTATATTAATCTAAACGTATCATACGGAACGTTTATGATGTACTCTGTACAGGGAAGAGTGGTGAACGCTTGTCACGTATCACTTGTGCATGTCCAACGCTGCAGTGCATAAACGCCGCGTGTACATTTGATTCGAGAAATTTCAGGAGGCAAGCGAGACAACCATTAAAAAAATATAATTCAAAAATTGTTTTGCTAACAGTGTAGCTTTATTCTGAGGACCGTTCTCTTCATTCGAGGAGCCATTTGTACTCATGTGCTCGCGGCTCGAGAGTACACCCCCTGCCATCGGGTGTGTACCGATATTGCGTCTATTTCTGACGTAGCTCAAAAATGCATGCAGGAATTATCAGGTTTGTTTTATGTATTTTTTTGTCTTTACCCAATGCATAGAATACGATTGTCGTGCTTGGATTTCTTGAAAAGTTAAGTGAACTTCTCTTCAGCCCCTCTTCGGTAACAGGGGACCATAAGAGGGGCTGAACATAGCAAACAAAACTCTTCAATGCATCTGCATAAGGGCGCATCTTGTATGGCTTGTATCTACTGCACTCAGAGCAGAACGACAAGCTACATATTTTTGGTTGGCTCCAGAGAGAACCTTGCAATCCACGAGGTTCCTTCGCTTTGGTTTCCACACAAACGCACCTATACCTCTCCAGATCTACCGGGGGATTAAGGCTGCGTTGCAAGTTGAACAGTGAGAAAACAAAACCCTGTTCATTCTAAACAGAGCAAAATAAGGGGGAAGAGGACATATCGAACCATTCGAATATGCCACCATCACTCAACCCTCGTATACGCCTTATGCTATTCACAATCAATTTCCCTTTCCTTCACTTTCCCTCCGTTCGTACTCATGAGTGGCCAGCTCCGACAGCGCGTCTGTAATCTCGGATCATCCATCCGCATTTCCATCAGCGCTGTCTTCCTCGAACCCCAGTTCCTCACAGGCAACAATGCTATACAACGGGGAAAAAAAGCAACAAAAAAACTAAGAGCCTAAAAAAAAAGAAGAAAAAAAAAAAAACAAGGAACAACATCGAGGGGGGGAACTTGGGGCTCGCGATAAATAGAAAGACGCATACACAACGAGGGGTAAAAATAAAGTACTATACTTCGTTTGATCTTACGGCGGACCGCAGTGGACGGTACGAGCCATCGTAGCCAATCATAAACCGCGTGAATGTCACGTGAATCTCGGGACAAGCGGAGCGGCGCACCGAGAGCGCGTAATCACGCAATACATTCCCAGCGTTGGATTGGCTGAGATGCCCGTAGCAGTCCACCGCAGGGGAAAACAAAGTCTAGAGTGATGGAAAAAAAAAATGCAAAAAAGATGAGATTGAGAAGTCCACTCTCGTATTGGATCGCTGTTGACGCAGTAGTGGGGAGGCAGGATCTATTTCATATTGGTCTCCTTCGTTCCACGCGCGCCCGTTCAGCGACTCGTATCCAGCGCGGTGGTTCTATAGAGACGACGGACAGGCGGACGAGCGGCGGCGGCGAGCATAACAACACCAATAATAGTGGCATAGAGAAGGCGCGAACCGGAGGAAGGCAGCAGCAAGCAATATCGGTCACCCTCTTGACGGCCGGGCGCAAAGGACGGGACGCTGGCGGGAGCGGTGGCTCTCTTTGGCCACGAGCAAATCGATGATGGGTAGGCCCGGGAAGGCGCTAATACCCTACAGGCTTCGCGATCTCGGCGGGTTTTATGCGGATCTGTTTATGTAGCGCGGGTGCTTCGCGGCCGGCGAGAATACTGAGCGCGGGTGGCCTACGTTGTTGGCGGAGTCGACGCAAGGAAACTCCCTCCGTAACGCCGTGTTGACTTTGTTAGGCTATTGGAGCGGGCGGTCACGATGCTCGAACGAGAAAAGGCTTCCCGGAACAGCCTGATGTAACTTGAGCGCGCGTCAGCGGGGCTATCTGAAATCCCCGAAGACAGCGTAGAGTTTATCGACGCACTATTCTATTAAACCCTCAAAAACTGTGCGAAAATATTCGAATGAAGTAAAGATTAAACGTATATATGTATAAATGTATAAATTAAAAGTATGAAGGATTAAACTTTTCGTTTGGGTAGCGTCTCCTAAGTTAGTGGCCCTATTTTCTATTTTATCGCCCCCGCAATTAACTACAATGTATATTAATAATCATAACATAGAGAAACTACCCATTTTAACGTTTAATGATCACATACGAGTCATGCTCGCATTGAAAAAGAAATGCACGAAGATATGTAGTTAAAATCAGTCGTTTATGACTAATTTAGTCTGCTTTTAGTGAGCACTGAGCACTAGCATTTTCACTTTACACGTGCTGTTGAGAAGGTGTAGAATCAGTAACGTCCTGGCCCTCACCTCGTGCTTGTTTAACGCTGTGCTCACAACGTTATACACGTTATGTTGTATTTGTTTAAAAAAAAAAAAAGATCCCCTGTGAGCACAGGCTCAAATATATATTTAACTTTTTCTTTATTTATTGTGTTTTTTTTACAACCGCATTCCTAATGTAAGGAAATCGAAGTTAACACATTTAGGTTTATATCATATCAAGCTTTTCTTTTTTTCTGCGGTGCTTTGCCGCAGCATAACGCACGTACGTCGAAATGTGAAAGCATTGCTTCTCTTCTATGACGGCTCTATTCCTCCAGCGAAACGTCGCTCTCGGTTCCACCAGCGTCTCTTTGACGCGTCGAGCACACTCATATTCGGAACAACTTCGTTTTTGTTCAGCTATCTCTTCACGGGTAGTTATGCGGATTACGCGAGAAAAAAAAAAAGTAAAAATAAAATAAAAAAATAAGCGTTTAGGGTTACGTGGGCAGTGCACATGTCTCCCATCGTGGAAGAACCAGGTAGAAATCCCGTGAACGCCCGTTTTTATTTATTTTTTATTAAGTTTTACCATTGGTCGGTTTCGTCCTGTTCTTCCCACCTCGGTCCTCCCTTTTATCGAGGGAGGCATTCTGAAGATTCCGGTATATCGAGTGAGAGCCTCGCCTCGCGGCTCTCAGTCACGTTTACGCAATATGTAGAGGAGGATGTAGAAGAGGAAAGGCGGCCAAATTGTTTCGCGCTGCAGATGAAAATTTTTCGAACCGAGGGGGGGAAGTAGAGGAGGAGGGGAGGCCTCTTTTTCTTGTTCCCCGCGTTTTTGCGCGTCTTGCAAGCTTCCGCCAGGAGAAGGAGTGGCGACAACTCGGCGACGTCATTGTGGGATTCAACTTCGTGGTCGAGCGTGTCGTACGGAATAACTGCCACCCCCCCCCCCCCCCCCCAACCCCCAATATACTACCGCATTCAAAATTCGGTTCTCCTAAACGTTTCTCAAAACCAGAAGCACGCACAACTTTAAAAGGACACTGTGACCACCCTCCCCCCACCCCCAACCTTTTGTAAAAGTAAAAAAAAAGTAAAAAAAGAACGCAACGGCTTGAAACCGAAACAGACATTGGACTGGGGAGGAAGAGGAACTGTAGAGGAGGGGAGAGTTGCCGGGGATCACGTAACCACACCTTACCGCATTTTGTTCCACCTCGTTTTCTTGGCGTTGCAAAACAGACGAAAAACGTGTAGATCGCACGTCGCACGGAAAACGTCCACGTCAAAAACTCGAAAACGTTAAGCACCTCGTGCTTGAAGTTGCATAGAGTACGTCCGGTACTCTATGCAACATCTTTTTTTTCCTTCAACGTTTTAGCAGCTTTTTAGAAGCCACAGATATAAGCTTCATATTTTTCTATTTCTAATATTGAGCGTGTGCCTTGCATGACCCGCGAATTTGATTATATTTGGTGCGTGTGTCTAAACCTTAAAGTTATTCTTTTGCTCGCTAGAGGTACCACTGGCGCTAGTATTTATCCGATTTCAGGGAAGCAAATTGAAGCAAACAGTCACCAGTCTACTTATGCGGTGCTTCTGCGCATTCCTATGGGAGAACGTGCGTGCATTTTTTCTCTTCGCCGGAAAATAACATTAAGCACTTCTGTTATTTGGGTCCCACAGAATAGTATTACCTTTATACAGTATAGAAGTGTAATTGTTTTAGTTGCATCATTTTTGTTTATCAGAGTACGATGCTTAACTTCGTTATATTTCAGGCCCATAGCTGTGTTCCACGGAAGCTGTGTAAACACGAGTGACAAATCTAAGTAAAATAACAATCGAAATTAATGTAGTGTGTTTAAGGTTCGCCGGAATTCGGGTTACGCTTATATATTGTCAGTATGCCAGTCCTGCCTCATATATGAAAGGTGTCTCTTTATAACATTTCAATTGCCGGGCAGCTTTTATCGAGCATCTGTTCTCTGTAGCTTCTTTATATTTTCAATTATTTTGAGCGCGTGGGTGTGGTTTTGATTGCAGAACATGCATATTGGCACATATGCGCGAAGAGAGCTAATTAAGCAATACTTATTTATTGCCAATCGGACCATATTAACTTGGCCTTCACTGTACTTTGATCGTCTTCATCCACAGAAAGTTGCTGATCCAATGTTACTGGATAGTTTTTGCCGTTTCTTGGTTTCCGCATGTTCATCGTTTGCTCGGTGCGTGAATCCCCATGCAGAAAATCGCCGACGCCGTGTTCGCGCGAATAGTGCCCGTCAGTGCACAAAAATGCACCTATGAAGCTCTTTTAGCACTCTGTTTAAAGGGGCCCTGCAATCATATTTAAGCGTCTACCTTTTTTGTGGTTTCGACGTCTCTTGGAGTTCGGGAAAGCCAGCGGGCATGGAGAGAGTAACTAAATATCAGTCTATCATATTTTAACCGGACGACGCGGAAACCTCCTCCACCGACGGGGGCGACCCGTGGTACCGAAAGCGCGCGATATGTGACGTCTTTGGTCCTGGCCTTACTACTGGTCAGAGCCGCTAAAAGCTTCTTTTTAGTCGAAATACAAAATATAAGTGGCGCGAACCGTTTCAATTATCTATAAAAGTAGTTTTTTTCAGTATTTTAGATCATAAAAAAAAACAAATGCAGTTTAAAAAGTACGGAAACAAAATATAACCCGTCGACACACCCGCCACCAAGCGGTGGATAAGGCGGCGCATACTAGAAAGGAGTAGTGGGATCAGGCTCCGACACGGAAAGGTCCCGGATGTACGCGGCGGCGCTGCGGTCGTATTAGCGAGTTTTAGTAGACCGTGTTTCCCGCTCCAAGCCCCTCCGCTACCCGGAACTCTACAGCCAAGGCCATCGGCGCGCAGGCGCAGTGGCGGTTTCTTCGTAGCGGAGGGATAGCGGAGGTGTAAAAACGGTCTACTAAAACTCCCTATTGACAGGACGATCCGACCGGCTCCGAGCGTTCTGAAGGCCTTCGGCGAGAGGCTTTGTCTTGCGGTTTGGCCGTTTCGCGGTATGGCAGCGCGAAGTGGCTCCCATTCTGAACTGATCTTTACCCCGTGTTTGCTGTCGTTTGTGGCCAATGAAGTGTAATGCCGAATTAGTGTTTAATCGTGCAGCAAATGCAATGAGAGCCGCTCTAGCTGCCCGCTGCATACAGCTTATCCAGAACATGCTTTAGTGGCGCCCTCTCGCGCCGTTGACACGGAGTGCGGCAGCCGTGAGCGCTCTCTGAGCTCACTACCCCTCCTCTAGTTCACGGCCACTCAAGCAACCAAGGAAGTCATGAGGGGGGGTATTTTTTGCTTGTTTTTGTAAATTAATTTTGCCTATAACTTTTAAAATAATGCGAAAGTCGAGAAAAGAAAAGTTTAATTAAGTTACTACGTTCAGTGCGCTCAGGTTCGGTGCAAATTAAAAACCAGTAAAAAAGTGCTTGCAGGGCCCCTTTAAGGACAAGAATTGATGAAAAAACGCTGCAACCGACTAATACTTTCATTTACGCGCTTGAGAAATGTTCCAAAATATTTATTACCTTATAATTAGTCGTAATATTTGCTCTTATAATCAAGCGCGGAGAAAAAAATGCACCCGCTTTTTCCCATAAAAATGCATTAGCGGAAGTAAATTTTCGACTGGTTGCTCTCTGCTTCTTTCTGCCACAGCACACTAGCGCCAGCTGAACATATAGCGTACATTAAAAACTCTATGGTCTAAACCATTGAGAATGACACATGACCACGGAGAAGAGAGTGAGGGTGACCTAAACCGGCCAGTCGTCGATCGGCGGTTTTCGGGCGGAAAGAAAACGTATTTTGAGGCGCAAAATTCTGTTTTGGGTAGTTGGGCTCTCCTACACTCTTAAAAAAAAGCTAGTAAAAAGCTAGTAACTGCAGCAGTTACTACCTGTTTCTGACCGTTACTACCTTTCACTAACTATTTACTACCTCAAACGGGCGACTAGGTAGTAAAAAGCTAGCAAATGCAGCCATTACTACCTTTTTCTGACCGTTACTACCCTTTACTAGCTATTTACTACAGCAAAGGCGCGGAGAAGATGGCGGCGCTGGCTTCATAGCCGATTGCCAGCGTTAGCGACGTACTTGCTGTTTCGGAACACAGGGGGAGGTATCCACACGCAATCGTAGCGTCAAATATTGTATGAGGGGGCATGTTTAAGGGTTGGAGCTGACTTTACAACGATCGCAGCCTCCGTACCAGCACGACGTGGAAGCCAGCGCGCAGCGAGCACAGTGGCCATTGTTGATTCAATGGCCATGCGGCTTACTTCTTTCCTTCTCGTTTGCATTCGTTTGTGAGCGTTTATATTTTCATTTTGGTTTTAACTTTGATGAAAATAGCCACGTAGCACATACAAAAAACGTTTCCCGAAAACAAAAAAGTTCATTCTGTTTTCTTTATATTTATTATTTTTGTATTTTTTAAAACATGTTTTTCTTTCACAAGAGACGCTTGGCAACATTGTACGACAAGCAAGTTGGGGCCAGTTGGGGTTCGCAAGACGCTCATTTCTCCGATGTGAACCTGCCATTTTTGTCTTGTGTTGTGTGCAGTTCTCGTGTTCCCGTGCTGGAGTGCATAGTTAACGTTCGTGCGCTCGACGGGGCGAGTGTGTGCGTGGACCTGGACTGCTCCGAGGATAGTTCTAACGAGCCGGTGCCGCTGTCACTGGGTTGGATTTCGTCATCCAAGAAGCTTTTCTCCACCTCTTGACACTGAGAACTTCTTCACGGTTTGTGTGTGCTCGGTGGTTGAATGATTCTGATTGAGCTCTCTTCGGTCGTGACAGTGCACTGTCACAACCGTTGATGTGCGTCGTAAATAGTGTATGTAGCATGTGGGGACTAATGAAAAAAAAACTGTTTTGGCATTTTACGAGTCTTTCTGAATATGCCCCAAAAACGCGAGCATTCGTCAGTGTACTACAAAAATTAAGACTCGAGCTGCACGCGGTATTAATTTTGCATGAATTTTTTTAGCCCAGCACGCGAAAGGAGTGCAGCTGCCGTCGTACTCTCCGTCAATTACAGCCTTCGTTCGCCGCGGGAGACGGCAAGAAAGCATTCTCTCGCCGACGGCGACCGCATGTATCGATTTAGCGAGCGATGAGGCGATCGACGGAAACAGCGACGAGCGACGGTCGTTTGGTGTTTTAATTTCTAGGAAACGTCGCTCAACGCCTTGGCCGCTTGTTCCCGTCGCTTTCATGCGGTTTGCCTCGTCGCGCAGCTTACCTATCGATTGCGTATAACCGACGTACTGATACACGACGACAAGTTTGCGCACTCAAATGGTCAGTATAAAAGACTTAATGTCACTCAAAGAAGTGAGTGCGGAGGAAGTGGCCGAGTGGGCTAACGCGTCTCACCTCGAAAACTTGCGCTAGGAACCTCCTGGGTTCGATCCCCACTGCCCCCGCCGGGAAGTTAGCGATTAGAGTGATTTAGTAAGCCTGTATTTCTGTTGAATTCGTTGTGTCGACTACGTGTTAAAAATGTGAGTGTGAATCTTTATATGTGTATGCTTGCAAATGTGGAAGAATTGAAATAAACTCTAAATAATCGGCTTTCTTTCTTGTGTACGTTAATTGGACGGTGACTAGCGCCACCTGGATTACTCATTTCCAGTTTCAATTTTTTTGTTGCGCCTGCCACCTGGTGGTAAGTGACATAACCCCACACTTTTTTTTTCCCCACCGGAAATCACGTGAATAGTTGCGTTTCCGGTTTTCCGTCGGGAGATAGCGCTAGTTACTAGCTAGAAGTAGTAAAATACATGAATTCTACTTGGAGGCTAGTAACAGTTACTAGCTTCGTGACCTAGTAACCGTTACTAGCTTGACCGTTACTACCTCAGGCTACTAGGTACCTATAGTAACATATGTGACAAGCGGTTACTAGCTCTTACCTAGTAAATACTACTAGCTTTTTTTTAAGAGTGATGGACTGGCCAAGATGGCTCGTAGCGTCGGCTGCGGTACAACACTAAGTAAAACGGAGTATAGACAGGGTTTCCGCTTGGTGTTTTGTATTATCAACTGCGTTGTGGCTGTGGTAATCTAGCCAATGTAGCCGTTTACTCACACTTTTCTTTGACCAGCGTTCGCGCGACTCTGCTCTTACGCCGATTTCGACGCCCGCGACGCTCTGCTGTAATCTTCTGTTTCCTTTTTTTATTTTTGGGCACAAGTTTGCCCCATTAAATGTATAGTTTCTTCAGTCATTCGCCACCTCACCACTTGTCATTCCTGACAATATGTTGTGTATAATACGAGCAACCTTCCGCCGCTTTGTGGAACTCCTACGGCGCCACTCGAGCGATCATGTAATGCCACCGTCCTGCCGCCGCGGCATTCGGAGATCGGGTTACCCGAGCCGCCCGTGACGTGAGCAGGCTTGGCCGTACGCATATCGTGGGAATAAAGGCAGTTCATTCTCAGCCACCGACTGGAGTAGACTCCCTCAATATACGGGCTGAGACGCTCAACATAACATTGGCGACGAGAAGTTGGATTTAGAACGGATGTAGTAGTTCTCGAGGTTAAGACCGTGGTTACCGGAGGTATGAACGACGTCATCGAACCTTTTTCTGGCAGGAACTGGGCATCATGGCTGCAGTGTCTTAGCTTTACGTCAACAGCGAAGCAAAGAAGCGGGCGCTCCTCCTTACGCTTTGTGGTTCCGACACTTTCGAAATTGCTCGTGCCCTGGTCGCACCAAAGACGCCTGAGGAAGTCAGCTTTGGTGACTTAGTGACACTTCTACAGCGGCACGTCGACCCAAGACCATCTGAGCTCTACAGCCGGTACGTCTTCCAACGACGCGACCAATTGCCCGACAAGTCAATCAGCAGCTACGTCGCAGCACTCAAGCGGTTGACAGCTGACTGCAACTTTGGAGTACTGTCGCCAGAGACTGCCACATCGACGACTGCAACATCCACGTCGTCGTAAGCAACCATGACATCCGTTTCACCAACTAACCCTTATATGTTGCCACAAGATATCATGCTCCTGGACAGGTTCGTCTGCGGAGTACACGACAAACACCTCCAACAGAGACTGTTCACCGGAAAAGAGATGACCTTTCAACGTGCGTTGGACATCGCTTTGTCAGTGGAAAGTGTGACCAAGCAGCAGCGGGGAATCAAAGGAGCGAGGAGCTCCGCTGAGATCAACAAGGCATCTCAAGGAAAGCTCGAACCTAAGGATTCGATTTCACGAAGACGTTGCTACCGATGCGACGGCTGGCATGAGGCTGCAACCTGGAAGTTTAAGACAGCAGAATGCCGTTTCTGCTCCAAGAAAGACCACATCGAGAAGGCCTGCATCACTTGGAAGAAGCAAACCAAGGAGTCGCCGGCCAAGACCAGGCAAGGAACGCACAGTGTCAACACACCTTCGGGAAACGCCACTTTGAAGAGCAAGTCCTGCTACGAGCTGCAAGCAGTAAGTGGACAAGCGCCGTGTCCTAAGTTCCTTCTAGACTTACGGGTGGATGGGAAACCTCTACAGTTTGAAGTCGACACGGGCGCCGCACGCTCTTTGATCAGCGAAGACACTTACCACCAAACGTAGCAGAAGCACGCTCCGACGTTGGCAAAAGAACCGCTTAACTTGCGCACCTGGTCAGGAGAGGAGCTAAGTGTCCTCGGCTCTGCGCAAGTTCGCGTCAGGTTCAAATCGAAGGATTACTTGCTACCGCTGCTGGTCAGGAAGGGAACCGGGTGCAACCTTTTAGGATGAGACTGGTTCTCACTGCTGAAAATCCGGGTTCAGGGAATCAACCAGGCTGTTCTGGCCACGCAAGAGATCCAGGAGGTCCTCGCACGCCACCCAGATGTCTTTAAAGAAGACATCAACGGTTACACGGGCCCTTTGGTTCACCTGGAACTGGAAGACGGAGCAGCACCCAAGTATTGCAAGGCTCGTTCCGTTCCCTTGGCCCTGCAAGTACCAATGGAAGAAGAAATTGATCATTTGGAACATCAGGGCATCCTGGAACCGACGCACCACACCAGTGGTGTTCGTACGCAAAGGCGACGGCACGTTTCGTGTTTGCGGCCATTACAGTAGCACTGTTAACGCAGCCGCAAAGAAGGCATCGTACCGCTTGCCAACAACGACTGAAGTGTTCGCAAATCTGCGCGGTGGATCTGTCTTCTCGACTCTGGATCTGTACCAGGCATACCAGCAAATGAAGGTCGACGATGAAACTGCTGCTGGTGCTCACCATCAACACCACCAAGGGACTGTTCCAAGTCAAACGGCTCCCTTTCGGAATTTCTGCAGCACCAGCCATCTTCCAACGCATGATGGAGACCACACTGGCCGGAATCCCGGGGTGAGTTTTCACCTTGACGACATCATTGTCAGTGGGAAGGGCACTCTCGAGCATGCGGAACGCCTGGACCAGGTTTTATCGAGGCTAAGCAAGGCAGGACTACGCCTCAAGCAAGAGAATGCCGATTTGGCATCCAGTCAGTTGAGTTTCTTGGATACAGAATTGACGCTAAAGGAGTACACACTACCGAGGAGAAAGTGCAAGCCATCCTTCAAGCGCCCGAGCCAACCGATAAGACATCGCTTCAAGCTTTTATTGGGCTTCTCGCATTCTACGACCGCTTTTTGGAAAACCGCGCGACAGTTGCCGCCGAGCTGTACAAGCTCCTGGAGAAGAATACGCCCTGGAAGTGGGAAAGGAAGCACCAGACTGCTTTTGATGCACTTATTCACGTTTATTCCGTGATGAAAAACCAACTAGCCCGACTCACCGTTTTGCCACCAAACAGGCCCATTATATGGTCACTTTTGCTGACGTACGAATCGGGTATGTTCTAGTGTTAAATTTTCTTTAATTAGCCATTTCCGGCCCCCAGAAAAGGTTGGGACGAATGTCGGCATTTGTTAAAGAAATACATAAGACCAGAAATCCCGAAGAATTTATAGTTACTGTGCTAATTTCGTTTGAGTTCTCGAGACGAACTTTATAAATTATGAAGACGACCGTTATGTGAAAACCTGATAATGAAACGTTACAGAGCTTTCCGCTACCTAATCTTTTCGCTTTCTGACTTCCCACATTAACGAAGCACCGCAAAGGTAATTGATCAGTTTTTCCCAGGAAAGAAAAAAATAATTATTTCGGTTCGGCCCAAGTCCGGTTTGCGCAAAAAATATTTCTTCTTTTATTTTTCGGTTTACTTTTTATGTTACTGTGTTTTCCGCCACGCACTTTTCACGCAAACTGACTTGGCGTATGAACCGAAAACCGCATGGAAAACATATCGGTTCCGCTCCGGAGCGAGCGAATTTATTTCGCTCCGGGTCAACTCCGGTTCGCTCGAAAATAACGGTTTTTCCCGGTTTTCGGTTCGCGGTTCGGGTTCGGTTCAATACCCTGAACCCGAGGTCCTCCCAAAGGAACCCGAGGTCCTCCCTAGGTCCTCCCGAAAAAACCCGAGGTCCTCCCGAGGTCCTTCCGAAGGAACCCGAGGTCCTCCCAAAATTTACCCATAATGCACCGCGCGGTTACGCCAACGGCGACGGCGACGGCGACGGCGACGCCGCTCAAGCCGGAAACGAGCGCCTAAGAGCTGCGCTCGAAAACTAATTACAGGTCATATTGCAGGTAAAAACACATCAAGCAGCATTCACAGTCCTAAAAGAAAATATAGAAAGACTACACGAATCCTTTATTTGATTGTGCAGAGTGAAAGAAGACATACTTCTGGAGGGGTTTCTCATTCCAAAGGGCACAGTGGTCCTTCCTAACAATACGGCGATGAATCGGAATCCCCATTATTGGACATGACCTGATGAATAGGATTCCACCAGATTTCTAACACCCGATGGCAGTGAACTCATTAAAAAGCCAGAATATTTTATACCGTTCTCATTCGGTAAGTAAATATTTTGTTTCCTCGAGATGTCACTCTGTACTTGGCATTATGGGCGGATGCTTGAGAACCAACTTTGACAAAACAAAAAGTCGACACTGGTTTCGTTTTTAACCCAAGTCAATTTTAGCAGGAGAGAACTGCTAGGAATTACCCCACCTTCACACTGGAAGCGGATCCGCGTTCGCGAAGCGGTTGCGAACGCGGTTGTATAAGGATTCAGTACAATTGCACGCGCATTTGATGTCATCAAATGCGCGTGCAATTGTACTGAATCCTTATACAACCGCGTTCGCAACCGCTTTGCGAACGCGGATCCGCTTCCAGTGTGAATGAGCCCTTACTCTGTTTGCACCCAGATAAGCGAACGTGTCCCGGGGAGTCACTGGCCACAATCGAGCTATTCCTGTACACGACCTGTCTGATGCAAAAGTACTGCGTCAAGCCCGAAGAAGGCCGACAGCTTCCCTGTCTTGATCCTCTCGTTACAGATGGAAATGACCCTGCCTTTCAGAAGTTGCGCTTTATTGCTCGATAACCCAATAACAAATGAATCATCCAATGCATTAGTTTGGAAATAAGTCGGAAGATATGCTGGAGTTGCACTCAAACTCGTTAACAGTAGGTGATGGTTATTTGCAGTGTTGCTAACATTAATCAAGGGAAGCTTTTTGTTTGTTGTGAGCGTTCTTGCGTTTTTTCTTTTTGTTAAATGCCAAATAAAGCAATTTTGTGTATGTCCGCCTCTTTTTTTCTTTTTTTTTTTGTCCCCCCGCTTTATAGTTACCATGTTTATCACATTCTTTTCATTATCTTGAAGGTATGTTTTGGTTTCTTTCGTAGCAAAAGACGCAGTCATACATCAAATGCGTCTTTAAACTTAGACATTCATTTGATGTAATTTCTTTCCGTCAGAGAGTTCACTCCGAATAAAGCTAGAAAAAAGGGGGTTTAACTGCGTAGACGTCCAGAAATGGGAGGCAGCCGTCAGACACCTGCTCCACTATGGAAAAAACGTTTCTGGACGTCTGGCTTTTTAAAGGCCTCTACCGTCTGGACTTCCATGTGTACCAAAAGCCTACACACACGGGTCGATATTTAGACTTTTCTTCAAGCCACCCGTTGTCGCACAAAACCTCAGTTTCCGCTCTCTTCCGGCGGACAATCACGGTATGCTCAACGGAAGAGACTCTCAGGAAGAAGATTACCACAATCAAGCAAGACCTTCGAGGGAATGGTTACCCTGCCAGGTTTCTGAACAAGGATCCCAAGCTAGTTCGTCGCACTCCTGAAACACAAAACGCAGCCCCCCCCCCCTCCCCCCCCCCCCCCCCCACCCCTTTTCCAGCCGCATGTGCGTCCCATACATAAAGGGGACCAGCGAAGCTCTCGCTCGCGTCCTTCGAAAATACGGCACTACCGTGACGCACAAGCCCTTCTCAACCATCAGCCACCTTCTCCCTCTGCCAAAGGATCGACCACCGCGGGGAAGGGCACAGGGATTCGTTTACAAACTCCCTTGCAACGAATGCGCCGCTTCGTATATTGGGGACACGAGGAACCTCCGTCAACGCTTGTGCAGGCATCGGTACGACGTCCAGAAAAACCACGTGCAGGGAAGCGCGCTGGCTGAGCACGTGGAGAAGACGGGCCGCGCCATCGGTTTCAGCGAAAGATCCGTCCTCGGCACGGAGAGAAACTGGCGGAGGCGACTTTTGTTGGAGTCATGCCACATTCAAAGGACCCAAAACAATGTAAACCCGTCTGCGGAGACGCTACCAAGCACCTATGTTCCCACATTCTGGGGTGTCGCGCGGGGAGAGCCGGGAAAACAAGTTTAATCAAGCCGTTAGCCACAGCCCATCAATCAGTCACCCGTGATCAAGGGGCCGAGGCCGAGTTGGCCCCGCAACGTCGGGACCTCAGCTTTAATACAACGTGGCTAGAGTTCCTTTAATCAATTTACTCTCTGAACTACAGCGACAGCTGGTACCCAAGGCGGAAACAGAAACATTTGCTTCGGAAGTTTGAATGTAAAAAAGTAATTTTAAATATTATTTGTATCCTGGAACTGTCCTTGATTGGAATGACTTTCCTCAAAGTATGGCAAGCCTTGCTACATGTGATTTTTGGTTAGCTGTTTAGATGCTTCTGTATACATCCACGAAATAATCGATATTTTTATAACTTAGTATGGGAGACTTCGTATTGTATATTTTTACAATGTCTGCCCTTCAACTTTACATGCAATCATGCCCTGGCCCACAAGAGTGGGTCGGCAATATTCCTACAATAAAATAAATAAGTAAAACAAATTTGTAGCGCAATTAATTTGTCATTGAGAATAACGATCTAAGAAATGATTATTGAAGCCTCTGCAACTGTATTTGCCTACCACCCAAGTGAGGGGAAACATAGTTTCAAATACATTTGTCAGTCTTCACACCTGTAGACACCGGGGAACTCCGATTCTCATTAAAGTTCACCGTCAATAGGGCGCAGTTTTTAAAGCGCCCCTCCTTTCACAGTTCTGTTTGAAATTATTTGTATTCGCTTTTCTTTTTCCGTAAAATTGAGTGAGTTATTTCAAGATCAAATCGAGATAAACTTAAAGCCAACGAAATTCTGTTTTTTTTTTCTACTCCTACACCTTTGTGATCCCGCAGCATCATCTTGGGTACCAATAAAAACTTTTAAACTATCGAATGATATGCTTGGCACATTGAACTTGCCAATATACAATTATTGTTCATCTTTAAGCGAATATTGCAGGTTCGTCTGCAAGGCAGTGACATTAAATTTGCTTATGAGCATGGCTAAAATACATTAAATCTTGTGACTCTGTTTGAAGGTTTCCTATGAGACCGTTACGTGTTTGTCGTGGATTGCATAGAGCCTAATAAAACGCTCGCCATCTATACTACTACTGGTTCGACTAGGCTAACTAAATATAGTTGATTTAGTTACGACTTCACTGTCTGGGAATCGAGCGATAACCATTTGTAGAAATGTGAATATTTAACGTTTTCCAGAGAGCCTGATCTACATAATCAGTCACTGAGACGTATACATCTTTTCTATGTAATTTATTCTCATTGTTGCACACCTGCAAAAACGTGGTTGAGTGCATTGTTATACCTCATTAATGCAATTTGTCGTCCTGTATAGTGTAGTTGAATCAATAAAACAAAAAGTCCTACATTGCGTCGTTTGAAACGCACGTGGCTGACACGTGGAAGAGCAGTGTTCAAACCCTGTCGGTTTAATCATCTATTATACCTTCCGCTGCCGTGTATAACGTTCCGGTAAAATCTTGGTTCTTCACTATTGAAGAAGCCTTAAAGCACCTAAACAACCCATATGTCATATTACCATATCAAAGAACCATAGGAATGACATATGGAATATTTTCTCAGTGAGGAACGCACTGGTCACTTTGATTGTTCGTTATATTTGTCTCTCAGATGACAAAAATGGAATTGTTTTCTGCCACCTAATTCTCTTCAATATTATTCTAGTTTGCGTTATTACGATTAAATAGAAGCTGCTCAAAGCACCAACAACAATTTGTGTGTTTTATGAGTCTAATCTGCATAAAAGGAGGAAGATCATCTCAAACCACTGGAAAGTATGAAGTCCTCGTATAAAACTATTGGTGCTTTCGTTTTGCTATGTCGTTTTGGTTTGGTATTGGGGTGATATAAATTGCATGGGTGAATATCGCCGCGTGCATGGCCGGGAGGGAACACACGTGGCTCTCACACACGCGGCCGGGGTTCGATCCCCGGTGCCGGACATTAGTTCTATTAATTCATTCTTCTCCGCACTTCTAGAAGATTCGTACTTACTTTTACCTTATTTACTCTCACCTAGACATCGGGCAGCGATAGTTTTCTAAAAGTTGTTTCATGGTGACTGAGAGCCTGTGTGACATGGTGCAGATGAAACGCACATAGCCAAGCTTCCTATGTGAAGCTTGACTAGGTGCGGTGTGCCAGCATGTTTATATACAGAAACTCATTCTTGATGAACAGGCGTGTGACCAACCAATAATTGTGGACAGTGATCACGTGCAAAAAGCTAAGTAAGAGTGAAGGCCGTACGTGCTCTTAGGTTACGTTACGAGTGGGGTTCTAGGCTTCGGTAAATTCCGATGAAACCCAAAAATTAACCCCCAAGCCGTTTTTTTTTAATTTTGGAAATCCAAAGTTCTTGAATTAAAGCTCTCCCTCATTGTGAATAAAGCAAGGTTTAGGGAAGAAAGTGGTTACCTACAGCGTTCCTTTGTGATAGCATGAGACACCCCACTGAACTGTCTGCGAGGCTGCTTGTCTGTTTCAGAAACGCACACCTTATCCAGTTTACTTCTTTTTATGATAAGGACGTTTTCCAAGTAATCGGGTCACGGGTATGTTCTCTGGGGAGATAGCAGTAATGGGATTACTGTAAATAAATTACTGTAATTAAGATAGTTTTTGCTGTAATAAGCAATGTAGTAAATTACTCTTCTATGCTGGCAATTTAGTAACGTGATGAATTACTTCCAGGCAGTACTTTCGAGGAAATTTCCCATTACTTTTCGTAATATACTTTTTTCTGATGCCCATTTGAGTACAAATTTTGTGACACGGGAGTTGGGAGGGAAACAAACACACAAAGGTGGGGTCGATAGGCGAAGCGGATGAAGAAAGGCTTTTGAGTGAAAACAGCTGGAGGGCCAATGCTCACAAAACTCCAGTCAAGACGGATTCACGGCGCATGCCATGGGGGCCGTACCTCGCCACAATGAAAGCTCCCCCTCCTTTTATGTAATGTCCCACGGGGCCCTTAAGGAGAAATAAATGAAAAGAAATGAAAGCCACTGAGAAGCTGAACACATTTTAAAACCTGAGAGGAGGGCTGAGTAATTAATCTTAAATGCATTGTCAAGTATCCAGAACTTTTCGTGAGTAGAGTTTTGTACTTGGCAGGTAAAAATGACTTTTTGTATATTCACTTCACCCTTAAGCTGCAAGTGCGGTGGAAGCCATGCGATCGTTGATGCAGTTCCATAGGTAGAAAGAAATGGTGATATTTTAAAGCAAATGCTATTTAAAACAGCCTTATTTTAGTTCAAATCACATTTATTTTATTGAAATTAAATTTTGTTCATTTAGATCACAGCAGCTCGACTATTGTGATGCTTTCTTCCAGGATTTATTTTTAGAAATGGACGGTTAATTGACCAATTCGTCCGATTAGTGATACTTTTGGGATCAAAACTAGTTTAACTAGCATAATACTTGTGTAGACCCACCATATTAAAAAAACAGCCCTTTTATTTTAGTAGTTAAATATCCCTGTTTGCTTTCTCTTTCGCGTTCTTATTTACTTGCAATAGGGCATTACTTTCCTAGTTGTTGTTTGTTTGCTTTTTTATTTCGCGTTCTGGTTAGCTTTACGTAACAGACGAACGAAGTAAAAGGTGGAAAGCAAGCTCAATGCTCCGAATGCTCAAAAGAGCACTGGATTCTGCTCGTGTTCAGTCCGATATAAATATTTCTTTCTTGGTGACTATTTTTTTTTAATATAAATATTGTCACAGAGTATGGAGTGAGACGATGAATAATTAACTGAAAAGAAAAGGTTTAATCGGCGAACTTCTGCCAAACAAAATTAACTAAGAGCGTCGACAAAGCAGAATAGCGGGCAGCGATTTGGCGTCGTAACAGCAAGCGAGAGAGAGACTGACTCGACAAGGTCGCGGGCAGCTCCCTATCTAATGTGCGTCGGCATCGCGAAACTACGGCCCATAAGGTTCTAGCATTGAGCGTTCGGGGTTAGAATGAACAGGCGCTTTCTAGAACAAGACACTAGGGAGAAATGATAAAAGTTACGCACCGAGTAAAAATGAACGCGAATCGTCTAGAATATCGTGACCGGGCGCGGCTTGCTCAACACTGCGCGCTGCATTATCACCCCCCCCCCCTTTAAAAGCGCGTCGACCCGACGCAACGTTAAAAGAAAACAAAACTGGCTCAAAAAATGCCATGCGACGAAATAAACATGCAGCGTCACAGTCCTAACGCGCGTAGAATGGCTTGAATAGAATTACGTGGACCACTTCGGGTCGTGGCTGGCGGCGTCCTCAAGGTCGGGTTACGTTGAGGAACACCTTTGCATTTAATTGTATTCTAATCATAACCTTAAAATGCAAGCCTTTCACCCTTGTTGGTGTTAGACTGGTGGCAGCTGATAAAACATGTTTGCTCTACTGGCTTCTAACCCCTGGTTAGCTCAGTTGGTAGCAGTTGGTAGAGCGCTCCACTGGAACTGGAGAGGTCCCGGGTTCGAAACGCGAACCAGGCGGATTTTTTCGGTCGCGCACCAGTCACCTAGCTCTGTTGGAGATTTGTGTTTCTCCTTTGTCCCTTTTGTTCCCCTTCTCCAGGGATTATTTTTGTCATTCTTGTCCAGCTCGCTTGCACCTTCGAATTTAATTGTATTATAATCAACACCTAGTAGTTCAAATTCCTAAGGCGGCGAATGTGCTTGTAGGGTCCAAAGTAGCGTTTTAACAGTTTCTCGCTGAGGCCGCGGCGGCGAAAGGGCGTCCACACCCACACCCTGTCTCCGGGCTGAATCTCCACCTCGCGGCGACAAAGGTTGTACCGGCCAGCGTCGATACGTTGTTGGTCCTTTATCCGAAAGCGTGTTCGCTGGCATACCGCTTCTGCCCTTTGGGTGACCAGCTGGGATCCGTCGGTGCCACCTCTCGTCGGGTCGTGGGGCAGCATGGCATCGAGCATCGTCGTAACCTTTATGCCGTGCTCCAGCTGAAAAGGTGTAACACTTTCGGTTTCTTGAATCGGCCTGTTGTATGCAAACGTGACGTAGGGCAACACCTCATCCAACGTCTTGTGTTCCACGTCCACGTATACCGAGATCGTGTCGGTGGAAGTTGGCTACTTCCGCAGCGGCTCCAAACGGGAATGCTTTTGTCTTGGCAAACCGGGTGACGTAATCAGTGGCGACGATTATCCAACGGTTTCCCCGCGTCAACGGGGAGAAAGGTCCAAGTAGATCCATTCCAGTCTGCTGGAACGATGCTGTCGGGAGCGCGATCGGCTGCCGGAGGCCTGCCGGCTTCGTCGGCTGCTTGAAGGCTGGATAATGTCGTTGAGCATTTCTGTCACTTGTCCGTAAATGACCTCTCTTTCATTTTTTGAGACCTGGTACCGCGGCCGATGCACAGAGAGGGCATCGTCGTTGGTAACGATCCGATGTTTGGCGCACTTTTGACGTCGTCACAAAGCAGCCGCTGAATTCAGCGAGGAGGTCTTTGAGCGGTCGTCCTTCCGTTGAATCGAACTTAGTGTTACCGTCAAGCTGCGGCGGAGGCGTACTACTGTACAGATGAGATGGCGGGGGCTCATCGCAGATCGCGCTGATTTCGGCTGCGGTACGGAGTTCCTCGACGTGGCCTATAGCGGCAACGTTTGTGCGCCTCCTGTCGAAAGTCCGTAACGAGAACCACAGTGCTTAATCCTGCAGCTCTGTTACGCCCCTTGCGACTCTTATTCCTCTTCAAAGAAGCAACTGGGCGCTGCCTTCCAGAAGAACTTCCCCGCACACTATTGCATCGGTCACGACGGGCACAAGATCACTCGACCGCGGCGGCAGGTACACGTGGTCCGCAATGCCTCGCGCGGCTGCTGACGTCATTTTGGATTCCTCCGGAGTAAGGACGGGCTTTCGCAGCGTCATCCTGTTCGCCCCAAGGTCGATCACGGCACCGTATTCACACAGGAAGTATATCCCAAGAATGACGTCTCTCGAACAATCCTTGAGGACGACGAAATTCACTGGACAGGTCTCCCCGTGGATGCCCACGCGTGCAGTACACCTTCCCATTGGTGTGATGATATGTCCGCCGGCGGTTTGCATTTTCAGGCCATCCCATGGTGTCATCACCCTCCGAATGCGGCGAGAAAGGTTTCCATTCAAAACGGGACGGTCTGCTTCGGTGTCGATGAGTGCCGTCGCGTCGTGACCGTCGATGGTAACGTCAAGGTTATTCAACACCGTCGCAGAAGCGTTGTTTCGATGCGTCTCGTTGCTAGAGTGGGAGTCCTCCGACGTTTGTGGAGGATATTGGCGTCGTTCGTCCTCGGCAATACCAACTACCCCTATTGCCGCACTAATGGTGAATTCGGGTAGTCGCCTCTCGCCTCTGACCTCGATTCAGCAGAGCGCCCCTTCCTCGCCGCCAGAGCTACTCGGGATCCTTTTCAGCCGATCACAACTGCTGGCTTCTGAGCGCTCCGAGATTCTCAGCCCAGTCACGGAATTAAAATTGCTCGACATTGCTAATGCATGAAAAATGACACGATCTTACAGCGTACGGTGGACGATTGAGCGAAATTTACGCTCGCAACGTGATGAAATAACGGTTGTTGCGTAAATTGTTTTACGCATCGGAATTTAAAAAAAAAAGAAAACAGCAGTATGCAAATTGATTTTTGCTGAACGGAACGAAAGCCAACGCTTGGAAACAGTTGTCAACTCATCGCGTTTTCGACAGTGAACGCGCTGCGATAGCGGTCATGCGTACGACAGAGCAGGCAAATATAAACTGGTTAATAAACCGCATTTTTCTCACGGCGAAATATCGTGCAAGCATCGCAATGTGACACAAATCACAGTGCATTATATGCGGCTCTCCCTTTATTTTACAACACAAACCTTTGAACGCACTTTTACCAAACCTGAAAATTTCTTGAAGCGACCACTAAACCCGGTAAAACAGCGGCGAGCTCTGCGAGCTGTTTCGTCGTCGGTTAGGCTTAGCGGATTCACCGCCGTGAGATGAACGGTCTCGTGAAAGCACTAGGAACCCTTCACACGTCGACTTTTCCTGTTACGTTCGCAAACGAATGTCGTCCCGTCCGTTGTAATCCTCGCACCGTCGAATGCACAAGCACTTTGTAGAACCACACATCAATCGCCGTCATGCCGTACCCCGCACACCACCACAGACCACTGCCGGCCATCGTCAACAAAACCACGTGATCCCCGTCCAAGTACCACGTGACGCCTGCGCCGCTCCGCACTCCGACGGCTACAGACGGAGTGCGAGAGAGCGCTCTGAGAGGGAGAGGCGCCCTCGGAATGAACCACCCGATCAGGCGACAGCACTCTCTTTCAACCACCCAATTTCGCGCGCTCTGGAAAGAGCGCTCGAGAGCGCGCAGAAAGAACCACGGGAATTCGCCATTAGTTTTGCCGACGAGGCAGGGCAGACTGGCTTTCCCGGCGGGACCTACGATGAGGCGGTGCAGGGAGTTGAGGTGAAGGCGAGCGAGCTCCTCGGGGTGAAGTGGCGGCAGGAGACGGTGGGCGGCGAAGATACTCATCGATGTCTAGTGGACTCGGATCGTTCAGGTAAAACCCGCGCAGCCCAAGTTCTCGGTAGGGGCGTCGGCGATAAATTTGGTTCGCTTCCCCACAGTGGAATCACAGCGGGCATCGGTCAGCCATCCTCCACACGTCAGTCTTCCTGGGTGCTGGTTTTTCGGGGCGCACGTACTGCCGTTCTTTGCGACGTCGGGAGTACTGGAGCGTTAAGGCCCATACGCACATTCGCGTTTGAACGCGTTTGAGTGCGTTGCGGCGTCCTTGCGCCCAGGAGCGGTCGCTTGCGGGGCGACGCGCGCCTACCCGCAACGCTCCGCAGCGCAACGCAAGCGAGTAGAGACTCGCTCAACTTTCCGAAGCGTTGCGGCGCGTTCGACCAATCACAAGCCGAGGGAGGAGAGGAGGGTGACGTGTCCGCTCGCGCCACTCGGCCGACTCGGCGAGACGTATCCGGTTCTTCGCCCGCAGAACTTGCTTTTTTATTTTGGGGAGCGGTGGGAAGTGTATTTTCCGAGGCTGCGAGGGTTCAAGCTTGACAAAACGTCGGGGAAGCCGGCGGGATCAGGGGCGGATTTAGAGGGGGGGTCCGGATGTCCTGACCCCCCTCTTGATTTCTGCGTGTCTAAAATTTAGGGCGTGAAACGAGGGAGAGGGGGAGGGGGTTTATGAACATATGGTACGCTGACAAACACCTGACCCCCCCCCCCCCCCCCTCAGGAAATTCCTGCATCCGCCCCTGGGCGGGATCGTCCCATGATCGAACACATCGACGCTGTCGCTGTGCGCCGCCATGTTGGCTTGGATTCCGCGTACTATTGGTGAGCCGCTAGCGACGATAGCGCGTTCTTATTGGCTCTTGATTGCGGTTGACTGCGTGTCAACGCAACTGTGCGTACAAGTTTGGCGCAAGCGTTCTTCGCAACGCAACGCGTCCGCTTGCCGCGACGGAACGCACCGCGCTCAAACGCGAATGCGCGTATGGGCCTTTAGAGGTTCACGTCGCAGTTGCGCCGTATACGGGGAAACAAGAGGCGGCGGTTGTGGGGTAATTGCGGCGTAGCTGAGAGTGGCCTCTTCCGGTTCTGCCACGGCGACAGGAGCTTCTGGCTAGAAGGCTCGCTGAACCTCTTCTTCGACGATTTAGGCGATGAAAATCGAGGCGGGGCGTTCAGCAGCGGGCAGACGTTTCCGGAGCTCTTCCCTGGCGACGTCGCGGACATTTTCTCAATGGTTGTTAGCGCCGATGCCGCCCTGGTCGAATCGGTAATATGCCGGAGCCGAAGCAAAATGCGTGCCGGCGAAGGTGTCGACAGAGGTTGGTGGGCTGAGAACAAGGCCGGCGAAGGTGTCGTTCTTCACGCCTCTCATCTGGACGCGCACCTTCTTCTCCTCAGTGGCCTGAAGGTCAGCGCGGCTGCTCAGGCGGAGGACGTCTTTAACGAATCTGGTGACCGTTTTGCTGGGGCCTTGAGTCCTTGCATGCAAAAGGTCTTCCGCCCGCACATAGAAAGAAAGCAACAAATGATAAATAAAATCATTTCTAGGTTTATTGTGCAGAAAATGATCAATTTTAATCATGGTAGTAAAAGTGGTCTGAACTAAATCAAAAAATCATTTAAATAACGATTTACATAATCTTGATTTTTATTCTCTGTCCTGACCAGTCGTGCGTCTATCTTTCGATACTCATCATGTCCTTGCCAACACCCACGTGCAGAAAGCGAAGCCAGGTGACGAAAAGAAGGCGGTTAACTGTTCCGTCAAGCGGGTAGCTATCACCGCGCTCTCAACTTAGGGCTGAACGGAATCTAATCGGAAACGGCAAAATACATAGAATAGAGCAGAGCCGTGTATTAGAGTAGTGTCTATATTATATTTTCCCGAGGTAGGCCACTCTGTTTTCTGTTTTTGTTTTTCCTCTGCCATCACCTTGGAAAGTGGAGTGAGTGAAAAGACAACGTAGAAAGTCAGACCGAGGACACATTTCAAGAGGCTATTTTTCTCTGGCTGCGTTTCTCTCCAGAAAACACCCGGCCCCTTGCGTGACGACGCGCAATAATTCTCGTTCTTCTGGTGTTTGGATGCAATACTCATTGAGGAGAACGTTGAGTAAATGCCTCGACCAGTCCACTTGGGACAAAAATTTCGACTGCGTCCGAGTCAAAAAAAAAAAAGAAGTGTTAGGCGTTTTCTCAACCATGTGCAAAACTGGTTCAGGAACGACGGATCTCATTTGCCGAAGTCCACATAAGGAGCGGCTTACCACATCTAACCAGTCTTTATGACTTTGTGTGAAATCGAGCTGCCATGGCACGACTAGACGAAGTGAACGACTTCTCCAAAATCAGTAGGATGAAACCACATCAGCCATTAACACATGAACTTCACTGCTAAATGAACAGCGTAACCGGTGAGCTGTTTGTTTTCACACATAACTAAAGAACCTATTTATTATGTTTACACTTCCGTCGTCGCGTGCACGAGATACCGCCTGAGGAAATTTTGAACTAGTTCCGAATTGATTTCATTACTTTTCAAGAGCAATTTTAATTTAATGTAATTACTTTTAGTGTGCGGTAATTTGTAATCTAATTTAATTACTGTTCGAAGATAATTTTGTCATCTCTGGTGTCTGCAGGTTGGGGGATCCCATGCCCTTGTCTAATTCTCTTAAACATAAACCCGATAAACCCTAATCTTTTGTCCTACATCGAAAATTGATTTCAAAAACACCAAAGCACTAAGAAAAAAATAAACCCTCAAAAAACACCCCCAAATTTCACAAGAAAAAATAAACCCTGAAACCACGCCGTACCAAAGTTATGACACACATGAGCATATAATTCGAAACAAGAACGTTCCGGTGAATCCCAACCTAACGTAAGAAAACGTAAACATTTTGTGTTTGAAAGTCATTGCCTTTATCATGGCATCTCCTATCGCAATAACCATTTAATATTTTCTTTCTAATGCTTACACACCAGATGTTATCCCGTCCAGGTGATTTATGCAGACCGCTTCAAATTCCATAGTAAACCGAGCTCTCAGAAGCCAACGGTGTTCTGAGAAGTATTTCGTGGTGACCCATCCACTTAGTTACAGATACTGAGTCTCACTTTTTTTTTAATGAGATAAATCGGCCACAGTAGCCCTGCCACCTGGCTGGTAGCGATGGTCGATGCGCCTTAGGAAGAATTTCCTCCGCTCCATTCGAGGTTTTGCTCTGGTAGCTCATATATGTCGTGGGACTATACTTCTAATGGAAATGCTGCCAAATAAATTTGAAATGAAAACTTCGCCAACCATTTTGCGGCTCCAATACTTTGTAGAATTTATGTTTAATATTATAGGCTCGTATATTACACTTTATTATACATTTTTTGTAAAGCATGGCTACAAAATTCTTCTGAAGACAATCTGGCACAGTTTGGTGTAGATATAAAATTTGTAAAATCTTTCGAGTACTTTGTAGTGATTATATTACTATATCTGGCGCAATTAAAAGTTTTTTAAAGTCGTCAGTTTAAAAAAGAAATACGAATGTAGCTTTAGGGTAGAGGCGCCTTCCATTTTCTGCTCCAAAATGTGGCTCAAACACAGTGGTATACCTACACCTCCGTCCAAGTTCAGAGAATTTTTTTTCTTTTAGAACTTAGAAGTTTAATAGCCTTCAACTTATTTTTTAAAGACCCAACTTATTTCCATGGCCAAACTGAATGGAAATAATAAATATTGCGATTATCGAGAAGCCATATTTTCTCTTCTTTTTTTTTTGTAGATCTAGCGGCTTGAATTGCTTTCTTCATTATGCCTCGCCTTTTTACCCTTGATATATGTATCTGCAAGCGATAGGTTAATAACGTGCATTCCATGACGAGCAGCCCCGTGGTTTATCTTGATTTTCATTGCTAATGAATGTTTGGACGACAAAAGTCGAAACGTCAACGCAGAAAGTATTGTTAAAAACATTTCTGCAAAACAAATGCTCATAATTTCAACCTCTATCATAGTATCAAAAACTGGAGCAGGCTTACTGTCAGAACAAGTGCACCTACACTGTGAGCTCTGCGTGCACGCCGAGTAGGGCGTTGACTGCAACTAAAATGAAAAACAAAAAGTTCCGCAGGATGTGCGGCTCCGAGTTTATGATCTACTTTGCAGCGCTATTTGGCAGGAAATGTATGAAACATCCTTGCGACAACAAGCCCGGAGAGAGCGGTTTGGCCAATGTAGGTATAGGCCAAGTCTTGCTTGAACCCGCCACGAGATCTTGCGTCCACTATTTTTGTTACCTGATATTTGAATGTCGGCTAAATGCAAATTTTTCGTAATAACAAATTCCTAAATTTTGACGCAAGTCGCATGATAAACTAGTTCGTTATCAAAGACTTTCCAAAGAAGATGGAAGATCAGCTACTTCATCACCACCATCAAACTCCCAGCTTAAGTACCGTTCTGAGTACCGTATTTTCTTCAGCAATAGCCGCACTTCTTATGAACATGGCCGTTGCGTCTGCTTTCCTGCAAAACAGACATACAGTCAATCATCGCGTTAATAACGAGGGCGAGAACACGGTTCTCCGTAAAAATCCGATCTGAGCTCATAGCATTTTTGTGTGAAGATGTTATCTCTTTCTCATAAATTGCTTCCATTTTCCTGCCGATCGCGGTATTTCGCTATCCCCGTGTTTCTCGGGAAAGCAGACCCACGGGAAAATTTCTTCATAAACAGTGCATCCATTATTTGAGCAAATACGATATTTCTTTTTATAAAACAATATTACCTGAATTACGAAGTTATAAAGTAACGGCCTTTCCCAAAATTAGTAATGAGGAAATGTGCAGGTGTCCATGCGCGCTTCTAGTGAAGGTTCCAAGATGCGAGGATCAATCTCGAAACTTTCAAACTAAACATTCATTGCAGTTGACACTGCAATGAAGAAGCTAAGTTCTGAGTAGTATTGAAAGAGGTAGTCGTGTACTTGTTTGCTTTTTGTATACCTCGTGTTTGAGCGCTACTTTTATATTTTTAGGATATTCCTTTTTAGGAAAAAAAAAAACACTTTCTAGAAGCATTTTCTTTATAAAAACAAAATTCGGGAGTCGCATGACAGGGCTATGAGTCTTACTATGTATTTTTAAGCCGGTGACCAAGGTGTGACTGATTGGCGAGGATCTTAAAGGGCGAATGCAACAATATTCAGTTGAATTTTTTTTTACTCTCACAAGGGCTCACTGGAACTAGTGGGAACCAAGTGTACTCGCACGCTAAGTTGCTGACCAAGATACTTCTTTGTTGCGATAAAATTTTAAGGATAGAGGCTTAGGCTATTCTTTTTTTTTCAAACTCTCCTTCGCAAAACTTGACGGCGTGGTACGGTAGACGCAGCGTTGGTATACTTCCACTGGAAGGAAATTTTAATGAGGCGGATAGATTGGATCAGAACATTGCGTGTTCATTCTATTTTGGGCTCGTGATAATCAGTAGCTCGACGAGCATTCGAGTAGAGTCACTGAGAGATTGAGAAACGCAGAGTACGGCTAATCCCGACCATCACATTATCTCTCATCTGCCAATGAGACAGCACCATTTCTTGATAGCAACGCTGAAGAACCAATCGTTAAAAAAAGCGTTAACATATTAGATCAGACGGTGTTTTTTTTTGTTTTTTTTTTTTTTTGCTTTTTAAGCCGTTGGTGACTATAGTGGCTCGTGCCCAATCGCTGCTACGAGCCCAATCATAGCAATGCCTAGAACTCAGCGCGCGTCCTTTGATTTTCCAACCCCAGTAAATGGCTCTATGATAAACGTTGGTGGCATATAATTGGCTCCAGATTACGTGGCCGCTTGTTCTGGTTGCGAGTTGAGGTGTACGCTGCTCGTTTATCTTCAGGTTTTTTTCTTCCGCTATAATACTGCGCGGAAAAAAGCTAACACGCGTTTCACGGGTTATGCATATCAGGTATTTTTTATAAGTGATGTTTCCGCAAGGCAAAAATCGTTGCACCGCTCCTTAAACAAAAAACAAAAACAAATCGCCGTCAGTTGGCTGCCATCAGGATAATATTGATATTCATCGTGGAATATAGCTCATAAAATAAAACATAAGCAACCTGAATAAACTTGTTTTAATAATTGTAGAAATTCCTGCCAAAAAAATATAGTTTTGTCCATAGATTAAAAAAATGAATTCTAAAGTTTTAAGCCTAATGTGTGGTCCAGGAATATGCAGTGCAAAACAGCCAGCTAGTACAAACGTCGAGGTTAATCCCCTGTATTTTTTCATGAACGCCAATCAATTTCTTTTTTGAGAAACTTCTAGAGCTTGGACTTCCAAGGCAATATTTCGAAATTGCAATGTTGCAAATATTGTGGGAGAAAAACGGAACTTGAAACCAGCATTAGCAATGACGGCATCCACCTCCTTGCGGGTGGTAGTAGGTTTATCGCGTGTTTTATCTTCTTCTCAGCCAGTGTTGGGAACTGCATTGTACTTAAAGTATTACTTTAAGTGGGGATGGCAGCTTGGGCAATTTCGTAAAGCATCATAACAACAGCAGCGCAAGGCAACAACACGCACACAAACACACACCAAAGACGCATACAAATTACAACGCTGACTTACAGTTGTAAGTCAGTGCTGTGTCTCTTGGGGTGTGTCCTGTGTGTGTGTCGTTGTCTTGCACTTTTGTTGTTATTATACTTGAAGTGGATTTAAAAGATGCGTGTACTTTACTTGAAGTACATTCTTTGTGTATGTGCTTGTAACTTAATTAAAGTGTTTTCTCTGGTACTTTCTGAGGAAACTATTCTTCCCCAACTTCAAAGTACATTCACTGAACTTGGTCTTGCTGAATTTGTATCACAAAATGGTGCTTTGTCAACTCAGAATAAATACTGGGAGGGATATTCTACTCTCACCAGAAAGGTGAGCAGACGACATATTGCTCCAGCTGTGCTGGGAGCGGCTTCCCCGCAGCATTTCGACTCAGCGAAACTCGGCCTCTGGTGTACAGCTCACTCGGTTCACCGTTAGTTTAGAAGCAGAGCATCGCCGGTTCGGTTCTCCGCAACCAACCCTCGCGCGCTTCTTTTTATTATTTTTTTTAAAGCGAACTTTTTTATGAATGTTACCTTTGCATGTGCGTCTTTCCTAGCCCGGGTTTCAGGGCTAGACCGCTATCTATTTTTTTCATTTCCTCAATTATATTCCGACGTCGAGTGCTTCACTCGATGTCGAAGGACACTGCGTCCGCTACGAACGCCTGCAGAGTAGCTGACAACGTGCGGCTTCCATTGGCAAGCAAGCACGAACTTGTATCTGAGACCAATCAGCACCTGTGTTCGATACGCAACGCCGCTATGATCTATTCGACATGGGAGTATAAGCCATTCCTAAAAGGAGGCTAAATGGGGTCATTAAGTTAGAGGGGATTTTTAGCGTATTTTCATCCCACGAATCCGAACATGACGTGCGCTTGACTCAAGTTTATCGCTAGGCGCGAGAAAATGCGAAGAAAAAAACGCGCTGGGTGTGACGTTATACTAGGACAGGCCCAGCTTGAACTTAAAGAACAAAAACGTAAAACACAGTGAGATAGAAAAGGCAACAAAAATACCGCTAATCTTTTTCTTTTTCTTTTTTTTTCTACGGCATTTACACTGACGCTTTGATCCCAATTTGGACAGTCCGCAAAAATCGGTTTCTCAACGTATCACGCAGGAATTTACTACAGAGGTGGAGGCAAGTGGGTGCACGCATAAAGTTAAAATATCAACGGTTGAGCTTACCTTGTTCAAAAAAGAGAAAAGGAAAACCTGTTTCGGGCTATCTGCCATGACATTGCAAACGACGTCATGAGCGGGCTCGCCTAGTTAAATCTGCCAACAACAGATGCCGGAAGCGTCGAGCGCGTCGGCGACGATCTTAGAAGACGATCCCCGGAAACTTTTCACTATACCGGCGAGCGTCTCTGCAGTCACGTTCGGCGCTACCGACATCTTTCGGTGGCGGATTTAACTAGGTGAGTCCGATCATGACGTCGTCTGCGAACACCACGGCAAATGACCCAAAACAAAGGAGGGGGAGGGGGGGGGGGTCTTTATTGAACTAAGTAGGCTCATAAGTGGGATATTTTAACTTTATGCGAGCACAACCTAACCGCACCTCTTTATTAAATATTAGCGCGTTGCGTTGAGAACTCGATTTTTCCGGACCACCCAAATTGGAATCGAAGCCTTGGTATATATTCACGCACTTCATGAATATAATCCGCACGCGCGGATAGGTAATATGGGGAAAACAAGTATGTTTCACGTTGAATGCGAGTCAGAGAGTGAAATACACTGCATAGAAACTTCAAACGAAGTCTTGTTCTGCCGCCTTTCAGTGTACTCCATTTCAACTATTGTCTTGAGCACATCGCACTAATTTCTCTACTTTTTACTGCTTTTCCTACAACATACTTATACGCTAGATTTTAACTTTTTCTAATGTATTTTTATCTAGAGTATGTTGGGGGGTCCCACACAGTGCAGGCATATATTCTAATATAGGCATCCCGTTTGTTTTATGTCATAGTTCCCGTGCAACTTGTGGAAAGCTTCGAGGGTCTCCACGTAAGAAACGCAAACATTTGGAAGCGTCTGCTAAGGTATAATCTACATGCCGATACCAAAAAACGAGGATGTAAGGTAAGTCCTGAATACTTATATTCTGAAATCGATCTCGTCGAGTGTTGATGATTTCATAAAAATAACTTGTGGTTCAATTTTTTTTTCTAAAGAAAGAGAGGCAAACAGGTTTATCTAGATTCAATTTAATTTTTCATTTTCCGCACCATATATCTATTTTATCTAGAACCCTTTGAATTATGAAGTTGTCACTAGCACACGTTCCTTCTCTATATAATATGCAATCATCTACGAATATTGTCATACATGAAATAACTAACTCATCAATGTCGCTTACAGAAATTAAAAAAAAATAATAAATGTCTTAACTCCTACCCCTGTGGGACGCCTGATGCTATCTGTGATAAATTTTATTATTTCTCATTTACTACAACGTACTGGCATCATTCGTGTAAATATTCAGATATTGAGGAGATAACTTGACAATTAATATTAAAGTCTGGTAACTTTGCTAGCAATAACTTATCAAGTGCCATATAAATGCCTTACTGAAATCACAAAAAAAAACACAGCCGACTGTTTTAGGGTTATCCAAGATTCAGCCAAATCGTGAGTAAACTCGGTTAACTGCGTGACGCAAGACAACCCTCTCCAGAAGCAATATGGTTTCGAATTCAACAATGTCTGAGGATCTTTGTGTTTAAAATAGACGTGTACAAGATGTGTTTAAGAATTTTACAACAAAGGGAAGTTAGTGAAATAGGACGGAAATTTAAAACGATGTTACGAGGCCCAGATCTAAAGGCTGGTAGGACAGAAACTACTTCCATTCATCCGGTAAAAACAAAAATCATACAGTGACTTTTCAAATACGATTTTCAGATATTGGGACACTTAACGCGCATAATAAACAAGTATTGTGTTCGTTGCCGGTGCTGACGTTGCTGAGGTATGAAACTAGGGTCACTGAAGAAGCAGTGTTCAGGCAACACGCATATTGCAAGGGCAAAGTTCTTCTATATGACATGTCGAACCCGGAAAACTTCTCTAAAAACAAGCATGTCTCCCATAGAGGAGCACGAGAAACCGGGCCCGGGACAGGTTGTCATTAGCCGCATATCGAGGAGCCATCTGGTGGCGACGCTTGCGACCAAGGGGAAAGAGGACTTTATCTGGCAGCAGCGACGCGCGCGGTATCCACACCTATTTATATATCTCACACCGTGGTCCAGACGCAGCCGACTCTATGCGCGAATGGGGCCAATCAAGGAGCGTCAAAAACGCGCGTCACTGAGCCTTTTCTGTTTATGATTGTTTGAGCGATGATAGAACACGTAGAGAACCTTGACCAACGCCGTGATGGTGCAGTTTTGACGCTGTCTCATTGGTCCCACCAGCTCGTAGCGTCGGCTGCATCTTGACTTAAGGTGAAACAAAGTGATCTTGGAGCCGATGAGTATACTGTGAGACAGTCCCCGCGCGGCTCGCAGGTTGCAGTGTCCTTGTGACGACGCAGCGAGTTAGTAATTTTGTCTGATTTGGTGTGTGTCTCGTACGCAGATAAACATGGGTGTAGTATCTTTTCCAATGCTGGTCGTTCCCTGAAATAAAGCCTTTTACAGCGAAGCTGTATATATGACTCGTGCAGCATCCTCGTCCTCGCGTGGCGTCCTCGTCGTGTCGGCGTCCTCACGGAAAACAAAACCCTTCAGCGACTGGAGAGAAAAGTGCATACTTCACGCATACAACATGCAGCGCAGCATTCGTTTCAATAAAGAACAAGCACAAAAGAAGCATCCGAACCACATAATTTATGGTCAGGCGCTCCTGTTAACAATCCGAAGCACGCAGCGCTCACCGCATACGTTTCTCGGTAAAGATTACTGTTGCGCAAGCAGCCGCGGCGACGGCAGCTTGCAAAGTGGGGAATGGCGTCACATGCCTTTCATATATAAACTAAGAACCCGACTGTACTCGGTTTCACCTTACTTCCTGACGCAGCGGACGCTTTGAACTATCCTAGTCAATCCCGTTCTGTGGACATAGCCTGTGATGCGCTTTCCGCGCGTCGCTGTGCCTCCTCTCTAAGGGCGCGCGACCATCATACGGCCTTGGATTTTCTCCCATGGCTCGTAACATCCGCTGCGCTCTGACGTAAGGTGAAATAGAGTATAGCAATTGATTTCATTGTTGTCGCAGCACCGCTATGGGTAGGCCACGCATGGTTAGGACTCCCGAGAAGCAGCTTAAATACGAGGAGCGACAAAGGGAAAAGAAACGGCAATACACCTTTTTCACAATACTGCCCTCTGTTGGCGGCTGTGAAATTCCGGCACAATGGCGGACTAAAACCTTAACGTCACGGCACACTGGAAAAAACATAAACACAAAAAAGGTGATCAGCGCTGTGACGTTGCACTTTCGACGATGTTTGATCGCCTCGTCGGCTCGTAGTATTGGCCGCGCTCCAACCTTTGCTACCTTATGGAATGACTTACACGTTTGTTGATGCCGTTGTTCTACTATTGTTCAGGAGTTCCGACCTTCTAATAATTGGCACGTCACTTTCGAAAGGGGTCTATACATACGACCAGCGGCGGCCTTTAGTATAGTGCAGTGGGCAATCGTTGCAGGTTATACCACTGCTTCGCTGGCCAACCACCTTCGCAGCGTGGATTGGAGCCCCAATTTTTCGCAAGCCTGCAGTTGCTGGTTCCGCGTCGGTCACTATAGTAAGAACAACACACGCTCACATGGTCTAGCCCGTGCGGGCCTGACGCTGCCAGCAAGACTGCTTCCCGAATTCTTTTGCGTGAGCTGGGCCTGAACACTCATTTGTCTTGGGGAAAATACACCGAGCAGTCCAGTTATGCTGGGGAGCTAATAAGCTGTAGGAGGACCAACACCGGAGGTATGCGTTGCACCGTTGCTGTGGACAAGTAACGTACACCCTCACAAAGACCCTCATCAAGCCTCCTCAACCACTACATGTGGGTTATAAAGACATCATGGACGCCTTTTAAAACCACATAAACCCGAAGCCGTTCAAACTTTACTCAATGTAATTCTTCCCCAAACTTGATCAGCAAAACTGCCTCTTGCTGATCGTTCACAGTCTGGGAACGTTTACCTCACCGCCTTCCGTAAACTGTCCCTAAACTTTCGGGTCCGGCGAGCCAGCGCTTCCACTCCCCATAAAGCTGCCAACCGACTGGCTTTTAGAATCTCAAAAAGGAAGTGCTCAACGTTTGAATAATGTGCAGAATATTAAACGCAATAACCGTTACGTCTACGAACACGATTAGGCAGTGACGCTTTGCTTCACCAGTGGTGCCTGCATAAGCTGCTGGCGTTTAGCGTTCTTGAAGAAAGAAAATCTGAAGTTCCGCCAATGCGATGAATAAATTCGACGAAATCAAATCCTGAGGACAAGACAAAACTCGACAAAGCATATTGGTTTGCGACGGTACCAACGGTACACAATGCAGGCATACTCAGTCCGGGTTGGAGACCAGTAGATTCAGTCGGTCATCTCGCCGGAACGGCCAGGTTGCTTCGGATTTTCCGAAATGCTGAGATAAATATAGGCAGTGCCACGGTCGTTAAAGCAGCGCCACCAAGGAGGCACAAAAAATATTAGGGCGTATAGGCCCCTCCATTGTAATTCCTAGAGCGAAAGGTTAAGAAACTGTTTCTGCAAAAAGAGTCAACTCGATATTGGGTCCGCGCTGTTGATCCAGGAAAACTGAACACCACATTTAGCGTGAACACGGCATCGACGCTTTTTTCGCGTTTTGCTCAGACAGGATTTTAGGAAATAAAAATTTACTGCTTATCTTGGTGTCCCGACTGAGCACTATAGACCACACTAGTAGTCTTGGCTGAAGCGTATTCATTCCACGAGTAAACCATGAAAGCCGGTGATCCCTCGGTCGTTCTTGCAGTTTCAGTCTCTGTACATATGTACAGTCAGCACGGAATGAAACCCGAACGCCGGAACGCGTGGCCATCGATACAGGCTGCTCCACCTGGAGGGCCTCTGAGAACTAATGAAAATGCACCTGGGTGCGAGGGTGCCGGTCCAACTAAGATGTCCTCAACCCTCGCGCGGGGCGTCTGGGACTTCCGCGTTGCGCCGGTGGCGCGCTGTAAGCGCCGTTACTCGGGGTGCTTTTCTGTCGCCGCACTGTCGCCCGGTCGACACCGGGCGGCCGCTTAGCCTGGCTATAGCTCTTTGCGATAGGCCGTGCTCAGACAGGGTGGTGAATTTATTCCGCTCTGGAATTGATACGCCTGGCATATCGGTGGTTACCAAAGAGAGCGTCAGCAAGCAATTCCTCGCTTTTTAAGATTCGACTTATAACCTCGCACAAAAACATGGGCATTGCTCATAAAAACCGAGGCATCCGCGTCGGTCTGTTGTAGCATGTTTGTTTTTTTTTTCATAAAGAGTATGGTCGTGCGAATAAACAAATTTCATTTCGCGTTTATGACGTTTCACTATTTCTCAGAAACCGCGCGTGGCACTTTGTTCACTGGAGCCCCAGCGTGGTTCCGGTGAAACGTCATCAAGCACTACGGGTCTTCTGTGCACGAAATGTTTCAACTTTCATTTCGCCCTTGCGATACACAAAGCGATAGTGAATGACAGCGCTGAAGAGATATCGCTGGGAATCCGATACACAAAGCCAGTGACAGTGCTTTTTATATCGGATGTGACGGCGCTTACAGCGTGCCACCGGCGAAACGCGGAACCCCCAGACGCGCCGCGCGAGGGTCGAGCTCATCTTAGTAGCACCCGCACCCTCGCACCCCGGCGCATTTTCATTAGTTCTCAGGGGCCCTCCAGGTGGAGCAGCCTTTATCAACGGCCACGCGTTCCGGCGTTCGGGTTTCATTTCGTGCTGACTGTACGTGGTGCGGATGTAGGACAAAATGGTCCCGGACAAAATGGCCCACGACAAAATGGCTCCGGACAGAAGGGTTCCAAGCGCAAACCCGGACAAAATTTTGGTTGCTTTTTGAAGTTTTAGTGACCTGCTACCCTGAAGCTGTATTCCAGACACGTGTAATCTGTATATTTTAATGTATTTAACGTTTTTGTCGTATACTTGAGAAAATAACTAAAAAATTCCAAAAGTTAATTTAAGTTCTATTATCGCTCACTTCGCTCTATAGCTTCTATTCGCATAAGTCACAGCACTGTACAAAGCTGGAGCTTGGAGGTCACTACTCAAATACACACGCGCACACTAAAAACGCAAGGCCGCGACACACTGTGCGATTGATTGCACTAGCCGGTAATACTATGCACAAAAAAGTCGACGAACGCCATTGGTACGTTCTCTTTAAACAACCGCTTGATTGGTACTATCCGCTCGTAGCGTCGGCTGCACTGTGACTTTAGTAAAACGTAGTATATAGGCGCGGGAATAAATTTTCTATAATTTCGAATTATCGCAATGGCCCTGCAAGGAAACGTATGCTCATGATGATTCAGACATTATCATGAACATACTACATATTTGTGATGGCATGCGTGCAGTCGGATATCGATACTGCGTGACGCACTTTAAAGACTACAGGATAGCAGTGGTACTGCACTGGCAAAATGTCTCGTATAAAGGGTACACCGGCTGCCGCTCATCAAATGCAGACCGACCTTACACTGAATAAACAGAAATTGCAAATGTATTCTCTGTGATGGCGTGTTATGGAACAGTGTCTTTCTTATCGTGTTGATTATATCAAATGTTATGGACTGATTATTTGATAAATGCACTCGTTTATTATTTCTATAGTGTACTTTCCCTTTCTTCTTGGCTCAGCTACTGCATGCAACCTGTTTTATATTGAATATGTAAACTTTAAAATGTTCAATTCGCAGCAAGTAAAAACAATCGACGAACCCCCGAAGAACAAGCAAACAATAACTCAAACTTTGCTTGGGACCATTTTGTCCGGGTTTGTGTTTGGGACCATTTTGTCCTGGACCATTTGCCCGGGACCATTTTGTCCGAAACCATTTCCCCCTGGATCATTTTGTCCGGATCCCACTGGGTGCACGTAAACAGAATGCATCACCATTTTCTCGGAAAAGCCACATCGATGGGCGATAGGCTTTCCTGTTTGTTGTTTCCTTTCGCAAACACAAGCAATGCACAGCTGCCATACCAGCACGCTCCAAGCCTGTTGCGTACATCATAGAGCTTACAGACATAAGGGTTACTGCGCTTGCGAGCTGCGCCCGTTTCCTCGAAGCGCTAACCGCGGCTAAAGTTAGCCGCAGTACCTAGGAGAGGGATTTTGAAATCATGTGACTGGCTCGATAGGGATGCGGGGAAACATGGCGGTGTCTCGGTGAGTGAGCGCCGCTCGCTTAAAAAATAATATATCGTTATCTGCAATACCGGGCGCGTTAGTCAGCAACGAATGGTGCTGAGGCTTTCGTTTTGCCTTACCTGACTTAAATCGCAAAACATAAGCAATCACCTCACCGCATTTTTTAGATAGTCTTTCGATTCTGGCCATTCCTAAGCCTAAATGAACGCGAGAATTGGCGGCATGGCAACGTCTTTGGAAAGCGGATTGCCTTGACTCAATTGGCAGGGTGTTGATAGCACACAAAAGCAGACAGCGTCCCAATATACCTTTTTCTAAATGTCCCAAGCACCGAGGTGCATGCTTTGAGTGTAGTTACATGCGTTGCACGTGCTGGCGTCTGCAGTAGTAATTGTTCTAAAGCAAAAAGTCAAAAATAAAGTTTGCCTTGCACGCGCGTTCGTCAAAGCCTTATTATGATTATTTACTTCGAATCTTTTATAGACGTTTCCACTGTTTACAAAAATTACAGTCCACACGTGTTAAATCACAGTCCAGAACGCGCACGTTCGTCGCTTCGGAAAGCGAGCAAATCACGCGCCATACGCACGAACACTGAAAATGGAACCTGCCAAGTGTCCTTCTTTGGAAAGGTCTATAAGAGGAAGGCCAGCGCGCGCGGACCGTATTACACTTTCAGCGTTCTCCTCGATGTTTGGGTAATTTAAAAAAAGATCTATTGGGACGGTGTCTGCTTTTGTGTGCTATCAATACCCGGCCGCTTGAGTCAAGGCAATCCGCTTTCCAAAGAAGTTGCCTTGCCGGCAATTATCGCGTTCATTTAGGCTTAGGAATGGCCAGAATCGAAAAACTATCTAAAAAATGCGGCGAGGTCATTGCTCATGCTTTGCAATTTAAGTGAGGTAAGGTAAAGCAAAAGCCTCCTGCACCATTCATTGCTGACTAACGCGCCCGATATTGCAGCCACAACAACATATTAATTCCAAAGCGAGCGGCGCTCACTCACCGGGGCACCGCCATGTTTCCCCGCATCCCTACCGAACCAGTCACGTGATCTCAAAATCCCTCTCCTAGGTACTGCGGCTAACTTTAGTCGCGGTTAGCACTTCGAGCAAACGGGCAGTATGAAAATCAACGAGAATGAAACGTGCCAGCGTGTAGTGTCTGACGTTTTGCAAAAGTGTCTCAGCGTCCTGAAGGTCGACAACTTGTTGCCGCTTAGAAATTCTGAAGAGCTAATAGACCCTTTACTGAAGTCAGCGACTCTAGTGTCGGTTGCGCGAACTTGACAAAATCCGCCATTACTGCGTCGTCAAGATTCGAGGGGGTTGAACCTGAACCATTCCGCTGCGTTCGGCAGTGTTAATAGCGTTTGACATGCCAACCTATTGCTGCGTCCCTCAATGCACCCAAAGAGGACCAAAAGATGAAAAACAACAAGGTGAGTCTATTTTTTTAGGGGCGAAGCTTCTTAGGGGCTAGCCATGTCCGTATGTCCGTCCGCCGTAGGCCGGCGTCGGGTGCTCGTGGTTCTGCTCGTGAGATCACGTGCTCACGAGCACGTGAGCACATGCTCGCGTGAGCACATGCTCACGTGCTCGTGTAGGGCAAAAAAAAATTGAAAAAAAAAAGATGAAAAAAATTATGAAAAAAGAAAACGAAGAAAAAAAAGAGTAGGGGGTTCTGAGATGCTATCCCATGTCTTCTTAAAAAAAAGAAAAAGAAGAAAACCACACATTCTCCTACTGATATGAATGAATATGATATGAAAAAAATATGAAAAAAGAAAAAAAAGAAAAAAAAGAGTAGGGGGTTCTGAGATGCCATCCTATATCTTCTTAAAAAAAGAAAAAGAAGAAAACCACACATTCTCCTACTGATATGAAAGGGGCCATGAAACGAATTTTGGGCTGGGATAAATGATTTTACATTGGGACTTTACTAATCGCATATCGTTTAGTTGGCCAAAAGGAAGAGGGTGGAAAGTCAAAAGTCAGTTTTTCGGTACGAACATTTGAAAACACAGCGGACTATTTTGTACCTTCTTTCCTTCCAAAGCTCTCCGCCTTTTCACTATAATACATCCGCGGTTCCCAAAGCGCGTCAGCGGTGCCAACCTGACGTCAGCCGAGCCCAGCTCATGCATTGGACACGAGAACTGCGTCACTCGGACGTATGCGCTCGTCAACAATCAATCCGTCGACGAATATTTGGATTCGCGTTCGTGACCAATGAGTGCCCTGACGGAACTTATCGTCACTGGCGAATGACAAGTTCTAAGGTGTGCATACAAAGCACGGTGGAAGCTAGGAGTCATCGCACCGGTGCCGAAGAATGTCGCGACGACGTGATTTCACAATTCGCATTTGAGTTGAGGATTAAAGCTAAGGAGGAAGAAGTAGGAAAATCGTTTCATGACCCCTTGAATGAAAAGGCTCGGCATGCTGCGGCTCGGCGTCTACGCAGAGCAAGCACCACCAGAGCTTCGCCCCAAGCAACATCATTCACCACGTGGAGATGCGGTCAATTTCTTTCTTAGAAACAAAGAGCTGCGGTCAAAATTTGTAGTGTGGTGGGAAGTGTTCGTTTGAGGCCCTTTTTCGTGTTAATTTTACTCGGCCCATTGCCTTCTCTAACTCTGCTTTACCTGTATACAAAGAAAGGAATGTGAAGACGACGACGGGGCAGTGGCGTGCATGACCGTACCGCGACAACTTGTACGTAACGAGTCACAAGTGACTGATTACGTGTAATCAATCACATTTTATTGGAACTTTTTTTCACGTTAAAAACACTAGTATTCGAGGAAATCGGGTGATGCAGATCCGCGCGGAGTGAGCGACGATCACATTTGACCTGTCCCCTGCTGCCTCAACGCTTTTCGAAGCTTCGAGCGCGTGTTCACCGCTCCGGAGTGTAAAGTTAGCACAAATAAAAATAATCTTTAGAGGATAACCCCTGTCCACGCGGCATCGTTTCGAAATGCGTGTGAACTGCACGAGTAATCGTGCGATGAATCCCGAAACTGCGAGCGACTCCTGGCCAGTATTCAGAGTTGATTTAAGACAACGTTGCGTTGTGGTGTCCAATCACAAGTTGTGTGAAGTTTCCAGGTAGGTAGGGGCCCGTAGCTGCGGATAATACCTAGTCCGCACAAACACTCGTGCAAAAAAAAAAAAAAAAACAAAAAAAAACACGAGCGCAAGGAAAATTCGCACGTCGCGCATTACATGGGATTCGATAGGACATTGTTTTACGTTCCCGACCTCGGCATTGCATGGTTGCTCTTGTTAGCACGGAAAGGTGTACTTCGTCTCTTTGATGCCTGTATCGGGAGCTCGTGCTGCAGCGTCTAAACATGTTTTCAAACGCGCGTCCAGGGCGGTATTGGGCCTCCGAGAACGATTTGCTTTGTTCGTCCCCTCAAAGCTCTGCTACAGAGCTGCTCTTCAAGTGCTTTGACCACATTACCTCGTAACGTTGTCCGTGAGCATAGACCTCATCCGATCACAACCGCAAAAGACACAGCATGGCATAGAATACATCACACAGCATATTTGTCTGCCACAACATAAAGTATGGAATGAATGAATGAACGATGTGTTGTTGAGAATAACACTGGAGAGTAAAACAGACGTACACATGAGATGCATGGAATAGTTGACTTTATCAAGGTCGTTTCAAGAGCTTGTTACAAAACAAATAGGGACAGAGAGACGCACCTGAGTCTTCACAGAAGGCTGTTTAAAAACCACCAGTAGAACAGCCCGACGGAAACAAGTTTCTATTGCAAAGTTCCGTCTTCATCGTTTAAGTTATACAACCACATTTTTTCTAACCGCACTATCTCTACTACCAGGTTTCCCAATTTATCTTTCCGAGAAGCAAGGAACTCCACAAGAAGTGGATTGTTGTCATTAAAAGGGACGAAGAGAATCATTTTAAGGTTACCCAGTCCACTAAAGTGTGCTCAAAACACTTCAAGGAAGAACAGTACCTGCCTGGTTATGTGAATGGCCGAAGGTTTCTGAAGGAAGGTGTCAGTTCTATCCGTATTTGGGTTTTCTGTTGCTAAAGTGCCTAGAAGGACAGTCCACAGAAACGCCGCTGCACCACTGAGTAGTCCAGTGAACGTGGCGGCTGCAGTTGGAGATGAAGCAAGCACGGCAAGTTGCGAGGACCAGCTCCCACCGGACCCACATGCGTCCCTGCTACTTCAATAGGAAGAGTCGAACAAGCTGCCCTGGCTAGTCGGCTTACATCTGACCTTGAAAAGTCTCAAGAATAGCTCAGTAAATCCCAAAGAGAAGTTCTGAAACTCAGGAGGCACATAGAACTTCTAGAAGAACAGAACAAAAAACTAAAACAGAAAGTAAGCCGCAAATTTTCCATCGAGTGCTTTAAGGATGCCCCAGAGGACGTCCAGTTTTACATGGGACTGCCCGATTATGGAGCATTTATTTTTTTGCTCAAGTTTGTTGACCCAGGAAACAACGGAGAGAATGTGAAGCTGTGGTCAACATCATACTCTCAAGACAGCAAGCAAGGTCGGCCCCGAAGCTTGCCCCCTCACGACGGACTCTTCCTGATCTTGGTTCGCCTGCGCCTTGGACTGTTTGAGGACTTGGCCTTCCGATTTAGAATTTCTGTTGGCACGGTTTCGCGCCTGTGCACAACATGGATTAGCTACTTATACATGCACATTGCAAGACTAGACTTATGGGCAACGCGGCAGCAAGCTGATGAGTACATGCCACCTGCCTTTAAGGAGAAGTGTCCTACGACAAGGGTGATCCTGAATGCTACAGAAATAAAGTGCCGGGTGCCCAGCTCAGTTCTGCTCCAGTCCTCAAGTTTCTCCACATACAAGACCACAAAGTCCACAACAACGAGTCTTCAGCTGCGAAAGTTCGTTTAGAGCTGTAGTAAGCTGAGGTTCGGTAGGTGTGACGCTACCGATTTCCTTCTGCTTTAGTGAGTCGAGCTCAGTTGTTAGGTTGTTAACGCGTCCTTCTAGAGCGGAAGCAGAAGGTTTACCTCCTGTTGCTAGAAGGTTTACCTCTTGTTGCAGCAGAGCAAGGCTACTCTGAAGCTTCGCGACTGTCTGCACAAGCCCAAGGAATTCATCCTCTTGTTGCTTGCTCATAGGGCCTGGGTTCTTCTCTACATCCCAAGACATCAAAAACAACAAAGCTCTAAAAGATTCAATACACGCTCTAAAAGATTCAATACAAGCTCCGGGGCATGGAAGCACAACTAGGCAAACATAATTCTACCTAAAACAGTGGCAAGGTCTACGACTACTAACCTGCGGCAAGACGAAAAACATGAGCCACCTCATCGCTGCACATCTTCCATGCTTACTGGCGCGCTGTAGACGGGGGGGGGGGGGGGGGATCTCTTTGTAAGCGCTGCCGTTGATGTCACTGTGGACGGCATAGCACGAGGGAGGTCCTTTGTGATCTTGATCCCAGCAGGAAACACTGTAGCCGACGAGCGCGTGGCCGATGGTAACTCGCGGCCCGTAAACCGGAGCAAAGCTGCGCCGTCATCGCGCCGCCTGTTGGATGGGGACGCACGCGCTGACGCATTCAGGAGCTGCGGCAAGACGAAAAACATGAGCCACCTCATCGCTGCGAATCAACATATCTCAAATGAGGCAACATTTTTTTTAGAAAAATACAATCATCCGTTTGAGATATCGCTGTATGAGTGATGTTTTGGTGTTTGTAGCGTCCCTTTGCACGCTTCTGCCGCCATGTTTTGTGGAATCCAGATTTCGGTTCAGCATCCCTTTAACATTGACATCAACACCTATCCACTTTTTTAACACTCTTTGCACAATCTAAGTGAGCAAATACACTGGTAATCGATTATCGACTAATCGAATAGGCACTAGGAGCAGCTTGGAGCACCAGGTCATAAGTAACGACTTGAGTAACTGACACCACGTCACAGGCTGGCTTTATTGAAATGGGTTGACGGTCGTGAATCAGAAACGCATGATAGTGTGGAATGCTTGTGGGAGTAATTATTTGCCAATGCACACTATTTTGAGCCATGGTGCAGGTAAAAATATGCCAGGATTTGTATAAGCTCTTGTCATCTAAGGTGCTATGTGTCAGAGAAACCTGATGCTATTTTACCGCTCATAATCCTAGTTACAAACTATGAAATTGCAATGCAAATGTTTCTGCTAATACTTGTCCCTAGAGCCATAATTCAAATCAGGGGCCTGCGTTAACTTGCACAATAACTCTAGCGGCTCTATGGGATGGTGTCGTGTAACTTAACCTCTGGTTTGGTGTCTCGGCGGAATCCATGCTTGTGAACCTATGCCTCATGCTTTTCTATGCTGTGGCCAACAGCACCGTTCAGAGTTCTCAGCGACCTAAAGGTGCAACAGCTGGTGCTTGGTTTTAACATATGCCCGCCATTATTCATAGATGAAGATGAGCTCACACTTTGGCAATCAGTTCACCACCAGCCAAAATGACCCTGGCGGACTCACTCTGGCGAACCCCGAAGAAAGGAATAAGGAACCAAGAGTTTAGCGACTGAAATATGTCCCCGGTTATGCTTCTTAGGTTTTGTTGTCGCTAGAGCCACTCGCAATGCTTCTGAGATTTTGGAACACCAAACACGATGCTAATGAAACTTTGCTTACGTGCAAATGAATAGGGTAAATGTTGGAAAAGTTTTACCAGCGTGGTAGCAAAACCCAAGCCAAGAATGAACAGGCATTGGGTGATACTGCTTATACTAACTTCTGTTGCGAAGATGCAAGCCAACACCAATATTTAATTTATTGGTGCTTTCTTTGCTTGTATTAGAAACAAACATCTGAAAATGAATGAGGACGAGATTACTTTCCTTAGGTGTTGCGGTTCGTTTCTTCTTCCTTTTATACATTTGGAATATCAAGTGTAATTAAAAGTACCAGGGGGAATCGGTGGCCGAGTGGGCTAAAGCGCACACCCAGCTCGACGCGGGTGTAGCGGAAGCTCGTGCTGCAGAACCCAAAAATCCTTGGTTTGAGCCTTACCCCTGCCTGTTCCGATCTGTATGAGCATCGTACCACCGTGGGATCATGTATCACTACTGCGTGGGCATGTTAAAGACCCCAGGCTAGCAGTCGTACTGCACTGAAAAACTTTCTGATCTACAGTGTGAACCAGTGTCACCTCACCCTGGCAGACCGACCTTACGCTGTATAAACATGAACGTCAAATTTGATTTTGACTTTGATAAGTACCAGATTGGAACTAAAAGAAAGAAGAATGACATGGTACCTTAACGAGCGGGTCCTCTTCCACAGGAAAGTTGAGCACGGACATGTCCCAGCCCGTCCAGGCCTCGAAGAAGGCAGGACAAGAAGGTAGTGCGGCACTCCTTCCTTGCACGTGAGCCAGTTCCGGGCTGGAGAAAGTCTCATAGCCGAATGGCAAAAGTGACTGCTGGTATGCCAGACATTGTCTTGACTGTCTCTGTGGTACCTGCTCGGAGGTGCTTAGCAAAGGGCGAACCTTGGGTCGAAAAAAGGTAATCTCCAAACCGCCGGGTCGACGCCACTCTGTCGTTGACGTTTACGATGTTCATTTGGGCGTCGTACAGCCTTGACGTGATGAGTGTTTCCAGCCCCTCTTCCCGAACGCTCCTCCAGTCCACGAACTGCAGGCTCCTGGTGGCGACCGCTTCTCCCCGTGGACGACGCCACTGTTGAGGCAACTCTCTGCAGGTCACAGCAGGTGGAGCTTAATCATATTTGTTCGCTCGTAGCAGTGCAAGAAGCTTCAGGACGGCCAGAGAATGGTTGCACGCCAAAATATTTACCAACCGCACATTCACAGTTTGCGTCACGTACGTCCCCATTCTGCTGGATGTCACGCACAACCTGGAATGGCGTTGAGGTTTTCCTCTGGCTCCTGAAGCAGCTTGCTTTAATGAGCACTCCGGTGGTGGATCTGAAACAAATTTGCGTTCTTGTTTACTTATGTTTACAGCATAGATTGTACAGTGAAAAAACATACTATGTGTTCACCCACATTAGTTTTCAATTAAGTAAGAGGCATAATCTTAGCAGTGCTCACTATGTGTGAAAAAAGACGCGTCATATATGCGATTATTCGTTTACTAAACGCCGGATGCTTTTACTACGCCGAAAGTTAGGTCTGGTTTGTCCTAACTTTAGAGCTAGTATGCTCGTGCTGATAGTGCACATAGTGTACGCTCGCGAGCACCGCACACGTCAAACCGTCAACGTGAAACTTGCCAGCACAAAAAGCAATACGATCAAAGCAGGCGCCTTTGCTAAAAAAAAAGAACTATGAAGCATGGCGTACAGAGGCGAAGTTCACCAGAACGACGCAAGGGCGATTCTGTTTACCTCTCACCCCCTGCCTCGTACTCTTCAGTCCGTACGCCACTGAGCCACGCAACATTATCGCAAGCTGTGAGAAGGCATCGAGCCGGAAAATATTACATTTCATTTCATCATGCAAGAGAGGCCGAAGATCTTCGGCCTCTTTTGGCGTTTCATTGTGCGCGGCGCAGCGGCAGACGGCACAAGTCCGCCTGCACGTAAGGCACGTTTACGGTGCGATGCGCGCGCTTGTAGCTTTGGGTTGGCTCAAGCTTAGATTCGAACGGGCGACAAGAAAGAACAGTGCTTACCTTAACACTTGAACCGACGCCGGACCAACGTAGGCCTCGTTGATGAACTTTTTGCTTCGGGCAACCTGGCGGCTCGAAGCGAGTGTCGAGGCAAGGTCGAGGCAACGCCTCTATCTTACATTCGTTAAAGCAACGCGGAACTGCAGTGAGACTGTGTTTCCGAATCGTGGGAAATTTCCAACCTTCTGTTGAAAGCTTAACGCCAAGGGCCAAGGATAAACTTAATTTGAATGCATGTAAAATATGCATTCTTAAAACCAAACATATCTCTTACTTTATTTGCGTTCGCGTTTAGTTCCCCGTTGTCCCCAGGAGCTATGTTTGTGAGAAATTTCCCACGATTCGGCAACACAGCAGTGCGGTCAGTGCTCCACGCGGAAGGCAAATTCACTCGTTCCTGAGGACCGTAGCCAAAGGTACCGGGAGTACTGCCACAAGCACCTGCCATCGCTCGCTCCCGAAACGACGACGCAGTAATGGCGGAGGTTTCGGTATATCATAGTTGCTTGACTGACTATTGTAAAGGGTCTACTGGGCTAATGATGGCGCTCCATTCAAACTCCTACAAATTGGCCTCATTGGACGTTAAGGATTTCTATTATTCACTGGGCAAATCTATCCTTCTCTCTAGAGTGCAGCAGTTTATAGAGGATCGTTTGGTAAATTTCAAAGCGTTTCAGGAATTGACGTTGATAGTTTTTTTTAACCTCCTTTATCTCTACCTAGGTCACCAGTTGTTGAGGTTGATGGTCGCGTTTTCCCACAGAATCAAGGGGTCCGCATTGAGTCTTCCCTTGCGCCGTAATTGTCCGACACTTTTCTGGGTATGATAGATCGTGTTGTGCACGCTAAGAGGGAGTCGATGCCGCGGGCATGTGCAATAGGAAAGCGGTTACTTGACGATTTTTTTTTTATTTCAAGGTTTTCATGTACATGAGTTAATTAATTTTGTAAAGCGGCAGGCTCCTGAGTTGTCGTTCACAACAGAAATTTGTACAACTAGCGTTCTACAGTTTCTGGACTTGAAGGTTTATCTGACAAAGGTTTATGCTGGGGCTACGGTAAGATTCGCCAAAGCCTGCTGTACCCTTTTACAGCTGTCATCCAAAGGCGGTTGAAGCCCGATCTACAAAGGTTTTTTCGCAAGGTAGAAAAATCCTCTTCGCAACCCTTCCAATTTTCCCCTTCCCCACAGCTATGTTGACGGCGGGGAGACTCCTTTTGTTGCTGCATCTTGAGGCTGGTTGAGCCGGGAGAAGCTCCCGGCTTATCCGGCCCCAAGATGCAGCAACAAGAAGAGTGGAACGCGATAGCGTTAACGGGCCCCGTTCGCATCGCCTTCTCATTCGATATGCAAGCGTGCCTTGCGTTGCCCAGACAGAAGCCTGTCTGGCTCGCAACCGAAGAGTCGGTGTTTCGGCTCCCGCCTGAAATTCTTCAAGTTTTTCTTCAAGGCAAATTAATTACTTTATAAAGTCACATACTTCCAAACATGCTGCTACCTTTAGTTCGCATGACATGTCAAGTTTCAAATCACTTTCAATCCACGCGTGACGTCACGTTTTACGTGAGCGTTGTGGGTTGTTTGAAATCCCCGCTCAAGGTCATGTGTCTGTGACATCATGACCCTGTCGACCAATCAGGATTTTCGCGTCACAACACCGAGGAGTCCCATCGCCGTCAAGATAGCAGTGGAAGAGACGGAAATGGAAAGGGCGGCCAGGAGGGTTCTTCTACCTTGCTGGAAATGATTTTGTTGGTAATTCAGGTAGCACCGAGTTCTGGGCCAAAATTTGGCTTTTGTCTGGGAGTTAAGGGCATTAAAAAGCCCGAAAAAGCCAAAGTAGAGCCGAACCTGACCTTCCTTGGCAAGAGTCTGGGTATTTTTTTCCCTAATTCGCCAAACAAGTGTCAAATTTAGGCTTCACTGCCTGGTAGTTCGGCTGTCATCTGGCATACTCGGGCCTAAATCGCCTAACAAATGCCAGTGTTAGGCTTCACTTTTTGATAGTTCGGCTGTCATCTGGCACCTTTGAGCCAAAATCGCCACAGATGTGCTAGAGTTAGGCTTAGTGGCTTGTAGTTCGGCTGACATCTGGCATCTTAGGGCCAAAATCGCCAAACAAGTGCCAAAGTTAGGCTTCACTTTCCTATAGCTCGGCAGTCATCTGGCACCTTTGGGCCAAAATTGCCACAGATGTGCCAGAGTTAGGCTTACTTCCTTGTAGTTCGGCTGAGATCTGGCATTTTTGGGGCAAAATCGCCAAACAAGTGCCAAATTTAGGCTTCATTTTCTGATAGTTCGGCTCTCATCTTGCATCTTTGGGCCAAAACCAGAGAAAAGCCAAACTTTGGCACGTCCCAAATACCTAAATTAGGCGTTGCTCTGGCAGTTATGGCTGAAGTATGGCACCAACTTTGGCGCTCCTCTGGCGGACCAGAGAAACGCGAAACCTTGGCATGCCCCGAATTCCCAGATTAGGATTTACTATGGCAGTTATGGTTCAAGTACGGCACCAACTTTGGCGCTCCTCTGGCGGACCAGAGAAACGCCAAACCTTGGAATGCCCCGAATTCCCAGATTAGGACTTACTATGGCAGTTATGGTTCAAGTATGGCACCAACTTTGGCACTCCTCTGGCGTACCAAAGAGCCAAACTTGGGCATGCCCTAGGATCGCCCAACTAAGGCTATAGTTAGGCACCGTACTTTGACACTGATGAGTGCCATGGTGCAAAAACCTAACTGCGCCAAAAGTTGGGCCCTTATGTTTGCCAGACCTTTGCCCAAGTTGGGCATTCCTCTGGCGTGCTACCTGGGGAGCCTTTAAGCGGGGAGTTGCATATTCGCTTCTCAGAAATGCCTTAAACAAGTCATGTTGCCACCTTTTGCAGGATTGTGTTCTTTCTCAGATATCGAGATTAACTTATTCGTGGTACTCTATGAACGTTATAGTAAGTGTTGCAAAGGCTATTTTGTCTAGCTTAGCAAACGTCAAGGGGCGCAAGAAGACTAACAACTGGATCTGTGTGCGTATTATCACGCATTTTAACACAATTTCAAGGCTTTGACGGGAAGGCATGGAGTAAGCGTTGTGTCAAGAATTACTTTAATCTGAGTAATTTAACCCTTTTATCGGCTGGTCAGCGAGGGTGTCGAAACAAACATAGAACCAGCAACCCATTGTGTAGAAGCAGTTGTCTACGACATTCTATGGCGTGTGGATTCACGTATGTCAGTCAAACTGGTCGGTGCGTCAATGACCGTATACCAGAACATCAAAGGGCGGTGGCGTTGAAATCTCAGAATTCTGTTTGTAGCACTGGCGTCGGGCAAGGTGATTTCAATTGTTCTGCTAAACATAGCGACTAAATGCACGAACAGACAGACATACGGACAAATGTGTTGGATTAGGGGGTTCCGTTAATAGCATTATGTTCTAATAAAATGTTGGCAGGGATACCTCGTAGGATTTCCCTTGCTGTTACCCGCATCGGAAAATGACAAACCCAGCTTGCTCAACAGCAGGTATTTATTTACTGTGCCGCGAAATCAACAGCCCAGAGCGGAAAACCTACCCATGTAGCACCAAACACCGGAATAAGTTCACTGATTGCATCACAGTTATTGTTTATCAAATTCCTATGTCGTGTGCGCTGTCGTAAACAGGTCAGAGGGGTAGATGTGGAACGATCGTGTCCGTGAGCATATGCAGGTTTCACAAGATCAGCAATGTCAGGACACCTTGCTGATCATTGTAGCAGGTTCTCATGCAACTCTGCCTTCGATGACACAAAGATTTGGGCGCTTTATAAAGATATAGTCTCAAATAAGTTTCAGTTGAGAGTGCGCATTGTCTTGCCCCTCTTGCCTTCGGTCCTTCTGTTATTTCGGCGCTGTTGTGTTAGCTATAAACCTACTGGGCTTAATCACCACCTTACATTCTCAGCATTAAGATATACACACGCGTTTAGATGAGTTCTGTTGTTTTTTGAAGAGCCATTCAGAGTGGCATGCTTCCAGTCCGCCTTGTTATTGTAACATACAAACAGCTGGTGCGGCTCTGATCCCGGGTTGGAAAAGCAGGCAAATATCTATAAACTGGGAGCAGCTGGGAAGTTACTGTGGTACTTTGTTGCGATCATTTTGTACCTATAAATATTTTATTTGTTTGTATTCTGTGCAAAATGTAGGTGGCATGCGCTACATTACAGTCCTGTGTATTGTGCGTTTTAATTTCTCAACAAATTCGAAAGAAACGAGCGCAACCTACTTTAGCAGTTCGCAAGAAAAGAGTACGGCATCTATTTCCTTCATCTTAAATAGCGTTACAAATTATTAAATCAAATTGACAACAAGGAAAAATTTGAACTACAAAAATCTGTTTCCTTTAGACAAACAATTTCCAAAATGTATATTTATTATAGGATCATATTTAAAAGGCAACTCCGGTCAAAACTCAAAATGAAATAAATTACTGGTATCGCCGTAGTGACACAAAATACGACCCCAGCCAAAATATTACGTCGGGGGGACGCCGCATTCTGAACTAATGACGATAATAAAAATGCGACCCGCCGAGAGCCGCTCCTACTTAGCGGGCGGCCAGCGGGTTGCCGATTGCTAAAGCAATGTTGAGCCGTGACGTCAGGATCGTTCTCTTTTTTTTCCTCCGGTCCAGATGGGCGCACCCGTTGCGCGGTTGAGCAGTGTAAAGTGCGCTTCTTTGAGGGAAAGAAGGGAAAGAAAGTGTTCTTCTCACCTTGCTAAAGTTCTCTGTTTTCCTCTTTCACCCACAAAAACGTTTGCTAGCTTTGAGAAGAAAATGTCTGCCTATAGAACTTTCCTTTTTTTTTTGAATGCGGCAAGTTTTTTTTATTTTGTTTTTTTTTATTTTTACAAATTAGATGTACCACATAGACGAACTTATGTGGTAAATTAGTGTCGTAGCTTACAAATTCAGCTTTTACACACCTGAGGAAAAAAAGAACGAAAAAACAGATATGTACAGTCCAGCACACGTGTGTTCGGGCGCCGCGGCCCACGCCGGAGAGCCTCAAAGCTTCGTGTCTGGGTCTGACCCGCAGCGCGAAAGCGAGAGGGCCCCCAGTACTGTACGTCACTGGCAGCGCGGCGTAGAGCAACGCCGCTCTATCCACGGAGCCCCGATGACAATTTAGGCCTAGCGACGAGTACGGAAGACCACACGCACGGCCACAGCCGCCGAGTACGGCACCGAATGAGTTCACTCGTTTTCCAGTCGCTAGCTTTTGGGTATACGCGCTAACTCGGGCTACATATGCTGGATAACTACCACGTATACAGAATTAAAACAAAATCAGCTTAGCTTCTATCTTTAGGCGGCTAGCGCAACAGAGGTAGGTGCCGCTTGGCCTGCGTACTCGTTGAACGAGAACGATCCTGACGTCACGTCCACATAGCGGCTGATTTCCAGTGTTGCCGGGGCCTCGAGCGGCTACTTTCAGTTTTGTCGGCCGCGCCCCAAACAAAACTTTCAGGCGTCGATATTTTTAAAACTACGCACAAAAACGCGAAAAAAATTACACCTTGTAATTCAGGGACGCTGACTACACTAAAGAAGTCATAATCCCAAAATCGAAAGTATGAACCGGAAATGCCCTTTAAGGCCAAAATAATTTGTTGTTGTTCTTGTTTTTGCTTTTAAATCTGCCATTTGAAAATAATCTGCAACTTTGCTTGCTATTTTTGTAGAGGAGCGTATGTTGTTCTTTTAGTAGCACAAAAAGCTATTGCATTTGGTCCTACTGTAAATCTTCCTAAATGAATAACATCACCCCTTGGCGGTATAGACGTAAAGAAGTATCTCCAAAAAACCCGATCCTCTCCGGCATTTCAAATGCAGGAACAGTTTGTTTACAAGCCATTTTTCTGAGTATAGCAACACCCAGTTCAAATATACCTCTAATTTGTGATAAATCGGACCAATTCCTTCAAACATTCAATAACAACAAATACCTAGTTCTGGCAGGAGACTTCAATATTGATGTTCTAAATGAAAATAAACAGGGAGTTCCGCGTTATCTTCATGCCCTCACTTCTTTTGTTCCGAAAAATGTGATTCAAAATAATACGAGGGAGGAATAGTATGGTGATAAAATTACAAAATCATGTATAACCCACATAGTTATCAGAATTAGTTATTCAAAAGCACTGTTTGCAGTCATTAAGCAAAACGTAACTGACCATTACATTAGAGTACTCTTAATATTAAACGAAATTACAGCTGAAAATTTATATTAAAAAAATAGGTACAAAGTTATACTAGATACTGAAAAAATCGATAACTTAATACAATCGTTCGATTGGAATTTTTTATGTGAGTACAATCACATTGTAGCCTATGATAAACTAGTGGACACGTTTCAGGATATTTATTCCAAAGGTACCGGAAAAATAAAGTTCAAGAAACGAACACTGAGAATGTTTGGATAAACAAGGAAATATTAGAATTGTGTGATCAAAAGGAAAGGCTTTGGAGCAGATGTAAGCAAAATCGCAAGAACACACAACTAAGAAATGAATTTCGTGCAATGCGCAATAAAGTGACAGCAAAAATAAGTTTAAAAAAAGGGAAATATTTGAATCAGTTCACCTCCTCGAAAAGAAACATCAAAAACTATGGTAAACCAATTAACTGATAGAAAGTCTAAAACTAGCGTGGATGATACAATTCAGAAATTCTCCTGGATAAGATTGTTATTCAACTTTAACAGAATCATTTAATAAGTGTTTTGTTTACTCCGTAAGAACTAAAAAAAAAACATTTCACTGATTGGTTCCCTATCCTGTCACTCCACAGGTCAGATGCTCTAGTTCGGCGTACTTACCTCAGATGACGGAGAGCGAACTTTTGGGGATTATAAATGCTATGCTAGTAGCTAAAACACCAGGTTTTGATAATATTAGAATACGAGATATTCGGTATAACCTTGATAAATTAAAACACGTTTTAATTAAAATAAATAATGACACCTTTCATACCGGAAGAATTCCTAAGGGCTTGAAGATATCTATTATACGTTCACTGTATAAAGAGGGTAAAAAGCAGGAATTAGAGTTCTGCAGATCAATTTTCATTCTACCTGTATTAGCACATATAATCGAAAAGTGGGTGCAACTTACAATGACCAGCTTTTGTGATATATTTAATCTATTTTCTAGCACGCAATATGGTTGTTTTCGACAGCACATGAATACTATTAAACTTTTAGAAGATTTTTCTTACTGTGTTGACGAAGCACTAGACAATATTAAGATAGCCCTAGCACTTTTTACAGATATATCGAAGGCTGTCGATACCATTGCTGGTTCTTTGTTACTTGAAAAGCTTTACAGATGATGTTTCAGGGGACAGTTTCGTAACTTTTTTCAGAATTACTTTACCGACAGACTACAAATGGATAAAATTGTGAATAATATAAGCAATACAGCAAACGTTGAATGTGATGTACTACAAGGTAGCACTTTGGGACCAATTTTATTTAATGTTTACATAAATGATTTCGGTATTCTACCACTGCAAGCTAAGCTATTTCAGTATGCTGACAATACGGTGCTAGTTTTGCCCTCTGAGAAATATGATGATACTGTTTCAGTCTTCCGAAGAGATATATATGAACTAATAGGTTGGTTTAACTCAAACACCATTTCAGTAAATTTTGCAAAAACTAAGCTACTGTGTTTCCGAAACCCTCAAAAACGTGTTGATATGTCACCTAGAATTTTACTTTATTCGACACCGTGTAATAATTGTACATGAAAACCTTTGCCGTACAATAATTGTTTCGAATATCTACGATTATACGTGGACGAACATTTATCATGGAATCAACATGTGCATTTGGTAACTAAAAGACTACGTGCCGTTTCAGCATATTTGTGCAGGATAAGAAGCTTGTGCAGCATAAAGCTAAGACTCCTGGTGTATAGGTCGTTATATGAATCTATTCTACGATATGGAATCACTTTATATGTGATATGTTCTCAATACAAGACGAATGCAATAGGACAAACTTTATAAACCTATGGTAAAAAACATTACATACGGAGCTCCTTACGGAACATTAAAGATGGAAGATAAAGCAAAGAAGTTCCAAATTTTATTTTTCATAAACTTTCGATGATATGTTACGTTTATAAATTATTTCTATGATTCTACGCTCAAGGTTCCAGTGCACAAGCCTGGGGACCTAAGTCGTAAAGAAAGGTTTAAAATCCCCAGAATTTACACACGCCTTGTGAAAAAGATGTAGAACTGACTATACACCCACATTATTTAATGAGCTCACTGAGCCTATAATGAAAATAAATTCAATAAAAGTACTAAAAAATAAAAAAAAATTGGTGTCTCATTAGCTTCATTAAAACTTTCTTACTTTGATCCCTGCATACTTGCCTCATGATGAATTTTTATTAGTGGTGTTAATTTGTTTTGTGCCACATTTAGGCTCTGTTTTGTATCAATGGTCACATTATACTTGTTGGATTTTTTATCTTGCTGCATTGATATGTATTTGGCTGGATTGACAGGTCCTACGCAAAAGCAGGATACTGCTTTTGTAAACCAGCATTATTTATATGTATTTGTAAGGTCAATAAAAACATTATTAATATTATTATTATTATTCTTATAAAATAAAAATACGTCACAAAAACAGCGATGTACGCGAATAACAATGTAAAAGTACCAACATGTCGAAAAACAATAGTGTTCAAAATGTATGGTCAAATCTACTGCTCCCTCATTTACCGGTGCTATATAGGCTAAACGAAATGTTTTCCTTCCCAACAAACAGGGGCTTCATTCAGGAATTGCAGAGGTAGGCAGAATATCTATGCAGGTCATAGCTGATATGCAGGTTATCGATTCTGAAGTAGTCAGCATGTTTGATGTGGAATGACATGGTCATTCCACAGCCGTTGAAAGAAGCACATAGCAGAGTGACGACCACGATAGTTGAATTCGAAGACGCTTGTGGCAAGGCTACTTCGACTCATCAACGTTCTGTCAGCTATCAGGGGCAGGGGGATTCGTCCCAGCGAATCGGTTATAGAATGGTAAGATATGAGAGGTCCAGCTACAGCCGTTGAAGCTCCGTGGTTTTTCGCAGATTATCCACGATGGTGGTGAAGAATGCGGTGTGCAGGTTCGTCTGCTCCATGCGCACCTTTTGCGTTTTTTTGTCCCCGACATCAACCAAAGACGGCGCGCGCTTGTCGGGCTCGACATCGCGCGCTCCTTGTGGGTTCTCTATGTTGCCTTTTGATTGGCTTGCTCCTCCTTTGATTCCAATCTGCCAAAGACGCTTTTTGAAAACCTTGCTGGCTGTATAGGCCTTCGTTGTAGCACATGGCAACCTACGTGATAATAATTGCTTAGGCCAGCGCTCGGCCTTGCTAAATTTAGCGGAAACATAAACATCACGTGACATAATGCCACGGGACCTACTAGAATTTAACTTCCCTGGTAGATTTAGCGGGAAAACATACGTTTCACGGAGCAACACATTTGCAGGGAAATTTGCCCTGCAATTTGTTTATAATTACTCGTTCGATTAAATTCTGCCAATAGCCGCTAGAGGTAGAACGATATCATGAAATATTCAACCACGAGGTACGGTGACATTGACCTCATGTGCTGGAAGCTAAAATCCTGTTTTCGTTCAAGCGAAAAACAGGTACTTCCCGCTAGTTTTTAACCGGATGTACGACCTCGAGTCCGAGTTCTCCTCCGCACTATAAAAAATAAGCTCAATACGCGCGCTCAATAATTTCACCAACGAGTCAGGAGGGAGTGATTTCGCCATATACGTCTATTGTTTAACCCACCCTGCTTGATACTAGAAGGTAATGCGGCTAATATTTTCAGTCGACTAATATTTAGAGTTGAATTGAATGTGTCTTGTTGTCAAGTAACAAATAACGAAATCTAAAAACGCTTTAGCTAATTCATTTTAACCCACGAAGATATAGCTATGCATGACCAGTTACGTCACCAGCCTAAACTTTTCGAGGTAAGTAATGTTTTTATAAAACATTATTATCTTAATAATTTTTTATTTAATATGTTTATATTGAAGCGCACTTGACGTTGAGGACGAAAGAGATAGTGGGACCGACCTCGAGCTTAGGTGAAAACGTTCTGCTTATTCTCTCGTGCCATCGGGCTTGTATCAACAAGTAACGTCGTCATCTTTTATCGGCGGCGCGGCAGGCCGATGGATCGCCACAAAGGTCCCCCCCCCCTCCCCTCCCCCCCCCCCTCCCTAGAGCCGTCGCCTGCACGTATGCAGGCTGCAGGGGACGCAGCGAGTTAGCTGTTGCAGCTGCAGGAAATGGGGTTGCAAATAAGGGTTGCAGCTGAAGCAACTCCTGTTTTCGTCAGAGCGAAGAACAGGTGTTTTGCGCCAGTTTCTAACCGGATGTACGAGGTTTCTGCTATGTCCTAGGAGCCAGCCCAATGGCAGTTGGGAGCAGAGGACAAAAGACGACGATTTGAAGACGTTGTTCGACGAGTGCGTTTGTTGCCATGTTGACGTTGCTCACCGTGTTCCGATAATAAACACAATTATTAAGTAAACCCTGGAGACGAGTAAGGTCCGACCACCGTGGATAACCCCACAACGCAAGCGGACGCAAGTATGGCAGCCCGCACACCTGACGTCGTCGGCCGCATGGAAGAGCTTAGCGGCTCGAACAGCACTTCGTGGACATCGTGGTACGGTCGTCTCCAGTTTTATTTTCAAGCGAACGACGTGACCGACCCAGTCAAGCAACGGGCACACTTGCTCACGCTATGCGGAGCACACACCTACGACATTGTGTGTGCGCTGCTACAGCCCCGCACGCCGGACCAGGTGAGCTACAGCGACATTGTTAGTGCGTTACAAGCGCACTTCGACCCTCGCCCGTCTGAGGTGTACAGTCGGACCATGTTTCAGCGACGCAGCCAGCTGGCAGAAGAATCAATTAACGACTACGTGGCAGCGCTGCGCAAGTTAGCCACGCACTGTAATTTTGGAACGCTGCCATCGGCGATCGCAACAACGATGCCACCTGCAACTGGAACAGCGAACGTTGGAGCAACGACGACGCTGCAGACAGGAACTGCAGCTAGGGTTGCTAACCCGACGTTGCTGCCATTGGAGGTGATGTTACGCGACAGGCTCGTGTGTGGGCTACGCGACAAGCACCTCCAGCAGCGACTCTTCGCGAAGAAGGATCTCACTTTTTCCAAGGCCTATGACCTCGCGGTCCGCGCGGAGAGCGCTGCTCAGCAACAACAAAAGTTGAAATCCGACCACTCGGAAGTGAACAAAGCCACAACCAGTGCACGATTGAGGAGTTCTCACAAGACGCAGGTTGGGCAAGGACAACGCTGTTGGCGCTGTGACAAAGCACACAGCCCCAACTCATGCAAGTTCGCGACAGCAACGTGCCACTACTGTCGGAAGCGAGGCCATATCGAGAAAGCCTGCATTTCAAAGAGAAAAGCTACAAAGAAAGGGCCGCAACTCAACAACTACTTCGGCACATCAAGAGAGCCTCAACCTCCTGAACAACAAATGTCAACATTACATGGCCTTCACTCAGTAACAAGTGAGTCCACTACCTCAAATTCACAGTGACACTCACTGTACAGAGTCAACCAGTAACATTTGAGGTTGACTCAGGTGCCGCTTGCACCTTGGTCAGCAGTGATACTTTTCGAGGTGTATGGCCTACAAACCCACCTGTTTTACAACCATCTGACATTCGTCTGCGCACCTGGGCAGGCCAGAAAATTGAAGTCCTCGGAACAGCAACAGTGGATGTCAGCCACTCAAGAGAGACTTGCCAGCTTCCATTACTTCTGGACCAAGGCGCTGGATGCAACTTGCTTGGACGCAACTGGTTTGGACCACTGGGCATTCACGTCAGTGGCATTCACCAAACCACACACGATGGCAACATTACACAGCTTTTACAGAAATTTCAGTCAGTCTTTTTCGAGGCCATCAGTGGTCATGTAGGAGCACCAGTACAACTGGAATTGAGAGATGAAGCGCGACCAAAGTTTCTGAAAGCGCGGCCCGTCCCCTTTGCGCTGCGTTCACCGTCGAAACGGAGATTGACCGACTGGAACACCAAAGCATCTTGGAGCCTACACAACATTCTGACTGGGCCACGCCGTTGGTGTTGGTGAGAAAGAAGGATGGAAGCATTCGTCTCTGTGGTGACTATCGCAGCACCGTGAACGAGGCCACGAAAAAGGCGTCTTATCCTTTGCCAACAACGGAGGACGTGTTGAGCATTCTGCGGGGAGGAACTACATTCACCACCCTGGACCTAGCGCAAGCCTACCAACAACTTCACGTAACTCCAGCTACGCCTGAGCTGCTCACCGTAAACACAGTAAAAGGACTGTACAAGGTGAAGAGGCTTCCTTTCGGTGTGGCAGCAGCGTCAGCAATATTTCAAAGGTTCATGGAGACCACCTTGATTGGGCTAACCGGTGTCTGTGTGTACATCGACGACATCATTGTCAGTGGTGCTACGGAAAAAGAGCACAAGGAGCGATTGTCAGCCGTGCTACAGCGACTGGCAAAGGCAAACTTGCGGCTCAACAAGGCTAAGTGCCACTTCAGTGTACCGGTAGTACAATTTCTGAGCCACAAGATTGATGCTAGAGGCATACACACTACAGACGAAAAGGTACAAGCGATAGTGGAAGCACCCGCTCCGACTAGCAAGCAGACTCTGCAGTCAATTCTGGGCATATTGGCCTTCTACGACCGTTGTTTTAGAACAGAGAGCCATAGTAGCATCCGTACTGTATGAGCTGCTACAGAAAAAAACTCCATGGCAATGAGAAGAAAGACATCAGAGAGCTTTTGAAGAGCTCAAGAAACTGATCCTGAAGAGGACAGTCATGGCGCACTACGATGAGACAAAGCCCCTACTGATCTCATGTGACGCTTCACCGTATGGTGTAGGTGCGGTGCTAGCCCAGCAGGACAGCCAAGGCAGGGAAGCACCGATAGCCTTCGCGTCCCGGACATTAGGTGCTGCTGAGCGCAACTACGTTCAGCTTGATCGGGAAGGCCTTGCTGTGGTGTTCGCAGCCAACCAGTTCCACAAATATAGTTCGGGACGACCGGTAACCTTCGTGACAGACCACCACCCACTACTGGGAATTCTCGAACCGCAGAAACCGGTCCCCCAGATATTTTCACCCCGCCTGACACGCTGGTGTCTAAAGCTTGCAGCCTACGACTACGACCTGAAATACCGAGCCGGCAAGTTGCATCAGAACGCAGACGCGCTAAGTAGGGTGCCGTTACCAGATCGCATCGAGGAACCTCACGCTCCTGGTGACATCCTCATGTTCGCAGCCCTTCCAAGTTCGCCTCTTACAGCTGCGTTGGTGGCAAGATTGACGCTGGAAGATGCCATCCTTTCTGAACTTTACAGAGAGATCCAAGAGGGCACGGTACAGCGACTAAGGGGGACGACTTCACCGCTTATCGCAGAAGAGCCACAGAGTTGGCAGTTCATCGCGGATGCATCACCTGGGGCGCAAGAGTCATCATGCCAAAAGCAGCCCGCAAGCAAGCAATGGGACTGGTCCACGCAGGCCATCGAGGAGTCGTGGCCATGAAAACCTGTGCGCGCAGTTATTTATGGTGGCCAGGTTTAGACGACGACATTGAAACAACAGCTAGAGCATGCGAGCTATGCCAGCGCACGCAGACGAATCCGGCGAAAGCTCCGATTCCTTCATGGACGAAACCATCGGCACCATGGCATTCGCTCCATGTAGATTTTGCTGGCCCCTTGGAGGGACGTACCTTTTTGGTAGTTGTGGATGCCTATACCAAGTGGGTAGAGGTGAGACAAGTAACTCGTCCCACATCTGCATCGGTCATTGATGTACTGCGCTCACTGTTTGCGACATTTGGGATACCACACAAGCTGGTGTCAGACAACGGAACAGCGTTTGTGTTAGTCGAAATACGGAACTTTTACAAGAACAATAAAGTTCGGTGCGTAAAGTCGGCTCCATACCATCCCGCTATCAATGGGCAGGCAGAGCGATACGTTGGCGAGTTGAAGAGAGCGCTGGCCCGAGAACCGTTTGCATCGGTGGACCAGAGACTTTCACGGTTCTTGTTCCGTCATTTCGACAGCATAGTACGGTTCACCAAACAACAGGTGTTACTCCAGCTAAGGCCATGTTTGGTTGCGAGCTACCAACTCTTCTCGATCGCCTCGTACCGACAGCAGAGTCACCAATAGTAACAGAGAAGTTACCGCCAAACAGGCAACTGCAACCCGGAGAAGAAGAAATGGTTCGGCAGTTTCTGAAGAAGCCCAACTGGATTCCCGCCACCCTAGTTAGACCAATGGGTCGACGTTCGTGGCTTGTTAAGTGTGCAACTGACATCACTAGCCAGCACTTGAACCAGATTCGCAAACTTCGCCTTGAAGAAGGTGCAAATAATGGGGCATCAGCGACGCTCACATGGGACATGGGCCAGGACTATGAAGAACAAGAAACTACGGCACCAGAGAGGCAGCTAGACAGAACGGCTCCTCGCAGATCTAACCGGACGAGACGGCCGCCCCCCCCAGGTACCACACCACGTCTGAGAGGGGAGAGGTGTTATGTCCAAGGAGCCAGCCCAATGGCAGTTGGGAGCAGAGGACAAAAGACGACGATGTGAAGACGTTGTTCGACGAGTGCGTTTGTCGCCATGTTGGCGTTGCTCACCGTGTTTTGATAATAAACGGAATTATTAAGTAAACAGTTTCCAAGTTCTCCTATGCAGTAAACAACTAATTATAATACGCGCGCTCAATGCTTTTACCAGCAACTTCATAGGGCGTGCTTTAGCCGTATACATCAATAGTTTAATCAACGCTGATTGAGAGCACCAGGAAATACCGCTAATTGTTTTAGTCGACTAATATCTAAGTTGAATTGAAGGTATCTTGTTGTCAATAACAAACATCGAAATCTAAACACGCGTCGCTTAATATAGTTTTTTTAACCCGCGAAGATATAGCTATGCCTGACCAGTTACGTCACCAGCCTAATATTTCCGAGGTAAGTAATTATTTTTTAAAACATTACAATCTTAATCATTTCGTATGTAATATGTTTAATACTGTAGCGCGTTCGATGTTGAGGACGGAAGAGATGTCGGGACCGACTCCGTGTTTAGGGGGAAAAGTTATTCTTATTCTCTCATGCCGTTAGGTTCGTATCAAAGTGTCACGTCGTCGTCTTTCATCGGCGGCGCGGCAGGCCGACGGACCGCCACAATATTATTTATTTAATATTTTATTATTTATTTCCTATTATTATTCCGTGCCTCAGAACGACTGAAGTCAGTCTTGGTATGAGGCACATGCGTACAGTGAACAAAACACATGCGGGAATGCTACATGACTATGAATCGTAGAGTGAAATTTCAAGTTCACGTTTAAAAAAGATGTAATCTGTAAACGCATCTGTAATCTGTAAAAGCATCATGTAAAAGCATCTAAGCACTAAAATTACAGGAAGATCCATTGGTGGATTCTTGGGTAATACATTAGCATGAGCCTTTGAAGCACCACACATGTTCCTCTTTTGGAAACGCTAGCGCTGACCCCTTCACTTTTCTCTTTTGGTTGCTTCTTTTGTTTCCACTATTTTTTGCTGCCTATTTTTGACCTCGTTACAGGGTCAGTTTTAGCGTTTCCAAACGTGGGACGTGTGTGGCGTTTCCCAAGGATCATACTAACGGATTTCCTAAAAATCCACCAATGAAACTTTCTGTAATCTTTTTCCGCCAATTTTTCTGTACTCTGCCAGTCAGAGTACAGTCGGGAGCTAAAGTTTGCGGGGCACGGGAGCGCGTGCCGAAGTGCATCACCGCGCCGTCCGACGGCGCGCCGCTGCATTAAGGAGCCGCCCTCTGCGCATGCACGCCTTTCGTGCTCGCTATTATGTCTCTTTCGCTCGTTTCTTTCCGACGCACTCCGTATAACAGGAGTCGGCGCCAGGGGCGCAAGTTAGCGCTTCGCTGGCTGTCATGCTGCGCGTCTGCTTCAGCCTCCTCAGCCGCCGCGCTTTGTGAAGGAGCTGCAGCGTGCACGCCGTATCGTGTGGTGGGAGATAGTCAGCGGCAGTTCGTCCCGAATTTCTCGTGCGCTCAAGAAAGGGTAGGCTACTGCCGCGGCTACAATTAGCCGTTCTTCTTCATCATCAATTTTTCTTGTGCGGCTAGAACGATCGGCATCACAAATCCTGCGCTCTTCACCCCGAAAACCTTTAATAATGTGGATGACTGTTGTTTTGGATCGAGCTGTACGGCGACAGATCTCACGCTGCGACACCCTTTCTGTGCAGAGCCTAGCGATGAACCTTCTTTCGCTCAGCGGAACTCTATGAGGCATTTTCGCAGAATACAAAAGACTACCAAGATGGGTTTATTAATATTCGTTTATTGCCTATCACCTGCCAAGACACAACCTGGAATCATTGCTGTCGAACATCCAAAAGAGGGGTGTGTGTATTCGGTGCAAATATCGTGCACGCCCCTGAAAAACGTGGGTCAAGAAATTTAGAAAAAAAAAAAAATTGTTGCCCAGTCTGCAGCCGAGCTCAACGCGAAATGTTATCTGACAAGTGACTCGCGCTGCGGGCGGAAAGTGTGTGTGTGGGGAGGGGGGGGGGGGGGGTAACCAGGCGCTCCGTCACCCAGCGCGGCGGCTGAGGCAGCTGAAGAGGACGCGTGGCATGACAACCAGCGAAACGGCAACTTGCGCCCCTGGCGCCGACTCCGGTTACCAGGAGTGAATTTAGTGAATTTCAAAGTGAGTGCAAAAATGAATAAAAATAAAATTTGTCTTTTTACCTGCACCACCAAACGGTATAACAGGTTTAAACCAATGAAAAATAAATAAACAAGGTCTGATATGACCAAAAACGAAATTTTGATTAAAAAGCCAATCAACAAAGAAAAACAGGAAGGCAGCGAAACTACTAGTTCGGGAACGGGCTTATGTTTTGTCAGCAGGCTTTGATCGGGTATAAGATTAGGGTAATAATTATATAGCTTAAAATATTGTCCATTTAGTTTTGTGCCTCTTGATCATGCTTCTTGGTTCAGACGACGACAAGGTTCTTTTACTGGCTTCTTCTGCTTGTTTTTTTTCTTTCTCTTCTTCTTTTAACTGTAACATATAAGAAGACAAATATATAATGCTGGGTTTCTAAAAAACGAATGTTCCTTTATTTTAGTACTTTAGCTTTAATCAAAATTACTGATCCAAAATGTTTTTTTTTTTTATTTTTCTCCTCTTTCTTTCTTTTCTTCCTCCTTTCTCCTCCCCCCTTTTTTTTCCTTCAATAGACGGGCCGAGGAAGGATCATAATTTTAGTGCTATCTATTTTCCGCTATGTGCCCAGCACCCCGCGCCACCGACGCCGCTGCAGCGAGTTGCGCAGCCCAGCCCACCCCCCGTTCGCACGCTCTATTGCGTAAGCCAGGAGCGAGGCAAGGCAACGCGACAGCAGCCCGAACTCCCCGGCTCACCTAAGCGAATGATTTGTTTCTATCAATGACTTGTTTCTTATCGTTCTCTTTACGGATATACCGTCTACACATATGGACAAATGAATTATTCAATACTGCAACCTCATTGAGGGGTTAGCAGGGTGGACACTGTGGTACAACAAAATACACCAATCTTTACGAAAAGGTACATGACAGTATAAAGACACGCTGCAAACTATGTCCCGATCACCAGGCCGTTTCACACAAGTCATTGCGACACACTTATAGAAAGCATTTCAAAACGCCTTTCAGTAGTCGAAAAATATACATTTTCATCACACTAACAAAAGGGAAAATGAACAGGTATAAAAGCCACATTCATCCTTGCCCTTAGTGACATGATCGCCTATCAATGGTCAAGAAGGGGAAGGAAAGAAAATAAGAATTCAATCGTCATCAGCACACAACACTTCAAAAACCTTATTTGCTTTATTGTCAGCTCGGGGAGATAAATGTGATGCTTATCTTTTATTCTTAGTCTGCTTTATCAAGTTGTGATAGGAAGGTCACCAGAGAATCACTGCCTACTACTTCTGGGCCGAGGCAGTTCCATTCCCGAATTGTCCTCGGAAAGTATGATTGCGCGAAAACGTAGTTATGGCTGGAATATTCTTTCAATGAAAGCGAATGAGAGCGTCTTGTAACGGGCGGTTGGAAAAATGAAATATAATCACTTTTATTTATTTTTAGCTGGTTGTTTACTAGTAGAAGAAATTGAAGTCGCTCCCGTTGACGTCTCAAACTGAGGCTTTTAAGATTGGCCGCTGCCATTCTGGTTGGTGATACCAACCAGCTATACGAACTTTACACAAATCGTGCTTCCTTTCGCTGAATACGCTCCAGTTTATCTTTCGCTGTTGCAGTGTAAGGGTCCCAGACTATTGCCGCGTACTCCATGATGGGCCGTACGTACGTTTTAAACGTGAGAAGTCTTACTTCTGAAGATGAACAGTCTTTATGAAATCGCCTTAAGTATCCCAGTTTCTTAAATGCTTTCTTGGTAATATAGTCTATGTGGTGGTTCCACCTCATGTCGCTTGTAAGCATAACTCCTAAGTATTTAAATGAATCTACCTTATTAAGTTGGGTGTCCTGTAGAATGTATGGGTTATCTAGGGTTGTTTTTGTTGTTTTTTTTTCTAGTGAACGTCATAGTTACCGTCTTTTCAAGGTTCAGTAAAAGTTGCCAATTCTCACACCATTTAGAAATTCTCGCCAGGGCTGTGGTTAATAGTGCTTGGTCTTCGGTGCTACGTATTTCATGGAATAGTACGCAGTCGTCCGCAAAGAGCTTAATTTGTACCGGAATATTGAGGAAAATGTCGTTAATAAAAGCTAAAAAGAAAAGTGGCCCGAGGACGGACCCCTGGGGCACCCCTGAGGTGACCAAGACCGGACTTGACCGGGTCCCACCCACACACCCTGACTGTTCTCTTAAGGAAAGATAATCTTGGATCCAGTCGCATAGCATGTCGTTTTTCAAAAACATCCTCAGTTTTCAGAGTAGTTTGGAATGTGAGACCCGGTCAAACGCCTTCGCGAGGTCCAAGAATATTGCGTCGACTTAGCCTCGCCTATTGAGTACTTCTGTAATGTAATGGACTGTTTCTAGTAACTTTTCCCCCTTTTCTTACTTCATTTTTATGTTTTCGTTCTATTCGGCAAGACATCATACATTCTTAAAAGGAAAATTGCATGTAATATGTTGTACAATATAAATGAACACATTTATAATTTTAGTGTTGCGTATTTAAAGTATTAATTTTAAACTAATACTTTGTGGGCTAGTGACTATCATTAACTAGTTGCCTGTATTATGCATATTAATTTTTGATAATCAATGAATCGTTGTAAATGTGTCTTAAAGATGTCTTCGTATATGATGAAAGTTCTTATGATGGTGTGGTAAGAGATATAAATTTCAATGTGACATTTCCTTTCTTTTTTTTTTTCCTCCGTTTCCCCCCCCCCCTTTTTTTTCCCCTTTTCTTTTTGCTTTCTTTGTGCCCTTTTTAACCCCCCCCCCCCTCTTTTTTTTCTTATCTCCCCTAGCTTTGAGGACGGACAGGTCACATCGATTTCACGTCCTGCAGCCGAGAGGGTCCAGGGAACACGTAAGGCACCCTATCAAAAATAAAAATACGATTTGTCTGACCTAATCCGCTAATAGAGGCCCAGGGCTGTGGAGGTTATCCTTGCCCTCCTAGAGTTGTGTGGGCCCTCCTTTACATGCATTGTATTTTGAAATTGTGGAAGCCATGGATGCAGATTTAGTTTGTGAACCATTATTATATTTGGTCTTCCATGTATGTCAGTAAATTTGTTGGACTGTAGGTGTTAGAATCGGTAGATAGGTTTTCATTGGGTCGTTTGAGCAGAGTTCAACAGACATTAGCATTCATACTGCAATGTAGTTTGTCATTTAGAACTCTCGTGTTTGCTATCGACCTTTGTTTTTCATTTGTTTCTACCTTTGATGCACCTTTATGTTTGTCGTATCTTTGCACTTTATTTTGTTTTATTTAAAAAAAATAAAAAATAAAAATAAAAAATAAAACTTTTTTTTCTGGTTTTAGCCATTTGTTCCTCTTCCGTTATCCCTTCCCATATCTGCTGGCCCTTCCACCCTGCGCCCCATCCGCCCGTCAAGACGGGAGAGCATTGTAGTTTTATAACCTTTATAGTAGTTATTCTATTAATGAATTCACGTCCTGGATCATTTTAGAAATTATATATTTTTTTCAATAGATTGAATAAGTTGTTGTTTTTTATTTGTATCAAAAGTGTTTATGTTTAAAGTTGTAATATATTTGTTTGTGGCAGGACATGATGTATAGTAATGTTCTATATTTGAGCATTCTGAACCACAAAAACAGTATTTATGATTTTTTTTTATTTTGAAACGAAAAAAAATAAAAGGGAAAACGGCCATGACCTGTGAGTAGTTGGGTAAGATAATAATTGGATGGAAAATATCTGGGTATTTTGAATATTGATGGTATCCATTTAAACAATTCACTGTTAATTCCCACATCTCTCCATGTATTCTCCCAAACGTTTCTTGCTTTAGACCATAATTCATTTTTTATATACTTCTTTGACTGTTTAAGTGGTATAAGATACCATGATGTCGTGCCGAAGATGCACATTGATCTGCTAATTCATTGCCTAATATTCCTGAATGTCCACGTACAAAATAAAAGGTTATATTACATTTTTGTGCGAGAAGAACTATCTGATTTTTTTTAAATGGTAATAATATAATCAGAATTAATAGGGTTAGACAGGGCTTGGAGAACTAATAGGCTATCTGTAAAAATGTCACAGTCTCTTCTTTCTTCAACAGACAATATGTATTCAATACCCTTTAAGATAGCGATTGCCTCCGCATCGAAGATGGTATTATACTTTGGTATGCAATATCTGCCAATTTTAATAATACCCCCATTTGGTTTCAAAATCACAAAGGCCGCTCCATCCTGTTCGAGACATACAGAGCCATCCGAATATAATTGAATGGCATTAAATATGTTTTGGTATTTTTGAGGATCATATCGATTAAATGTAATACTAAATCTGTAGCAAGGATGAGTATTCCATAGATTAATAGGGTAATAAATATTATTGGGAGAAATTCGCCATTCATAAAAATGTGCATCGTCTTTAAGCTGCAAAAGTTTAAACATAAAAACTTCTATATTAAGAGTGATATTAATGGGTAGAATGTTGCATAGAACTGGTAAGCTAGCGTTTGGTGCGGTATGAAAAGCCTTACATATCTTAAGTAAGGGTAAACGTTGAACTGATAAAATACGCCTTATTAAATGAGAGTTTCGTTCCGTTTTCCACCAGACTGGAGCCCCATAAACTATGTATCGTTCGATAGAGTTAAGATATATCTTACGAAGTTGGTTAGAATTTAGTCCCCATTGAATTGAAGAAAATCTTCTAAGGCTAATTGTGTGTTGAAGTACTTTGGATTTAAGGAAATTGGCGCGGTTTCAAAAGGAAAGATGTGTATCAAAAACAACTCCTAAAAGTTTCAGCTCACTTTTAAATTTTAAGCTGTGTTTATTAAATAAAATGGTAGGATATCTTTTTTTATGCCGTTCTCCAGGGGCAATTAATAAGCAAAAGCGTTTTCAATAATTGAACAAGAGTTTTCTTTCTCGAGCCCAATCTCCTATAAGATTAAGCTCTGCTGTAGAATGATACTCAAGTTCTCTACGTGACACACCTTTTATTACTAAAATGACATCATCTGCAAATGCTTGAATGTGGACGTAGGATGGAAAATTAAAACTAAGAAGGTCGGTAATCTAAATATTTCATAATGGAGGACTGAGGGGTGATCCTTGAGGACACCCTAGAGTAACAGATTTATATATTTTGGGGTATTCGGCTGTGACATAACATACTTGACGATCTTTAAAGAAGGATTGGATTAGTTAGTAAAGATTACTTGGGCAGTTATGCGATTGTAAGAGACTTAAAACAAAGGGGTAGCATACTGAGTCAAAAGCTCCCGAGAAGTCTAAGGAAATAAGTAGTGACACTTTAGACTGTTTCTTTTTATTTTGTAGGCGCTGAGTTAAATGATATAGAGCCAATGTTGAAGATTTGTTATGTGTAAATCCGAATTGATTTGGGTGTAAGAATTTCGATTTATGTAAGAAAAAGTATAATCTGCCATATAAATATCTTTCAAGCACCTTCCCTAATAAAGAGGTGAGACATATGGGACGATATGCGGTAACCGTGTCCGGGGGTCGGACAGGTTTGTTAATTAGTATAATTTTTCCTATTTTCCATGTTTTAGGAAAATAACCTGTGTCAAGGCATGAATTAAATAGGGATAGTATGAATTCTTGTAGGGGTGTCCACAGATGTTTCATAAGTGGTACAGTTAAATTATCCAGACCAGGAGCAGTTCTTGAACGCAGTGATGATATAATAGTGTTAACTTCTTGATTAGTGAAATAATTATCTATTGGTCCAAGTGCAGGGCTATTCATAGTATTTCTTATATTAGTGAGTAATACTGAGTCGGATGACATATCATCTTGTTTGAATAAAGTTTCCAATATATATTCTATCGAATTATAATGTGATGTAGTACAAGATTGATCTGGTTTTTTTTATTGGAGGAATTATGACCGGTGATTTAATTTTATTAAAGGCTAGTTTATCTGGAACACTAAACAGTGATGTTTTGGTGGTTTCAAAACAAAAATTACGCCAAGAGTTAATTTTTGCCGATAGAATTATATCTTTATATATATTTTTGAAATCATAATATTGTATTTTATAGATTAGTCTTATTTCCGAATTATAACATCTCTGATAGCATCTTCTATGTGCATTTACTCGTAATCTTGTGACTCGGAGTTCCTCAGACCACCAAGGTGTTATTTGTCCTTTATTTTTAACATTTCGTTCACATTTCTTAACCCACTTAGAAAAGTGTGTGTAAAATATATTAAGTGTGTTTTCTATTTGTAAGGCTGAAAAATTAACAAATACGGTATTATTTAACCATTCATAATTTTTAATTATATCTCGAAGTCTGGCTTCTCCTGCCATCGTAAGTTTACGTGTTTTACGTTTTATTGTATCAAAGAGACCAAAAGATATATATCGATGGTCACTTAATAATGATTCAGTGTCTAAGATGCTTCAATGTGTCAATTTAGAAATTAATCCCCCAGATACTGCTGTTATATCAATCCAGCTCTGTCCGTTTGCAGAGGAAAAAGTTGGTGTTGAATATTGTTCATTAGTGATAAATAAGTTATGTAGGATTAGTAGTTCAATTAGTTTTTCTCCGCGTTCATCTATAATGAGTCCACCCCATATTTCATGTTTGGCATTAAAGTCTCCTCCTATTATTAGATATTTATTTTGTTGAGCAATAGGAAATTATTTAGGGTTGTCAAGGCTATATCAAAATCCGAAGTTGGAGAAATATATACGCACACTAATATAATGTCAATTTCTTGATAGCTACATTGTATGGCAACTATATCAGGTTGAACTAGTAATGTAAAAACTGAGCAAGCTTTATCTCGGATTATTATTGCACATTTAGGTTTATTTGGAGAAGCTATAATTGTATTTCTTAGGGGGCTACCGATTAATTTATTTTGAACAATATAAGGTTCTTGTATAAACACGAAGTTTGAGTCTATTACATTGTTGGTTTCTTCAAGTTGGGCTGAAGCGGCCTTTGATCTTCCCAAATTTATTTGTATTATTTCTATACGCTTCAGCTTATTCGAATGAGGATACCATGTTCGCTACTAAGGGCGAGCATTTCACGCGAGAGATTCCGCAAACAAACACTCCAGCCCAACCCAGCCAAAATACTCGAACCCAAAAGGATCCCGTTCATATACAGATATGTGCATTGGTAGGCTCCCATCAAGGAAGATGGGCCTACCTGGGGTACTCTATGCGCCCCCTGAGGCGCGCCACGTGCAACGCATAGGTCCCGCATTGGGCGCTTCCGAATGCGTGCCGCGCCTCCACCCGGCGTGACACGCATGCTTTGCAACGCCTCTGCCCATCATCCGTGATACGGCACTCTCCAGAGGAGTGGCCACCAGCACACAATGGACAGGATTCCGTTTCGGAGGAACAGTATTTTTTAACATGTCCATATGTGCAGCACTTTTGGGATTTGGTAATGTAGAAGTTTTCACTTATTGGGCATGATGTCCAGCCCAGGTTCAGCTGTCTTCTTCCTTGTAGTTTTTTATAGCCAGAGGTTGTCACTTCGAATATGTGTGTTACGTTTCCAGATCGTTCTTTGAAGGAAGTGCGAAGTACAAATTTGTTCGCTTCAATAGGAACGTCGGGGTTTTGCGTCCGTAATGTGGTTAAAACTTCCGCTGGGTGGACGTCAGGGTCCACTCCTTGAACTTTGAATTGTGGTTTCCGCATAGTTGGTCTCTTCAGAACGAATATGTCATTAGTGTTTGGATCAGTTTCGATTGCATCTGCCAGATTTTGTATTCCTTCTTGGGATGCGGATTGAACGGCTATGCCATTACGAATTTCTCTCATGCTGACCTCACCGAGGCCTAGGCTCTGGGGTTCAAAGTATTTCTTTAGTAGGATCCTAATGTCGTGTGAGGTATTTGCTATTGGGTTTTGCAGATAGATGAAAAGAGCTTGTCTCCTTGGGTCGTTCTTTGGGCGATTGCTTTCTGTTAGCAGCGGTCATGGAACGCGGCTCCCTCGAAACGTTTCGCGTGACGTCGGCATTACTCGGCTGTTTTTTTTTTTTTTTTTCTGCCAGTTGCGCCTTTATAGTGGCCAATTGAATTTCTTGTTTAGTGGTAAGGCAAGTCATTTTGGCAACAAGTTGCATGATTTGGGCACCAATGTCTTTGTTTACGCGGCTTTTTTCGTCTGAAACCAATTGGATTAGACTGGTCTGAATTGCACATACGCCATCGGAAAACGATGTATCGGGAGGGTCGGGATCAATCCCCTCACTCGGCCCGTCCCTGGAGGAACTCATTACGCGGGGGCTATCCCCGAAGGGATAAGCGCCGCGCTGTCCAGATGATTTACCAAACTCAAAATTGAATAAAAGAAAAATTAACTAATCTAAGCGCCCGCAGTCCGGCAGTGCGTGCCGGACTGCTTTTCTTGCCTGGAGCAACAAGATATCTGATGCGTTCTTCAAACTGTGAAACGTCAGGGCGCGCAGCGCGCGCTTATCTTCGAATCGCTTTACGAGGTATACAATTAAGATGGTGTGCTCAGTTCGAGTATGGAATGCCTGTAAATACCTAATTTACTGCTATGTAGCTCAAGATGATCTGATGATATGTATATTACACGAAACTATTCATCGTTATGATCATTATGGTACAAATGAGGTCGTGGGTTAGGGTATTTTTAGTTAGAAAATTCCATTTGAAGCTGCGTGATTGATCCGAAATAATGGAACGTAAACAGATTTACTGAAATGCCAATTATATTCTTATAAATGATCCAATATGGGAAACTTTGGTGTTGTTTTGATTGCTAGAATTTACTCTTTTTATTCGCTCGGATTTATTCTTAGCCAAGAGGTTAGAAACAAATAAATCAAAAGGAACGATACAGAGCTCACAGGGAATGATCTAGGTGGTCCTCCTCGTCGTCGTGTGTCGGACAGAAACGAGCGAAAGAGACATGGCGGCCAGCATGAAGGGCGCGCATGCGGAAAGCCCGGCTTCCCAATGTGGCGGCGCGCCGTCGCACGGCGCGGCGATGCATTTCGGCACGCGCTCCCGTGCCCCGCAAACTTTTGCTCCCGACTGTACATTAACGCCCTTTCATACGGTCATCCATATCACGTGTGGAAAGAACCACATCCACGACGATTGTGTCAACGTTGGCTCAAATTTGACTCGAAGCCGAGCGCAGACGCAGCACTCGAGTCCAATCTGTGTTCCGCGTTGGCCTTCTCTGATGACACCTACTCACTCAACACTACAGCTTTGTTATCTAGGAGGTGTTGCGCGGCGCCTCCTCCTTTCTGGCTCTGCGCCAGCTGTGCGCCTGACTGACCAAAAACTAAAAAGCTCTCGTTTGGACGAAAACACGGCAGTATCTGTCACTTTGTCCGCGCCGGATAGAGAAGGAGATGTTGACGCGTGCTGACGTCAGCGCTTCGAACCAATGGGGGGTCGCAAACGTTACCCTCTCCCCCTACTTTTTTTCCTCTCCCCGGCGCTGACAAACGAAAGACATCGCCGGGTTTTCGTCAAAACGAGCGTTCTGATGCTAACGCATTAAAAATCACAACTGCTAAAATGCTCCTTTGTGTGGACATTGCCACGTTTGGCCTACTTGACAGCAGACGCTAGTGTACTTCGACTTTTTGGTATATTGAAACACCCCTCATGCATTAAGATTGAATACACGAACGATACTGTTTAAATATTTTATTATAAAAGCCAAACAACCCTTAAATCAGTAGCGTTTGAAACTGATGCTTGAAACAACACATTTTGTTCAAAACTATTATTGCCACAATTCAGTGCGAATTTAGTCACAATGTACCGTCATCTGACCAACTTGCAGACTTGTACGTAGCTTAGATACTACTCAAGTCTCAAGTTATTGTATTTTAAATAATTTTGTGAGCTACTTGGTATTTTCAAATACCTTTGAAGGTGGATATTTAGTATTCTAACTTAAACACTTTCTCCAAGTAACTTGTACTAACTTCGTAAGTTACTCGTAGGTTACTCGCAGGGTACGTCTCTAGAAGGGGGGGGGGGAGCGAAAGGCTTCTCTCCCCTCTAGAGCCCTCGCCGGCTGGAATGCAAGCTCCATGGGACGAAGCAATTTAGCGGTTGCAGCTTCAGCAAGTGAGATTGTTGCCGTTGGCGTTTGACACAAGCCGAAGGACGTAGCAGAAAGCGGTGCTGAAGACAGCGCGTGCAAACCATGCGGGGAGTTGACGTCAGGCGTATTGGAGCAATGATGCAGCAGAGAGCAGGCTCAGTGATCCCTTCGTGTTGTGGATACAATGTGGAGTAGACTGAATTGCGCGGCTCGGGCTCCAGGAGACATGGCGGTCAGCTGTGGGACCGATGCAGCGTCTTTCCCGGAGGTGACGCACCAAGACGGGGACCAATGCGTGACAAGCGAAACGGCTAGCAAAATGCCTCGTTAAGAACAGTGTGTTCCGCCGTAACTTACCATGCCCCAGCCTCAAAACTGAAGCCAACATTGTTGTCTGCCATCAGTGCCTTGGCGCAATGTTAGAGGCATTCGGCGTCTTATTACGGAAGCAGTAGTGCCGTAGAGCGCTGGCATTTGCCTTGCCCTCGTTTGATGGTAAAACAAATTGGTGGTGCGCAGCCGATGGAACACAGGCAAGAATAAACGTGACTTGCGTTTAACATCATCGAACGGCACTTTAATTCGCGCGTGGAGTTCCGTCGCTCGGTGCTTGAACGCCTCAAAAGAGTGCCGTCGGACGACAAACAAATGCGTCGTCTGCTAATATTTTGCGGTGACTGACAAGAAAATTAGTGCCGCTACCTATACGTGAAGCATTAGGGGATATTGTGCAGAACCTGTCAGCACTGTAGCCGGTGCTCCAACTTTTTCACTGGCTACACAAAAGAAGACTGGAGTTGCCGCACAAATAATTTCGTCTGTTTTACTTGTCCTAGTCAATCGCAAGGAGGTTCCTCACTTGACACGAAGCGCCGTCTACAAACCCTTAGTTGGTACAAAGCTTTCTTGTTGAAATTATGCCGCCGTATGCGTCGAAACCATTCATGACGCCGGCCAACCGATTGCCCGAGTGTCGCCTTGTCCTGGTTTATAATGATTGCCATAATTCTAAAACAAATACTGCTGTCAGGAGCTTCATTTTGTCGCCGACTTCTACGGCTGGAACAATTAAATACGGCACAACTGACCATTTTACTCCTCGAGTGAGCGGACAAACTATAGCACGAATGCGGCCCCAGTTCACACAAAACATAGCATAACAGCGACGCATGCCTCCAACATGTATTCCGGCGGGTGTCGGAGAGGTTTGCAAACCGGAAGTAGCGTTGCATCATGGTCTCCTGCAAGAACCCTTTGCGAATGCAACTTGGGCGTTGTTGACGTCGCTGTTTTGGTTTAAGACAAGATGCAGGATTATTATTAATTATTGAACATTATCTCGAATTTCTTTTCTGAGCAATTCAATGCCAAGCTCAATGAAGGGGTTAACATACTAGCGCTATATGTGTGGTCGTCAACCGAGAGTCTCGCTGTAAAATCAGCTGTTGAACTTGGCGCCTGCACATAGTGAGCTCGAATTTTCACCAAAGGTGCCTTCTTGGTGGTGCATTTTGGCTTGTGAAATATTAGGACCTAGTGCCACCCTCGTAAGAAATTAGAGCAACATCACTGACAGTTTCAACGGCGTGCGCCGCTGCATACAAAAGTGTCGCCCGAGGGTCGTGAGTGTGGTGCAAATGAACAACGCAGTACCGTCTGGTCTGCTAGTCTGCTTAGAATCGAGTAATTGCTGAGAAACAACACCATCTAAAATTAAGAATGCCTGGGCACTAAACGTTTGGCGCCATGGCATTAAAACCGTACTACGACACGGATTGGATATTAGGGCTACGTCAGCGTTCGACTGGGACTTGTGTCCAATCAACGCGTCGAATGACACTTGGCATCGGGCGCGGGTCCAAATTGCTAAGTTGGCGGCATCTGATTGTGATCACGTTTCGCGGAGCAAAAAAAAAAGATGTTCGCAGGGCTTGAATATTTTCGGTGGATGTTTTCAGAGTATCGCATTCGATAGCCTCTGCTGTGATTGTTTGATTTTAGCTTCGACTGGCCGTTTTGGCGGCGAAACATACGCGGGATTTCAAAAGAAAAATTTATTTACATATGTACAGATTGTACATGTCGTACGCCGACATCCAAAATATGTAACAACTAAAATATAATTAGAGAAACAAATTTAAACTTGAAAATGGCACACGGCACGCAGGCAACACAGACTTTAATTCGAGACGATTCACTTGAACGCAGTGGACTCTCGACTCCTAATAAGCGGAATATAATGGTGGGGGACAGTAGAACACCACTACCGCTTACTACAAATTAAACGTGAGTGCCGTTGAATCAGGAACTCCTTCTTCCCGAGCTCCCACAGCTCGTTCTTTAGGTGGTCGGCGAACCGTTCCCACAGCGTTCTGAGCATTGGGAACAGGAGCCTAAACCGCCGGTGCTGTACCATACCTCGATTTGTATGTTTCCAAAGGACTTGGCGCATTAAGGTCAGCAGGAGTGTGGTGATGTGATGGCGCTCACTTCCTCGTGTGCAAAAACGCACGCTGAAAGCGCGCGACACCAGGCTAAGGAAGGCTCGCGCCACAACACAGGTCACAAAAACGGGATGGTTACTTTCAGGGGAGGCACAATTCGGTCAAGTGTCATTCACGGTGACCCCCCAGCGTAATAACCTCTCCTTAAAGGGCAGGATGTTCCAGCCGTACTTCTATTCATTGTCGGCCGGCCGCCCTGGCACGTCGGCCGACACCAGATTTCCCCACTGTGCCTGAGTGTTTTTTGCCAGGTATTGGGGTGACACCTCAGCAACGCAAAGCGCTTCACAGACCCTCGATACGGGCGACTCAAGGGCACTGACGTCGGGTAACTCTTGAGTAACCCGGCGTTGCATCGCGACGATCGAGGCGTACTGCGGTATGGGGCTCTCAGCTGCAGGACACAAATTTCCGAGCCCCCGGGGTACGAGGGTATGGCACACACTGTAATACATTTCCGTAATTTTACGAACACTTTGTCGTAATTCTGACGGACTGTGTGTCCGTTTCTTAGCTAACGGACATAAAACCCGTTTTTCGTTAGGTTGAATAAAATAGTACAGTTGTGTGCCAAAGAGTACCATAGTAGACGATAAAAGCGTTAGAAGTGCTTTCATCGTTTAGTTCTGCTAAGAGCAATTCCTTATAGTAAAGAGGCCAAAGACTATACCAAGGAACCTGCAAAAGGACCAAATAAAAAAGGTGGGGGAAACACAAAATAAAAATTAAATAAAAGTCTGTAATTCACGTTAAAGCACATAGGCACTGCTCTACCTCACTGGAAGTAAAGGTGGCGAGTTTCCTGTCTACAGATGTTTTCGAGCTTGTGATGATTGTTAGGGGGGTTCTGCGTGAGTGCACATAAAGGGATTGCCAGAACAGTGAAGACTACACCAAGAAGGAAGGCTGTTGCTCTACAGTAGGTAACGGTTGAAAGACACCGGCACACTTCTTGCAAACAACTCCCTTCAGTGCTGTCTCGTGAACTTGCAGTTCCAAAACGTTGTTTAGGAGGCATAATAAGACAACGCGTTGGAGGGCCATACTTGAGATCAACTCTGGTCGTCCAGTGAAGGGCCAGAATTCTAGCCATTGTCAAACCACTGAGTGATCCGGAGTGAGCTTGGCTGCCGAAGAATAGTGTAAGTTGACCTTCGATGAACACTTTCAACTGATCTTACAAGATCAACCTCATAGGAGTCTCATATGGAGCTGTGATGCTCTAGGTGTGGCAGGACCAGGGCTGTGAAAGGCACCTAAGTGTGTTATGGCCTGTTCTACTGGACATGCTAAGTACAAAACCCAGTGTTCCGCACGTTTTGAATAAAACTGTTGCCATGCTGTGTGAAGAAGCGTAGCTGGCTGTTTATAGTAGACCTTGTCGATGTTGTTCTGCAAACCCTGGTGGTTTCTGGGGTCACCTGATAAGCGGAACCAGTATCAGGTCGTCCGTAACAGCAGTGGTGTTGATTGCAGGGAGGCATTATCACGATTAATAAACATGTTGAGAATAATTGGACTGAGCACACTGTACCGTCGAACTGTCGAGCGTTTGGGCCACTGGAAATGGTTCTATGGTATAGACTGCACTCTGAGCGACTCAACTTGAAGACTTCTAGTATGCACACATTTAATTAATTCGTGTTAATGAGCACCAGTGGCTCGCTGGGCAGGTCATTGGACTCAGCTTTCACGGAAGCCAGGTAGCACGCACAGCATAGCAGCCCTTTGCCGTGCTTGTGGGAGGTTCCAGCTCCAGGTCATGGCGTCGCCAAAAGGGTAATGGAAAAGGTACCACGACCAGCACACCCCTACAGTTCTTAGCACGATCCTTTCTGTAAGCAGTGTGCTCCACTGTAGCAATTGACAAGGTGACTGTCATAAACCGAATGCTGCATCCACGCTTTACATACCGCTAGAACTGTTGAGGGATGTGCCTCGTGGAGTGAGTGAATTAAGGTGCAGCAGCTTATTCGGGAACAAGTGCCCTGTTTGAGAACCACACTGCGAGTTGAAGCAACGCAAACCAGGGAGTGCAGGGATGAGGTCCGTCTGGGCGGGCCAGGGTGGTGGAACACGTGGGGCAGCGTCGCTGGTTGCCCGGGCAGGCCAGCGTACGGTGCCCGTACTCGACACAGCTGTTGCAATGATGGGCTCGAAGTTTGTGGGGACGGCAACGAAATTCAAGGCGGCGGTAGTACACTGTGTAAAGATTCCTATGAAGGTGATGATGGGTTGCGAAGTAGCTGGTTGACGATCGCTTCGTGATAAGAGTGAACGGGAGGGGAAGTGTTTTGTAAGGTGATGCTGGTGATGCGAAGTAGCCGGTTGACGATCGCTTTGTGATGGGTGCGGAGGGCGGCAAGACGGTCATTTGGATGGAAATGAAGCGACACGTTGGCACATGTATGAGCAGGGAGCTGTGCGGCTTGCAGGAACGCCGGCAAAATGTCAGGAGGCTGCGCAGCTGCGCCAGCAGGAAGGACTGGGAGATGCACTATAACTACGTGAAGTTCGGGGTTAGGGTCGGCCGGAAGACGAGATTTGCGGGGCTTTCCAGGGGTGATTCATTTCCCACCTTGGTGGTTTCGCTCTAGGGGGATTTTCCTGTCCTGGCTCAGGATGGACGCAGGGATATTGGTGAGCTGCGAAGCGGCGATGTCGGCTGTAGCCATATTCGAAGCGGCAACGGGCGTGCCGCTCGCAGAACGGGCGCCCGTTCTGCGGGCCGAAGGGGCGAGGCGATGTTTATATCAGGATCACGTACAGGTCTCTGGGGTTTTCTTAACCCGGAGGAGACGTCCGCTCTCGTCAGAGGTTTGCAGAAGTCTCCGGACACCGAAGCTAAGGGCGTTCACATCGAAGAGTTTGTAGCAGAGCCGACAGGTGCCACAACCACACGGGTTGTAGACAACACCCGAGGAAATGTACTTCCAGACTAAACAACCCAGGCTCCACTGCGCCGAGCGCGGTGCCAGTGAGCGCGCCAGCTCACGCTACCGCGTGGCCCCGGGAGCCGCGAGAAATAAGAATATATGCCTTTGTCTAAGCTCTGCGCCGGACGTCCCTTTTCTTCTCCGGCGCTTTCGAACACACCGCCAACAAATTGGTGACCCGGACGTCCGACTGCAAGGAACCAGAGCGCAGGCAACTCCACCGACGACGCAGGCTTGACCACCACCGTTCAGCTCCGCCTTCCAGTCTTCTGGGCGAAATATCCACGGGCCTGGTTTTCCCAAGTGGAAGCACAGTTCCACTTGCGGCACATCACCACCCAATTATCACGCTACTATCATGTCGTGTAGGCCCTCCCCCCAGAACTGGCTGATGAGCTGGACGAGATACTGGCGCTGCCACCTCCTGACGACGCTTTCGACCACCTCAAGCGCACAATCCTCGCCAGGAAGACGGAGTCGGAGACATCGCGGCTTCAGCAGCTTTTAAACACCGAAGAGCTCGGCGACCGTAAACCATCCCAGCTGCTTCACCGCATGCGGCAACTGCTGGGTGAGCAAGCGTCTGACGCAAGCAATCCCATTTTACGGGAATTGTTCCTCCATCGCTTGCCCCAAGGGATGCGCATGACCCTCGCCCCAGCTGCAGACTTAAGTCTTGACCGCCTCGCGGAGATGGCCGATCGCATCACCGAATACGCTACATTTAGCCTGTCGAGCGTCGCGGACACTTCACACCAGTGCTCCTCCACCCGAGCCCTCGAAGCCCGCATTGACGCTTTAACAGCAAGCGTCGCGGCCCTCTGCACGAGAAGCAGACCGCGTGAACCAAGAAGGCGCAGATCATCTCGACGTCGCAGTTCATCGCAACGACGAGAAGGCGATACCTGTTGGTACCATCAGACATTCGGCAGCAGGGCACGAAAGTGCGAACAACCATGCAACTGGCAGGAAAACGCTCCGGCCCGTCACTTAGGCGGCAAGTGACCAAGGCCCAACAGCAAGCCGTCTGTTTTTTATCACAGAACGTACTTCAGGCCGCCGCTTCTTGGTCGACACCGGAGCTGAAATGTCCGTCCTTCCTCCACCACTAGCGGAAAGACGACACCCACAGCCCGGATCGGACCTCGTTGCGGCAAACGGATCCAACATTCCAACATACGGAATGCGCTCGGTGACCCTAGACTTGGGATTACGCCGAGTCTTCCGATGGATTTTTGTCATAGCCGATGTGACCTACCACTCTTGGGTTCTGACTTCCTTTCCCACTTTGATTTGGATGTTAGTATGCACCACCGTCGCCTGACTGACAACAGAACTCGCCTTGCGGTCAATGGAGCCTTTACCAACTTAACTTCATTTGGCATTCGAAACATCCTGCCTGCTTCCAGTTTCTGATATCCTAAAATAATTTCCAGAGATCACGAAGACGTCTAACATGTCAGAGCCGCCACCACACGGAGTGACACATCATATCGTCACTTCTGGCCCACCCACTTTTGCTCGCCCTCGTCCTCTATCGGGCGAACGCCTCCGCGTAGCCCGACTAGAGTTCGAGCATATGCAGGAGCTCGGCATCATCCGACCATCAAAGAGTTCCTGGGCCACACCCCGCCACATGGTCCCCAAGAAAGATCCGGGAGACTGGAGGCCGTGTGGGGATTACCGAGCGCTGAACAATCAAACACAACCCGATCGGTACCCATTGCCTCATATCCACGACTTCACACAGCACCTAGATGGCACATCTATCTACAGCAAGATAGACTTGGTGAAGGCGTATCACCACATCCCAATTGAACCTGCGGATATACCGAAGACGGCAATCACCACCCCCTTCGGCCTCTTTGAGTATGTCCGTATTCCCTTCGGGTTGCGAAACTCCGCGCAAACCTTTCAGAGGTTCATCCACAAAGTCCTTCATGGACTTTCTTTCATCTTCGCCTACGTGGATGACCTCTTGATTGCGAGCGCATCACCCGAAGAGCACAACGAACATCTACGCCTTACCTTCGACCGACTCCGCCAATACGGACTCACAATCAATGTGGCAAAATGTACCTTTGGGGCAACAGCTTTGGAATTTCTCGGACACCACATCACACCTGCTGGCATCGAACCTCTCCAGTCCAAGGTACAAGTGATCCAAGATTTCCCCCAACCAAAATATTTAAGGAAGCTGTGAGAGTTTCTTGGACTCATAAACATTCATCGAAGATTTATTCCACACTGCGCACAAGCTATAAAACCTCTGAAAGACTTGCTACGTGGCCAACAGAAATCCTCCACGGAAATACCATTTTCAGACAGCGCACTAAAGGCTTTCACCGCTGTAAAAAATGCCCTTGCCGACGCCACACTTTTGGTGCACCCTCGAACTGACGCTCCAACGCGCATCATGGTTGATGCTTCGGAAGTTGCAGTAGGAGCAGTGATCCAACAACAAAACAACAATGAGTGGCTCCCACTGGCATTTTTCTCTCAAAAACTCACCCCGGCGAAGACACGGTATAGCACGTTTGGACGCGAACTATTTGCAGTTTACGCAACAATTCGCCACTTCCATTACTTTTTGGAAGGCCGAGTGTTTCATGTGATGACCAACCACAAGCCTCTCACCTACTCATTCGCCGGAAACCACAACTCATATTCTGCAAGAGAAATTCGCCACCTTGCTTACATCGCAGAATATACTACAGATCTACGCCATGTCGCCGGTATTGCCAACACGCCAGCAGACGCACTATCTCGCATTGGAAATGTACCTCCGTCTTCAGTTGTCAATTTTTCAGAATTGGCCTTGGCCCAACAGGAAGACGCCTAACTGCAAACGCTACGAACGTCATCAACATCTCTCAAGCTGCAGTCCATTACATTGCCACTCGCCACTTGTGAGATTATTTGAGATATGTCAACTGGCACACCCAGACCCTACATTCCTCCAGAATTTCGTCAGGCCATTTTCCACGCTCTGCATGACCTCAGTCATCCGGGAATTCTGGCCACACAACGCCTAGTTACATCAAGATACATCTGGCCCCGGATCAACGCAGACATCCGTCTATGGGCGAAGACTTGCTGCAAATGCCAGCGCTCAAAGGTGTTTAGACACACAAAGACACCGCTCCACCCATTTCGACCGCCGGATGCCAGATTCGATCATGTACATATAGACATCGTGGGCCCGCTACCATCATCCAACGGATTTCGCTACATATTGGCATGTGTAGACAGATTCACGCGATGGCCTGAAGCTGTTCCACTCGGAGACATCACAGCAGAGACCGTCGCCCACACCTTCATAACCACCTAGATCTCACGGTTCGGTTGCCCATCTATCGTCACGACCGACCGTGGCCGACAATTTGAATGCGCGTTTTTCAAGGCCCTCACCAACATCTTGGGCGCGCGCCACATACACACGACATCGTACCATAATGCCGCAAATGGTATGGTTGAGCGCCTACATCCCCAACTGAAGACGACACTCATGACTAGAGAAGATCGAAACCATTGGGTCAACCATCTTCCTCTTGTTCTCCTTGGAATTCGCGGCACCTTCAAGACTGATTTAACTTGCACCTCAGCCGAACTGGTTTACGCCACTACACTTCGGTTACCAGGAGATTTCTTTACGTGCACACCATCCGCACAGCCTGACATGCCCTCATACCTTGAAGAGATGAGAAAATTCTTCACTTCTCTACGGCCGGTCCCACCAAGACAACAAACACAAAGACAAATTTTTACAAGTGAAGATCTGGATGCGTGCACTCACGTATTCTTGAGACGAGATACGGTACGCGCACCTCTCATTCCCCCGTACGACGGACCATTCGAAGTCATCTCACGCACCGACAAAACTTGTACGGTCAACATCAATGGTCGTCATGACGTTGTCACACTCGATCGAGTGAAACCCGCCTACTTGGACTCTTCTCTGACGGACCCTGTGCTCCTGCACCATCCATCAGCCGTCACACCTACTCAAGTAAAAGACTCCGTCAAATCACCGACTCCCCAAAGGACCGTGACGTGGGCCACAACCACACGGGTTGCTTCACGACACTAGGGGGGCGATTCTGTAGCAGAGCCGACAGGTGCCACAACCACACGGGTTGTAGACAACACCCGAGGAAATGTACTTCCAGACTAAACAACCCAGGCTCCAGTGCGCCGAGCACGTTGCCAGTGAGCACGCCAGCTCACGCTACCGCGTGGCCTCGGGAGCCGCGAGAAGTAAGAATATATGCCTTTGTCTAAGCTCTGCGCCGGACGTCCTTTTTCTTCTCCGGTGCTTTCGAACACACAGCCGACAAGTTCACCATTGAAGGGGGGCTACTGAGGTTTTAAGAGCCACTGATCGTAGCAATCGCATTCCAAAGACACCGCGTTGTCGTAGATTGTTTTTCACCGGCTACGTCATGTAGGGCTGGGGCCAGGGCTGGGGGATTCATCGCCGGAAACGTGGAGGAACCAAGCAACGACGTGAGGCTTGCCGAGTCGGTTCGTGGGTGCCGACGACATTCTAGCAACGCTTCCAAGAAGACTGGAAATTCTTTCCGGCGAGCACACAATACTTAGACAGCATACTTGTGGCTGATGCGGATCGCAGGAGCTAGATAACAGGACAACCAATGCACAGCAAATAGGTCGAGCACGGTACACGGCACAATGGTGGTCGCCGCCATGTTAAAATGAAACGAAGCCAAGCTTCAGTTAGTACACAATGCGCTTCAGCATGCTTTATTACAAATAATTGTATAAATCTTAAAACAATTTTTTGTATCTGAAAGTTTTAGTTTAAGTCGACTAAAACAAGCAAATTCACGTTGCGTCAAATAAACTTGGTCGGCACTCGGAACCAACGAGCATCGCCGCCGCATCGCCATCGCCATCGTAGCAAAACACATGGTGCTTCCTCATGGAAACCCCGTTCGAGAGAGTGGAGGAAGCAGCGGACAAAGAGTACCAATGCCGGATCTGCGTGAATGCTGATGAGATGAAGGGGATGTTGGAGCTGATGAGGGGGGAACTCGGAAAGGCGCGGGAGGCTCGACAGAGAATGGAGGTGGAGATGAAGGAGGCTAGGGAGGGGCTCAGGGACGAGAAAGTCGAAAACAAAGTGGTGGACGGGGTAGAACTTGGCGGGCAGAAGAAGGGAACACACGTACAGTGTGGTGACTGCAAAAAGTCAGTGTACATAGATGACACGAGGTTTGATGGCGTAGAGGAGGCAGGGATGACAGAGTTCATGTGTAGAATGTGCCTCCTAAACGCACGACAGGACAGGCTGGAAGCAGAGAACACAGAGCTGATGGCAAGGATTGTGAAGCTAGAGGCAGAACTGGAGAGGGAAAGAAGTGAAAGACAGACAGTGGACGAGAAGCTGGCGAAGGCAAACGAGAAGTTGGCAGATCTGGAGGTGGTCCTTTTGACATCGGACATCAGAGCGAACGACACGGTCGTAGAAAGGGATGGGGGGAGGACGTACAAAGAAACACTGAAGCCGGGAGCAGAAGAGACGGGAAAGGGGAGGAAAAGTCAAAGGGGAAAGCAACGGAGAGTAGGGAGGACATGGAGCGCAACGTGATAATAGCAGGGGACTTCAGAATAAAGTGGGAGGAGATCGAAGAGCAATTAGAAAGCGAAACCTTTGCAGTGTATGGATTAGCAGAAACACATCTGAGGGATTTGGAACAACCACCATACATACCGGGATATCATTGGATAGGATGCAACCGGGCCAATGGGAAACGCAATAAGGGAGGCAGATTAGGGGTTTTAGTGAAGGGTCAGGAATGGGAAAGGGAGCGAGAGGACTGCAGGGAACACATGTGGATCAAAGGCAATATTGGGGGTTTAGACACAATCCTGGGTTTTGTGTATCTAAAAACAGGGGGTGATGCAGGGAAAGAAAACGCAGAACACTTAAAATGTATATCAGGAGACGTTAGGGATGTCGGCACTAACAAGGAAATGATTATCTTGGGGGACATGAATGCACATTTGGAAGACTTTGATGGACATACGGATACAACAGGGAGGATGTTAGAGGAGTTCTGCGAAGCTCTTGATCTGGTGTTGGTTAACGCCCAGGTAAAATATGATGGAAAAATAACATGGGAGAGAAAGAACCAGCACTCGACTATCGACTACTGTTTAATGTCGCGGAAGATATACCACAGATTAGGAGGTATGGAAATAGATGAGGAAAGCACAAAAAGCCTGGGGAGCGACCATAAGAGAATCAAGATCAGATTTGGCACAGTAAAACCAGAAACGCAAAATCAAAAACAAGAGGGTAGAGATAACTTAAATGATAAACAATTACTGGAGGTATCTAAGCGAATGGAGAACATAGTCTCCAAGCAACCGGAAAGAGAATGGACATATGAAGACTTAGTGTTTTCAATAGAGGATTAGAGAGATATCGAATCAAACAAGAAGGAAGAAAACTAAAACGCAAGCCCAAAAGCTGGTGGGATAAAGAGGCTAAGACAGCAATATCGAGACGCCAAGCGGCATCTAGAGAACACAGATGGGCAAAAAATAAGTGGGCCACACCAGCCGAAGTGACATCGAAATGGGAGGATTTTCAGGAACGAAAGCGGGAGGCATCAGCATTAATACAGGCCGAAATTGGGAGGGCAGAGGTCCAGTGGATGATAGAGATAAACCAAAAGGATAAAAATGCGGCAAGCAGGTTCTGGAAACACATCAGTGCACAGGGAAAAAAGAACGAGGGGTACCAACAGACACTAATCACACAGGAAGGGACAAGGGTAGAGGGGGAAGAGGCAAGGGAATACATTAGACATACAATCCAAGCAGCATTTTCGGAATTAGAACCAGATCAGGCCATAGGGAATAATAGCATTTACACAACACAAGAGGAGGATCATAGTGAAGGAGAGGAAATGACCATAGGGAAATGGGAGAATGCAGAAAGAAGGGTTCCGGCTGGAACTGCGACAGGTCCAGACGGCATACCAATGAGACTGATAAAAGTTCTAGGCCAAACAAGCAAATTGAAACTAAGGCAGTTGATTGACCAGATAATTATGGGAGGGCAGGTACCCAGTGACTGCAAATTGAGCAGGATGAGATTATTATATAAGGGCAGGGGAGACAAAGACAGTATCAAATCATACCGACCAATCACAGTAACTTCAGTAAAATACAGACTAGCTATGCAAATTATAAAAAGAAGAATGGAAGAATGGGCAGAGAGAAAGCAGATTCTGGGGGAGCTTCAAAACGGTTTCACGATGGATAGACGACTAGATGATAACTTATTCATAATCACTCAGTGCATAGAGATAGCAATGACAAGTCAAAGGCCATTATGGGTAGCATTTTTGGACATCAAAGGGGCATATGACAATGTGAATCAGGAAAACCTCTGGGACCAACTGAAGGGGTATGGGTTGGGGAGAACCATGGTTAAGTTCCTAGAACGGGTTTATACGGAGAATAGGGTGGTTATAAAATGGGAAGCCGAAACTACAAGACCAGCAGCAATTAAATAGGACTTAGGCAGGGTTGCCCATTGTCTCCCCTGCTCTTTATGATATACCTCAGTGAGATGTAAAAACGATTATAGCAGTGCAACGTAGGTTTTGACCTGAATTACATGGAGGAAGGACATAAAGTAAATCAAGTATGGCCAGGGTTAATGTATGCAGACGACGTTGTACTCGTATCAGAAAGTCGTGAGACAATACAGGAACTGATTAGGATTTGCAGCAGGGAAGGGGACAGTTTAGGACTAAAATTCAGTAGGGACAAGTCAGGTATAATAGTTTTCAACGATGAGAAGAGGGAACCCCTGGAGATACAGGACACAGTGATAGAACACGTAGAAAAGTACAAATACCTAGGAGTATGGCTCAATGAGGGAAGGAAATATCTAGAGGAACACGAGGGGAATATAATTAGAAAAGGGCAAAGAAATTCATCTATTATGAAGCTCAAGACACTATAGAACTATAACATATGTGAAGTGGTCAGAGGTATATGGAAAGGAGTGATGGAACCAGGACTGTTTTTTTTCAAGCCAGTACTGTGCATAAAATCTGAGGTTCAATCAGGGTTAGAAATTCAACAAAGAAGCGTAGGCAGATTGGCACTGGGAGCACATGCAAAAACACCAAATGAGGGAGTACAGGGGGACATGGGATGGTCGTCTTTTAAGAGCAGGGAGGCAATTAGTAAGTTAAAATTTGAACAAAGGTTGACCGAAATAGATGATACGCGATGCGCACGGAAGGTATTCAAGTATCTATACATGAAAAGTTTAAACACAAAATGGACAAACCGAACCCCGAAGCCTACATTTAAATATCTACACACCAGTGTAGATATCTACACACGCTGAACAGACTACTTCAGTTGAAAAGGGGGTGAAAGAGGCAGAGAGGAAAATGTGGGATGGGAGAATGCAGGAGAAATCAGCTTTAACAGTGTACAGGTCACGAAAGCAGGACATAAGAATTGAAAATCTTTTTGACAATTCACTGGGAAGTGCTTTGCTGTTCGAGATAAGAACAGGAGTTTTGAGGACGAGGACGTATAGGGCTAAATTTCAGGAGACAGACACATTATGTGCCGCCTGCCACAATGATAGCGAGACACTAGAGCACTTGGTTTTGAAGTGCACGGGGCTTCGCCCTGCCCTCCCTGAAGGGGAAACAAATGGGGCCGGGGCCCTGGGTTTCACTGGCGACGATGGAGGGATGGTAGAGAAAAGGATTAGAGTGACAAAGAGACGATTAGAAGATTGGTGGAAATTATCTAGGGAAAATTAAATGATGGACAACTAACTAGCACAGCTGGGAACAGGGGGGACAGAGGAAAATTGGAACTCCCTCCCGCGTGGCTCCGGCCCAAAGTCTCAACTGTGTCTTTCAGTGGGCCCGGTGCTGGGGTAACGCCGAAAAGGTTTGACCAGAGGAAAATTGGCGACTCCCTCGCTGGGGGGAAGAGGCAGGGGGGTGATGTTTTTTAGTTTTTTTGCCCGATCCCCCGAAGATCATCCTGGTGATATCCCACACGGCCTGGTGATAGCTAGGGGGAGAAAAATTGGTCTTAAAAGGGCGAGAGGAATCACGTTTGTGTCTTTTTAGACTTAGGCTAGGTGGCGCAAACTACCGCCCGTTACAAAGGGCATAGCCATTACAATTCATCCATACATCCATCCATCCATCGCCATTGTAAGGCCCGCTTCAGACGGAGCAATTTCACCCAGCAACCTGACTTCGCAACACCAGCAACACGGGCCGTCCACGTTCACACGCAGCAACCAAATTGCTACGACTTGCTATCATCATCATTCACTTTGAATTTTCTTGCACTATGTAGACGCAACGCTACGCGCTAACAACGTGTTTTTATATATTTGAATGGCGTTGAGAATACCAACTCATCTTTCTGAAAATGTTTATTTCCAAAAACGATCAATTTCAAACCAGAACCAAGTCTTTAGCTGTCATCATCATTACCACGGGGGTGTCACGTGAAAATATCGCGTCCCTGATTGGCTGCTGCCACTTCAAACGGCTCCGAGTTGTTCGAGTTGCTCGTCCGTTTCAAGCCGGACCCGATCTCAGCAATTCGTGTCGATCTAGGGAAAGCTAGGGAACAACCCGCCAGCACCCTCAAAATTGCTGGAAACGTTGCCCCTTCTGAAGCGGGCATAACAAAACAAAACGGATTCCGAAGAGATAAAAGATTGGAAGATAACTAATTTGTCATCACACAATGTATAGAAATAGCAATGAAGAACCAGACTCCTTTGTGTTTATCTTATTTGCACATCAAGGGAGCGTACGATAATGTGAGCCAGGAAAAACTCTGGAGTCAGCTGAGGGAATATAAGTTAGATGCATATTTGGTTGGGTTTCTTCAGCAGGTGTATACAGACAATAAGGTAATTATAGCATGGGAAGCAGAAACTACACCACCCGCATCGATAAAAAGAGGGCTCAGGCAGGGCTGTCCACTGTCACCTCTGCTTTTCATGATATATCTCAGGGAAATGGAAAAGAAATTAGAGCAGAGCAACTTAGGTTTTGATGTGAGTTATATGGAAGGAGGGAGAAATGTAGTTCAGGTAATACCAGGACTGATGTATGCAGACGGCATAGTACTTATGGCAGATAACCAGGATACGTTATAGGAACTAGCTGGAATATGTGGACAGGAAGGGGACAGATTGGGCATGAGTTTTAGTAGTGACAAGTCTGGAGTAATGGTGTTTAACGACGAAAAGAGGGAACCCCTGAGGATACAGGACATCGAAATAGACCAAGTAGGAAAATACAAATATCTGGGAGTCTGACTCAATGAGGGAACGAAATATCTAGAGGAACATGAGGAGAATATAATTAGAAAAGGGAAAAGAAGTTCATCAATTATGAAGATGGAACTATAATAGATATGAAGTAGTCAGAGGTATATGGAAAGGAGTGATGGTACCAGGACTGTCTTTTGGCAATGGGGTACTGTGCATGAAATCAGAGGTTCAGACAGGATTGGACATTCGACAAAGAAGCGTAGGCAGACTGGCGCTGGGGGCACATGGAAAGGCACCAAATGAGGGTGTACAGGGGGACATGGGCTGGTCGTCCTTTGAAAGCAGGGAGACAATTAGTAAGTTGAAATTTGAACAAAGATTGCCGAATTGGATGATACGCGGTGGGCACGTAAGGTATTTAAGTATTTATACATGAAACGTTTAAACACAAAACGGACAAACCGAACCCGAAAGCTTACATTTAAATAACTACACACTGGTGATGGGGCCGAGCAGACTACTTCAGTGGAAAAGGGAGTGAAAGAGGCAGAGAGGAAAATGTGGGAGGGAAGAATGCAGGATAAATCAGCTCTAACAGTGTACAGGTCACGAAAGCAGGACAGAAGAATGGAAAATCTGTTTGACAATTCACTAAGAAGTTCTTTGCTGTTCAAGGCGAGAACGGGAGTTTTGAGGACGAGGACGTATAGAGCTAAATTTCAGGAGATAGACACATTATGTGCTGCCTGCCATAATGAGAGTGAGACACTTGAGCACTTGGAATTAAAGTGCACGGGGCTTCGTCCTGCCCTCCCTGAAGGGGTAACAGATCTGGCCGGGGCCCTGGGGTTCGCTGGCGACGATGGAGGGACGGAGGAGAGGAGGATTACAGTCACAAAGAGGCGATTAGAAGATTGGTGGAAATTATCTAGGGAAAATGAAATGATGCAGAACTAACTAGCACAGCTGGGGACAGGCGGGACAGAGGAAAATTGGGACTCCCTCCCGCGTGGCTCCGGCCCAAAGGCTCAACCCTGTCCTACAGTGGGTCCGGTGCAGGGGTAACGCCGACAAGGTCTGACCACAGGAAAATTGGCGACTCCCTCGCCGGGGGGAAGAGGTGGGGGGGGTGATGTTTTTAGTTTTTTTGCCCGATCTCCCAAAGGTCATCCTGGTGATATCCCAGACTACCTGGTGATCGTTAGGGGGTAGAAAATTGACTTAGAAGGGAGGGAGGAATCAAATGTCTGTCTTTCTTAGACTTAGGCAAGGTGGCGCAAGCTACCGCCCGCTACAAAGGGTACAGCCAGTAACATTCATCCAACATTCATCCATTCATCCATCCATCCAAAAACTGTCAAAAACGAAGCGAGTTTCAAAACTCTCGGGCGCTTTCAGACTTTAGGAGCAAACATCCAAGAACGTTCTTGGGAAAAGGAAGTGTCCTAGGTGATGGCGCGCCCATGGAACCAGCTGTAGCTCAGGTGCTTTCCGCATTGAATGACCCTCGAGGTTTTGCCAAGGAAGTCACGGAACCAACCTATCACTGCACGAGCACTCAGATTGCGGGAACGCAACCAGAGGCAAAGGTCCCACCGGAGGCAAGGGGGACCAAGCGAGGCACTTGGTGAGTGTATCAGGGAGCTTTATCGTAGAGCGGTGGACAAGGCTTGATTTCTGCAAATCGAGTGGCGGCTTGGTACCACATAGCTAGGCGGTGTGTTCTGCGGAACCCATGACTGCTAAAGGTACCCGTTAGCGTGCTGGCGCTTGTATTCGCTTCCACTGTGGGAAATTGGCTTCAAGTTCGATTTTTGTCCTCGGAAACTACTCGAAACATTGCGTGACGTGCACCTTTAGAAGTAGGGCCTGTGTTGGTGATGTTGCTTGCGAAGAGTATAAACGAGGTCTTTCTCGACTGGGGCACTGACTTCTTATAAAAAAAATTCTGTATATGTTGCACATACTTACTAACCCTCTGGCAGTATTTCATTGTAAAGGTTAGGAGAAAAAACAAAAACGCCCATTGACTAGTGACAAAAGAAACAGAAAAGAAAGGTGTTTTAGACTACTTCCTCCTCAACTTTCCTCCTCAGTTCATAAGCAAAGTGAGAAATCACGGGGTCGTATTTCACTCGAACCCAAAGTATTCCCAGCAGTCTGAGAGTCAGCAAGGGTAAAGCCCTCAATAAAATGCACGCTTCACATTTCGGCAAGTGCCGACAACTATAAAGTATAAACCGCATGTAAGCAATTTAGCGAACAACAAGAAAAGTGACGGCGACCCTTTTTGTTATCGCTCAATCAGCTGCACGACGAGGCAAGTTACATGAAAGCGACGGGAGCAAGCGACCAAGGCGATGAGCAAAGTTTTATAGAAATCCAAAAACCGAGCAACAGCGAGAACGCTCCGCCACTCACTAAATCGCGTACATGCGGTTCAGCTTTAATTGTATGAACGCGAGAGACACGTGCAACTCACTTCCAAGTGTCTTTCATTTCAGGGCTACACTGCCATTTGCGTCCAAGTGCTGCAAGGGCCTCGTGCACTGGAACTTTGACACCACTTAAGAAACTAACACAAACATATCCAGGGGTGTTAGTTGGGGTTAGATATCCTACAGAAAGGTGCTGCTCAGTTAATAGACGATTTGCTATTTTCCCAAGCGACCCGGCCCGCGCGCGAGGAATCGTGGGAGAGATTGTCCCTCGCCTGGCCGCTCTGCCTTGAGATCGCATTGCCTTGTCGCTTGCCGCCTCTTAATCCTCTGTTTTTCGATTCCATTACCTATTTTTATCCATTCCAGTATATTTTTATTGCTTTTAAGTGTTTGTATTCTCTTCTGCGCGCAATATTTATTGTATATATATAGTATTTGTGTCTTCATTTTGCCTTTTTCGACGGGAGTGCCGACGGACAACACGCCGCTTCGCGCGTCGTTTCCCGGGTGAGTACTACCGCTTCTACCGATTCCTATCGCGCTGTTACCTGTTCATTTTGGTTCAATTAGACCCGCGTGCAGTTGAGAGGAGCCGTTTATGAACACCCGCGCACATGTCATAGGAGTAGGTAGTGCTCTAAATCAACACTCGAGACGTGAGAGCCGAGTGCGCTGTGATTTGGCCGCCCGCGCTCGCACCGTTGACTCGCACTGTGGCGTATGCCTTCGAGTGCCGCTTACTTGACTAAGATACAGCATTTGTCTGAATGTTTGCGAAGCTGAGGCATATGCAACGCTGCGGCGTCTGACAACTGCGCGTTGCGGCTCGAGCCCTTCGCAAGCGCCGGTGACCGAACGTCGCATCTTGTATGCGCTTATGGTATGCCTTCTTAATCTATCTGCTAAGCGGTTGTCAGTTACAAACACCCTTTTTCAAGTGCTGACAACTGCGCGCCGCTGCGTGCAGTTGTCAGGCGCCGCAGCGTTGGATATGCCAAAGGGTGTTACGGTTTCGCAGGCATTCGGACAAATGGTTCGCGACGGCAAAGCGGCGTGCTGTATCTTAGTCAAGTAAGCGGCATTCGAAGGCATGCGCTACAGTGCGAGTCAATGGAGCGAGCGCGGGCGGCCAAATCACGGTGCACTCGGCTCTCGCGTCGCGATTGTTGATTCAGAGCACTGCCTACCCCTATGACATGTGCGCGGGTGTTCATAAGCGGCTCCTCTCAACTGCACGCGGGTCAAATTGAACCAAAATGAACAGCTAACAGCGCGATAGGAATCGGTAGAAACGGTAGTACTCACTCGGGAATGACGCGCGAAGCGGTGTGTTTTCCGTCGGCACTCCCGTCGGAAAAGGCAAAATAAAGACACAAATACTATATATATACAAGAAATATTGCGCGCAGAAGAGAATAGAAACACTTAGAAGCAATACAAAATACAGTGGAATAGATAAAAATAGGTAATGGTTTCGAAAAACAGAGGATTAAGAGGAGGCAAGCGACAAGGCAATGCGATGTCAAGGCAGAGCGGCCAGGCGAGGGACAGTCTCCCCCACAGTTCCTCGCGCGCGCCCGGGACGCTTGGGGGATTTCGCAAAAGGGCTATTTATATCAAGTTCAAAATGAACAGCACTCTTCATTGATGGCTGGTTCACACGACGAATTGATCCACAGACGGATTGATCATGTCCGCGGTTCGTACGTCTCCCAAGCGCATCCACACGAAGGAGCAGATGCGCAAATGACAGCCAGGACGAGCCGAACATGTTTCCGACCCCATAGTGCCGCGAAACTCTAACATTGCACGATCACACTGTGGCACTGTTGTCCAAGATGGAAATCGATATTTGCTGCTTTGAACAAGAACTGTGCACCACTGTTACGTGCGGAGTGAGACATAACATCATGATAGGCTTAGTGCGAAGCGCCACTAGCTTTACTAAACCAAGCCATGACAAAGACACAAGCATGATCCTGCTCGAGGAAGCTTTGGCGTGGAGGTGGCGAAGTCCTTGGCTCGCAAAGGGGCATTTGGAGATGCCTTCACTCACTTTGTATTCGCGCCTTCAGTTCACCACAGCCACAAGAAAGATCTTGCCGGGCGAAAGGTTGATTGGAGATTCAAAGTGATTGCGGCGTGGTAGACGCGTCTTTACAGAAGCTTTTCGACGCAGATGAGTACCAGAATCTGCGTCGTGTCAGTTGGGCAAAGTTCCTCATACCAACCTTTTTGGTATGAGAAATGAAATGAAAGAATATTTTGTTGCAATAGTTTGGGTCATTTTTCTTTAAAAGTCTTACTTGAAACGTTCAGGAAAGCACAAGCATTGGAGACCAGCTGCCCTCACAATCATGACCCCCCCCCCCCTTTCTCTTCCTGGTAGTTGCTGTCGGTGAGCAACCTGACAGCCTTGGGCTTCTCTGCTTTTCTAATAGAAATTAGCGGTTCTTGTACATGTGCAAAAGTGAAAAGTATGCTACTGCCATGTTTGTCAGTTTTGTAACTCTTTATTCCCTCAGACCGCAAATTTGTCTTCAGCTTGGCTCACATGCACAGTACATTCATGGCATCTTGCATCCAAAACTTTCTATTGTGGGTTGTGCGTGTGTGTGTGTGTGTGGGGGGGGGGGGGGGGTTACTTTGCTGGTTAAGTTGGTAGGGAGGAGACTGTGAGAAAGAGAAGGGTACATAAAATACAACCGTTATTTCTACTATGAAAACCTTTTAGTACAGGACTGACGAAAAATGAGAACATGAAAAGATATGACGTCCCGTCTCCCTCTTACTCTTTACTTTCTGTAACCTAGACTGGTAATTTAGAATAATATACTACTACATAAGATTCAACGACGTGGAAGGTGCTGGTGCATTTTAACTCCTTAACCATTTTGGACGAGCCTAGCTCGTCCACCTAGGGCCGTTTCTAAACCGTTTAGGATGAGTGTGGATCATCCACGCACTATTCGCGACTCCAGCAAAACGGACGCCACCAAGCGGGAAAACCAGGAACCAGCCGGTCCAGGTCGCTCCGCGCCCCTCCGCGTCTCGGGTGGCTTTCGCGGCGGACGTGTTGTCGGCGCGGTGAATGTAATTTGACAGAAGGTCCGAAAATTTCTTAAGTTTGCCTGAGTGTTCTTTAGTGTGGTGAAGCCTCAGAGATTGTTTCCTTCTATCACGTGTTTGAAAGCCCGTTCCCTCCACAACACATCGTCGCGTGCTTTCGAATTCTTGGATGGGGCAGGAATCACGGAAAAACGTTTTGATTTCTTGTCTGTCTTGAATCACATTCAAAGTGACGACTACTTGGTAACTCATAAGTGGTTTCTTTATAAGGATGTAGAACAGTGAACTAAGGACGACAGGCGAGGTGTTTCACTGGAGGGAACACCAATGTTGCAGTCAAGTGAATGGGAAGGTTCGATAGCTGCTTTTCTTGAGTTTGGTTGTGTTCGATTAGGTTCAAGTTTGAACCACCCACGCCGGTCGGTGCGTTGGCTATTCATCTTGACTGCTTTTCGCCAAAAAAGCCCCTGAACCACACTGAAGGAGTTGGGCTGATTTCGCAATTACTTGGTTCAGGAAAACCTGCTTGCTGCATATGATTAATGAGGGAAATTATCTGCTTTCAAAAGGTGGGGGATGCGTCTCGCAAAGTTAGAAACTGTCACGACATTATTATGATCTATCGTGCCTTTAATATTTATATTATACCCCCGTCGAAATTAGCAGCAATATACGTCTACATTGCTCAGGTTGACCGGCCACAAAAAAATACGTATTTTATGCGTTCAGGATTCGAAGTCAAGTTCAATGCAGAGAGGTTCTGCGTGAATCTTCGATGAAGACACTCTTCAGTTTGTCCGCATTCGTCTCCGTGCTACCGCCTAGAACCATTTGGCTGACTTTAACAAGTAGCTCTCTCTCTGTCAAATATACTTTTATTCAGCAGCTCACCTAATAGATATTCAACTAAGCTCATATTTCAACAAGAATAATATACTAATATCGCTTTAGTGGGACATAGTGCGTAATATAATACATAACCCGCTCGTCAAAATGACTTCTCGATTGCTACTAAAATCTGAATTGAAATACGAGTATCAGCTGCTTAGTGGGGCGCCAGCGGGTTAACATGCCTTGGCTCAAGAAGCGCTTGCTTAATTTTCGTAATTTTCCTGCAGCCTGTATTGTTGCCCGAGCAGACGATTGGAGCTGATTCTTAAACGCGGATGCACACAAAAGCTCGATTTCTCGGTCAGATAAGTCGCATGGTCGAGGCATGCGAGTTAGCTGAAAATTACTCTCGGTGGAACAATTCTGTAGTCATCGCCGCTTTCCTTAGTTAATCAAAACTGATTAGAGTTTATTACCGTCTCTCCGGAGCCCATAGTTTCGGTTTTGAAACGAAATCTCCGAAACAAAAGGTTGACATGAAAATAACAAAAAAAAAAAACCGGGTAAACAAAACTATGCTTTGCAAGTTTATGTGCACCGGCTACACTTAACCGTCTCAGTTCAAATACCTATAAAATTGGGCATTAAACAAAAGAAAATCTGTTAAATTGAATGCGCCACCCCTGCAGGCGGCCGGGCCGAGCCGACGCGACCTGGACTCAGCCGCCATGTTTGTTTGGTGGTGGCGCCCCCTATAGGTCCCTGGAGTAGCGAATACCCCGCCCCTTGGCTCTTTTTGGCCATCCCAGGCTTGTTCCGAGCATAGTTTGCGGTGCTGCTCAGAGATTGCAGCACGCATTTTTTTATTGTATACGTTTTTAAGGATGGCGACCAATTGTGGAGACAGGTGCGGCTTGGGCCGTACGTGCAATAAAAATAGAAAAAAAACAACAACAACTTAGGATCAAAAACTGAATTAAAAAGAAACGGTTAAGGGGTTAAGGTAAACAGTGTACGACATTATTATGCAGTTTCCTCGTTCCTTCGAGAATGTCTAATTGGATACGAGACACACTTTTATGACGTGCAGGCAACGTCAACAGAAATGTTTGGCGTGAAATGACACGCCAAAAATACAATATGAGATAACTATACTGCTAGGCCCCATTGTATGTTCCTGTAATTCTGCTAAATTTGTTCTGAAAATGGCGCGATAGTTTCGTGGATAAACCCACTTATATGTGAATCCCTCGGAGGGGCGGATCCGGACAGAGCTTTAGGCTGGCTACGTAGCCAGCCTCCAGAGCGATGTCTCCTTGCACGCACTCACAGACTTGGCTATCTTGGCGTCTCGAGCTTCAGCTTTCTCGTTTACCTTCCACGAGAGAGGCTCAAGTGAGGGTGGGTGCAACTGCTAGATCGGGGATCACGGGACATGGACGCCATTTAATTGCTAAATTTTGTCATAAAAGCCATTAAGGTGCTTGAATAATTTACACAAGGTATAAATGATTACTTTTCCATAGCTACGAGTTTTGATGCGATAGGTTAAGTATTTTTTTAACGCGAAAAATGGTAATTTCCGCCATCTTCGACGTTTCTGCTTGTCTGGCAACCCTGCTTTCTCCTCTCGACGTTTGCAATTCTCGGAGCGAGAAGGAAGCGAGAGAGGCTGCGCCAAGACGTTCGTTGCTTGCAATGGGAGGCGAGAGGAGGAAAGGCGCACGGAGCAACAGAGTTGCAACCGAGCGGGCGTCTGCTCTCGTGCAGGCAACATTCGCGCATATCCTTTCCCGATTCCTCTCCCTCAGGCGCCGCCATTAAATTGCAAACGCTCTCCAGGTTTTGAGCTGCACCCACCCTCACTAGAGCCTCCCTACCTTCCACGTTTCGAGCATGCGGTTCGTGATTATTACGTCTACGACATCGCTCGCCTTGTCAAAATGTTAGACATTGATTGCAGCAGCGATGAGAGTGATTGCTATCAAGAGATGTTGGAAGCTGTTCATTTTGACTGCGACCCGCTGGTGACAAGCTCCAGTGACGGCGAGTTACGGACGAAGTCGTTGTGGTCACTGTCACCCGGGAATATCTCGCAGGCGCATGCAGGGTGGAAGGTCAACGGGCCGGGGGCGAGAGCGAGAAAAGCGTTCGGGTTACCGAGTTGCGTGAGCCGTTTTGATCGTACCGCGGCGAGGAGAGCTTGGGCGATCATGGGGGCGCCTAGAATGAGAGAGCGTTCATTGTCACGTGCTTTATGGGCACCATGGTGTGACTAACTTGGGCAGTGTTGCCTGGTCGCCAGATGAAAATGATAAAAATTCGTAAATTGAATACTGCAATTACCAGAGCTCTAACATTGCGTAACTTGGTGTATGTACTAAGTAGTCTATGAGCATTCCATTTCAAGAATAATATATCCGTTTAATTTTCATGTCATAACCCCTTTAAGTCAGTGCAGACTGCGCAGTCGACTTATGGCCGATTCACATGATGAGCTTATCCGCAGATAAATTGATCAAGTGACAACACGTCCACGGAACATCAGTCCCCCAAGCACATCCATACGAAGGAGACGAGCAGATGACAGCGAGGACAAACTGAACCTATTTGCGGCCCTACAATTCCGCAAAACGCCAACATCGCACTGTGGCACCGTTTTCCAAGGTCTGAAGTGATGTTTTGCGACTACGATCACTGTGCTATCATGAAAAAGTATTGTTGTGTGCTGCTATTACATACCGAGCGAGACAAAGCATCTTGACAGGCTTAGCGTGAAGCGCCACTAGCTTTACTAACCACATGACACAAGTATCGTCCTGCTCCAGGAGGCTTCAGCGTCTAAGTAATGAAGTCCTGGGGTTGCGGAGGGGCATTTGGAAATGCCTTCACGCATTGCTTGCTTGTGCACCACTCTTCAGCACACTACAGCCGTAAGAAAGGTCTTGGCTGGGTGGAAAACTGGGTGGACGTGCAGGGAAGCTTGCAGCTTGCTAGGCAAGTTTTGACAGAAGCTTCTTGACACCGACCCGGAGGAGTACCAGAACCTGCGGCTTGTCAGCTGGGCAAAGTTCTTGCAGCTTCTTTCACGAGTGGAAAATTAGAATGGTTCGACAAAATGAAACAGAGAATGGACAAAATACAGTGGTGCACTATCTTTGTTTGGCTCATTCGAAAACAAAAATATTGCTGTGCTGTTGGTACTCTACCGTAAACGCTTTTACTGTTACTCACCCGCTAAAAATTTGTGCATGGCAGGGCACTTTGCCTTTACAGTCTGGGCGTCCACTGACGAGGTGCGAACCGGAGGAATAGCCGACATGATGGTAACGTGACAAACGGTCCACAGATGAAAATTGCGATTCAATCCATCACATAATTCTGCCAGTATTTGACAATCATCCTAATATGATCAATTGATCCTAATTAAAAAAAGAACAATTGTTCTCTGAAGCAATGTAATGAAAGGAGGTTTTTTTATAAACAATGCCTGCTCCTTTGACAACTGAATAGTACGAGCCTTGGTATAACAGAAACTTTCCGTAGATCAGACATTGCGGATTGCAGACATACGTTTATTCCATGCTCAAAGTAAAGACATGAGTTTGTGTTGGCAATGCCAACCTCCTGTGTATGATCTGTAAAAAGTCCTTAATGATCGTGGTCAAGAGAGAGGAGTTTCTGCTTTCAAGAACAGGATGGGGTGAAAGAAAAAGTGTCTCGATAAACAATGAATGCTCCAGGTTACCCACTCAGCCAAGTTTCCGCAACATGAACTGGTCTCTAACAGAGAGACGCAGGATAAGCACTTCGAAATCTTTAGGATTTGCTGAGGGATTAAATAAATTAAATGCACAGAAAAGTAGGGGGAGGAGGATGGCAAGAAACTTTTGGGGCTTGTATTCTTACACTTGAATTGTTTGTGCAGGAAGCATTACTGAAGCAGCACTTCAGTCCAGGGGCACTTATTCATTGCTAGTCAAAGCCTGTTTCCAGAGATGCACATCAGGTGAGCGGCTGTTTTTTTTTTGTTTTTTTAACATGAGGTGCTTTTTAACGTTACCCTCCAATTCCAACATGTTGTCCATCCGTCCGTGCACTTTGCCGCTAAATTTAGTGGGGACATTGTTGTTGCCTGACCTCTACACAGGTTCAGTTTCCTTTCTAAATTTAGCAGAAAATTGATGTCACGGGACCTACAGACAATTTCAAGCTCTCTGATAAATTTAGTGGAAAAATATACATCACGTGATTTATGCAGCAATTCAGTTTCCACTCTAAATTTAGCGGAAAAATTGATGTCATCTGACCTATGCACCAATTCAGTTCCCCTGCTAAATTTGGCGGGAAAATTGATTTCACATGATCTGACGTGATGCGACCTACAAGCAAATTCAGGTTCCCCGCTAGATTTAGCGGAAAGATTAATGTCACGGGACCTATACAACAATTCAGTTTCCCCACCAAATTTGGAAGAAAAATTTATATTGCGTGATCTGACGTTATGTGACCTACAGACAAAGTAAGGCTCCCGCTAAATTTAGCAAAACAATTTCCCTACCGAAAAAGCCGGTATAACGTTTCGCTATCCGGATTATGGAACCGGAAATCTATCTGGATTCTATCCGTACTCTATCTGGAATTTAGGCTTTCAGAAATAATTCTTTTGTCTGCAATCTGGATTTCGAGTTTCTAGAAACATATTTCCGGTTCCATATTCCGGATAGTGAAAAGTTATACCGGATTTTTCGGTAGGGTTATGTCACGTGACCTATGCACCATTTCAGCTTCCCCACTAAATTTGGCAGAAAAATTGATGTCGCGTGATCTGACGTCATGTGGCCTATACACACATTCAGTTTAAAATAAAATTAACAAAATGAAAAACTACCTTTTAAATACTGCATTTCATGCGTTATAGCACTTTGAAGGTATAAGTCACTCCCAATTATAGTTAATGTTTTTACTTTAAAGAAACAACTTTTCTCTCATTGTTTTGATTGAGCACTAGTGCCGTAAACTTCTAATAGCAGCCTTGAACAGTAAAGTTTGCAAATCAGAAGAGTTGCTAATTTTTAACAATATCTTTTGTGTCTTCCAACTGTACAAAATATCTGCATGAAGGTGAACATTACTTTCGTTTTACAGAGCCAGCTCCTCAGTTCTGGGGGGAATAAGTCATTGCTTGTCAATGTCTGATTCCACAGATGCATATCAGGTGAGCCCCTCTTAATGAAACAAATTTGCTCTCGTTGTTCTAATTTAACACTAGTGTGGGAAATCTTGTTTTACTGCGGTTCTTGAACTGAAAACGTATATAGTATTTCAGGTTAATGAAGTACTTTATATGCACCATGTTTAAAGAAAAACTAAAAAAGTCCTTGAATTACAAAAAATAAGTTATATGTGGACACCTAAAAATGGTGTCTTAAATTTTATTTTAATCTTGTTAGTAGGAGCGTCGTCATCATTCATTAAAATTTCAGCGTAGCCCTGCATGTTGCGGCACACCAAACAAAGCAGAGCGCGAGAACGGTGAAAAAAAACTACCAAAAGTAACGTCATCGGCAGGGTCTGATAACCCTTGTTCACCAATAGGCTGACTTGGGGATGCCAACGATGACGTCACGAAGCTTTGGACAAGTTACAGGTGGAAGAAAGGCTCACTGCATGCCCTGCTGCAATCACTGCACACATTTTTAAAAATAAATGCAGTTTGCGTTGACTTTCGCCCAAGTTTAGTGAGATCCCTGAATTCTTGGGACAAAAGGCTATGGAAGTCCGCTCTTAACTCAGATTTCTTAAAAAGTGCTTCAGCTTCTTTTTAATGCTAGTTTGACTTAGTTGCACTAGCTGGTTCTAGTTTACATTAAGCCCAAGAAGCTAAGCTATTAATTTGAATGTGACTTACAGTAAACTCTCATTAATTCAAACTCCAGGAAGCCACAAATTTTGCATGAATTGTCAAAAGCTCGAATTATCAGAAGTTCATCTAAATATGTTGGAAGATAAATTATGATTTGCTATATGAATGGCTGCACACACAAAACAGATATTTGATGATTTCCTCTACATAGACCTACTAATCATAAGCAGGTATGCCACTCATGAAGCATTGGTGAAATCTAAGACACAAGTTTATTCAACCCTCAAAAATGTTGTTTATCGGGGACTGTTTAGACAGCACATGACACCTCAAAACAAAATTTTGTTCAACCAGCAAAAACGTTGTCTATTATACATGTGTGAACGCTGTGACGTAAAGCCACACCTCCACATCACAGTATCCACGCAAGTTGCTGTGGGAACTGCCGTGCAGCACTTTTTTTTGTCACTCATGTGTCCTCTGCTTCAGAGACGTATATAGAGAGAGTCTAACCATTCATTGGAATGTATACGAGGCAAATGAGGAAGCACCCTTGGCCGAAGGTGCGCTGGGCATGTTCCAGAGCATTTTCAGAAATGCAAATGTGGTCAACCAGAAGCTTGGCATAATACCCTGGCGGTGGTTGCGAGAAACAAAATTAATAAATGCGTCGGGGTAACTCTCGGTGACTGGAAATATGGTGCACATGATGTTTCGATCACGGTCATGCAACATCATGGTGGAAGATACATAAAGAAATAGAAGATATAAAAAGCATGCACGACCAACAGAACGATTGACATAATCCGAGCGCCGGGAATCTGCGGTGGAAGCGGTCAGACTTTGTTTGAGCAAAACAGAAATCAAGTGGCACAATCGTTCCTTACATCTTCTTGCATAACCATAATCGAAACATTGCGTGCACCTTAACCATGAAGAGGTACTTCCTTACGCACTTATTAAAACTGTTTCTCGCTACCATGGCTAGGAGATTATTTTCGGCTTCTGGTTGGCCAAGAGAGCTTGTCAAGCCCTCCATCTGCGTCCCTGTGTTAGGCATCTGCAATGCCCTAACTTGGTTTGCGCTTTCTTCTTTGTTCTAAACTCCCAAACTTAATTCGAGCCACGGGCATCGATGGCGACAGTCCCTCAATCATCGGGACACCACTGCTTGGTTTTAGGGTACAAAAATAATGACAGAAAGCGTTGAATACTGTCTGAGGACCTATGTAGCTTTCACGGAATCCGGCAAGGCGAGTGCGGCTGTTTCTACTTGACCCCAATCTCCGGTGTCAGTGGTTTGCGTCCGTAAACTGAAATGACTTTTCCCCAACGCCATCCTCTCGACCGTGCTCTTAACATTTTGGGAACGGAGCGCGCACCGAACTTAACGCTGTACCGTCGATAAAGACGGGGTGCGCTCGCAAGGTGCGTGCCAGTTTTCTCGTGATAATTGCTGCTTTAGCTTGTAACTTTTGTAACTGAATTTATCTTAATATTTATATTTTCAAGTGTTGACAATGACTCAATTTTATTAACTACAACACTGAGTTGAAGGCTCATTTCCGCTGCCGGGTGTGACTGGAAATTGTTGAAAAGCTTGTTCTATCGGTTTTCCTGAATGGCGATCTCGTGAGCGGTACCAGAGAGCCATGAACCTATGTTGACCGTCACAATGCGACTAGATTATTTTTATTTTCAAAATTAGTACATAATGTAGCCGGAAAGAAACCTTCAATTTCTGTTGCTGAAAGTTGAAATATGCTCATGCATCAATTTCGAATCGTTGAATCATTGATCGATTCGCTCCGGCAATAGGCCCATCTCTACTTTGCTGTTTTCAGTTCTCGACAAAAAACACACTCGTCGGCACAGTATCCTCAAATAAAACGTTTATAAACACCGATGCATGAGCATTCAACGTTTATAAACATCTATGCATGAGCATGTTTCAACTTTCAGCAAACAGAAATTGAAGGTTTCTTTCCAGCTACATCATGTACTAATTTTGAAAATAAGAAGAATCTAGCCTCATTGTGACGGTCAGCATGGGCTTATGGCTCTATGGTATTGCGCAGGAGATTGCGATTCAGGCAAAGCGATAGAACTAACTTTTTGACAATTGCCAGCCACACCCGGCGGCGGAAATCAGCCTTCAACTGAGTGCTGTAGATAATAAAATCGAGACAGTGTCACTACTTCTAAATATCGATATTAAAATAAATTCAGTTACAAAACGTTACAAGCTGAAGCAGCAATTATCAGGAGAAAACTTGCACGCACCTTGCGAGCGCACCCCGTGTTCATCGACGGTACAGCGTTAAGTGTGGTGCCCACTCCATTCACAAAATTTTCCGAGCACAGTCGAGAGGATGGCATTGGGGAAAGGTCTTTTCGATTTAGGGACGCAAGCCACTACTGCCGGAAATCGGAGTCATGTGGAAAGCGATGGAGCTTAAAGACACTGCAGTCGCACTCGCCTTGCCGGATTTCGTGCAAGCTACATAGGTTCTCAGACAGTATTCGACGCTTTCTGTCGTTATTCGTGCACCGCATAACCAAGCAATGGTGTCCCGATGACCGCGGGACTGTGGCCATCCAAGCCCGTGGCTCTAATTACGTTTGGGAGTTTAAAACAGACAAGAAAGCACAAACGAAGTTCGGGCAACGCCTACACCGAACACCGGCAAAGCCTCTCATCTGGGACTTTCACTGTCTTTAACGCTCCAGCAAGGGGGAAAGCGCCGGTAGCCCTTTCCCCTTTTATCTCTCGCCCTCTTTCAGTAAAGCAGTCTATATACTGTTTTGCTCTGCTTTGACCCCGTTGAGCGCACTTCTTACCGAGCACCGGTGCACTGCGGAAAAGCAACACCAGCGGAAGGTAAGCTCCACGGGTGTTGCTTCTCCGCAGTGCACCGGTGCTCGGAAAGAAGTGCGCTCAACGGTGCTGTGGGAACAAAAAGTATGAATTACACGTAAACATTGTTCGAGTTAAGCGGCTTATGAATACGCTGAAAACGTAGCGGGTCAACCAAAGTTTTGAAATTGGTTTGACTTAACCAGAAGTATTAAATATCGGAGTTTGAATTATCGCGAGCCTACTGTATACACTAAGGGAGATCTGGCTCAATCCAATGTGCTTAATATCACTGAATAGTCGTGCAATTTTAATTGGCTATTTTTATTTTTCAAGCACTTGTTGTGTTCGGTATTCAAATCAATGCAAATTTTTACTTTGGTTCAATTTATAGGAGGTTTATTTTATGTCATGTACAGTAGAAAGGTGGGGAGCTAGGCTAGTTGGTAAGCACGTTGCTCGCTTATTTTAACCATGTATGTCATATACAATTTGTTGTGACTGTGTGTTGATTTCCAGTCCACTTCTGCTCTTTATTTCAAGCTGCCCTTACATGCACCATGAAGATACCGAAGAGGTCTTCAATTGAATGACAACTACAAGCACAAGCATGGAGGGGCATCTCCCCTCCATGCCAGCACAAGGACAACTATAATGTAAATTTTCTCCAAAGTTAAAGCAAGGCATGCCTTCTTCCAATAAAGGTATTGTGACAAAACTTCTTAATTGATTCGTTTGTTGAGCTGTCATCTATAGGAACAGCTGAGCTCACACAAACAAAATGCGGGCAATGAGAACAGGTTGTGTGCTCTTTTTCTTTTGCAAAACATGAACTCTTGTATGTTTTGGCTGAAGATGAAAAATTATTCAAGTTCATATATTAAATAACGGAGCTGTGAACTATCCATACCAATCTGTACCCCAAAAGCTTCATGTGACCTAGGCTTGCTTGAACATGGAAGCTTTTCGCACTAAATAATGAAGCACTTGACCTTTACGTCTTTTTGAACTGGACTGTCCGTAAAAACAAGGCATATAATTTCGTAGAATGACGGAATGTCTGTGGCCTACATTATGGACATGTAGCTATCCGTACGAAATGTGAAAGCTGTTCGCACTAAATAACGAAGGACTATACCTTATATGGCGAAAGCTACGAGTCGTCCGCACCAATCCTGCACCTCTGATACGTCAGGTGACACCCCTGGCAAATCTAGAGCTCTGCCAGGTGAGTCGCTTGATGTATAGGAGGTGCAGGTGGTACGGATGGCTCGTGGCTTTGGCCTTATAAGGCGGAAAGGTATAGTCCTTCGTTATTTAGTGCGAACAGCTTTCACATTTCCTACGGATAACTGTCCGTAATGTGGGCTACAGACGTTCCGTCATTCTACGAAATGATATGCCTTGTTTTTACGGACGGTCCAGTTTCTAGATTACGGGAAACTAAGCCGGCAATATTGAACCGGCAACATTTACCCGTAAAATGAAAAACGGATAACTCTCCGTAAAGTGAACTACGGGCGTTTCGTCATTTTACGAAATTATAGGCCTTGTTTTTACAGACAATCCAGTTTCTAGATTACGGCAAAACATGCCGGAAATATTGAACCAGCAACTTTTGCCCGTAAAATGGGGTGAACATTTTTTACAGTGCAGGTGTCCCAACCAATACAAAACAAGACTGCGCCCTACATAGTCAGTATCCTCCAAAAGGTTTAAAACACACTATAGGGCCAGGATTGGCTAGAAAATAGCCAGACACGGAATACTCTAGCTACCGTCAGAACGTGGTATGCACAGCGCCGGTCTCGCTACAGGTTCTGTCTTTCCGTCCCCCCTCCCCCCCCCCCCCCCCCAAAAAAAAAAAAAAACTTTACGCACCACAGCTGGGGGCAGGAGAGCCAGCCTTGCCGCGTACCACAACTTGGAGCATATAACCGATTTGATCAGAAATGACTTGTCACTGAACGAAAGCTCAAAACCAGAAGCGACTTGTACGCAGCTCTTGGCCTGGTCGAATATCTCCTCGCCAGCAAGGGGCGCAACCCCGCCTTGATGACGAGATACCCCCCGAAACCCGTACAGTTGAAACAAAGGGAATGGCATTCAAAAAGGCAAAAAAAGAAGAATTAAAGCGCAGTTCCTTACTCTTGGAGTGGTTAAGTTAAGCCCCAGATTGTACGGCATAGCTTGTGAAAATGTTCTCAACCCCCAAAAAAACTATCGGGATTACGTAAAAACAAAGCCATATGGTTGGTGTAGGCGGAGACAGATACTGTGCCAAGCCCTGGAAGCGTAAATCCCCAAACTCTCTCTCACTGTATGAAATTCTTTGCAACAGTGAATCCAGACTTAGGACAAAGAGAAGCGGCGACAAGGGGAAACCCTGTCGTACGCCTTGCGTAACAGAGAAAGCACCAGAAAGACCCTTAACTACAAGCTCGCTGTTGAAAGCAACAGAAAGACCCTTAACTACAAGCTCGCTAGACATGCCGCGATACAAACTTTCGAGCAACCCTATAAAATGGTCAGAAAAACTAAAGGCGGCTAAAACGTTGTAGAGACGGATTCTCAATGCGATCAAGAGCTTTAGATCAGATCTTTAGATCGATTGCTTCACTTTCGAGCGCCTGCTTCAGCAAGGCTCGCTTCACAGTTTGAAAAATGCCTTCCGCTGCACCGTTTGAGGCAGCGTGGTAAGGCGGCGTGTGAATATGTTTCACGTCGATTGCACTCATGAAGTCAGCGAACTCGGCTGACGTGAATTGTGGTCGGTTGTCGCTCACTAGTACTTCGGGGAAGCCGTAAGCAGAAAATGCTCCCCGAAGCCTTTCGATGGTCTTAGCGGTGGATGTAGAAGTCATCACCTACATGTCGATCTATTTTGAAAATGAGTCGATGAGCACCAGAAACACAGTTGAACCCTTTGAAGCAAAATCTACATGAACACGGGACCAGCATCCGTAAGGATAGTTCCATGGATGAAGTGGCACCGGACGAATGGCGGGCTGAACTGCTTGACAGATTTGACATTTCTTTACATGCTGCTCTATAACCAAATCAATTCCCGGCCACCAAACAAAACTACGTGCAAGTATCTTCATGCGGCTTGCTCCGGGATGTTCCTCGAGCAACAAGTTCAGCACGCGGTTCCTCAGCTGTTCCGGGATCACTACTCGGGCGCCCCAAGTTACACAACCTTGTTCGAGAGAAAGCTCATCGCGGCACACATAGTAGGGCCCGAATTACTGTGCGTGCTGACTCGGACAGCCGTTAAGAGCAAACCCTGCTACACGGCACAACGCAAAACTGCGTTTTAAACATTTCTCCATCTCCTCAACGCTTAGAGGAATACATTCAAACATAGAAAGGCACTTGGCAGGTTCTTCGTCCGCGACGACGGATTGAGGCAATCTCGACAGAGCATCAGCCACTTCCATGTTACGAGGACCATGGCCCAACGCTTCATTTGTGCTGCTGTCAAGGTTGGCGTCGGCTTATCTTGACCAAGAATGCCTAGCAGCGGCTGATGATCAGTGTAGATTGCGAACTCTCGGCCGAACAGATAACGATATAACTTTTTGAGGCCGAATATTAGTGAATTTTAGTATTATGTACGCGTGCAAACGCAAGCACTGGGAGTTTGCGTTAGCGTTGCGTGTTCCAGACTTTTGCGTGCGCGGAGCTTCAAACTGCGTCTTAGATGGGCAAATGGCAACGACGCGCATGCGCAGGCTAGAGCACTCAACGCTAACGCAAACGCACAACACTTGTGTTTGCTTCTATACGCAATACTTGAACTCTCTAATAACGCCAAAGTTTCTCGCTCACACTGAGCGTACTTTTTCTCGGCGGACTTTAACGTTCTCGAGGAAAACGTGATTGTCCTCTCTTTACCGTCAGCAGTCTCGTGAAAGATAACTGCCCCGACGCCGTACGAGGACGCGTCACAAAGCATGCCTATCGGCTTGTTAACGTCATAAAATGTTAGCACCTTGCTCCACGTCAGCAACTTTTTCGTGTTAATAAATGCCTCGCTACATTCCTTTGTCGATGATCATTTTTTATCTTTTTTTAAAAGACGATAAAGCGGCTCTGCCACTTTTGAACCATCTTTATGAACTTCGAATAGAAGTTCAGCATCGCCACGTATGCCTTCAACTCAGTGACGGTGGTGGGCTCGGGCGCTGCCGTGATCGCCCTTATCTTCGCTTCGGTAGAATAAATTCCATCTGCGGTCACCGTGTGACCCAAGACATGCTCGAGTGTCATTTGGCAGTCTGCCGTGTCAGACCCTGCCACAATCACATCGTATAATGATGCATCCGACGTGCGGAATGCCTTTTAGCACCTGGACTGAAAGATCGCTGGTGCACTAGCCACACCATACGGAAGGCGTTGGAATTCAAAAAGACCCCAGCTGGTGTAAACTGTCAGATATGGTCTGCACTCTGGAATGAGTGGCACCTGCTGATACGCCACCGAAACGTCATAGTACACAGAACAGCTTGCCTCCCGCGATGACCGAATAGAAGTCCTCTGGCCTGGAAAGTGGGTAGTGATCCATTTACAAGACAGGGTTTATCGTTACTTTATAGTCTCCACACCGTCTGAGACTACCGTCCTTTTTTAGGACGACGACAAGCGGTGTCGTCCAGTCACTATGTCACTATGTCACTATGTCACTGTGTCACTAGAAACGGGAATGCTTCGACAAGTAGCTTGTCGAAGCATTCCCGTTTCTACCATGCTGCTCAGCTGGTTTTCTACCTGCTCTAGCATAGCGAATGGAACAGGTCCAGCACAGCTTAACACAGGAACTGAACCGGACTTTAACAAGACCTTAGCTTCAAAATTCTTAATGATCCCCAGTGTCTTTGAGAACACGAACGGTACTTCCCTTGCAGTGCTTGAGCCCGGTCATCCGTGGCAACCTGGCCAGTCTCATGCCAGCCCAGCTTTATGCGCTCTAGCCAATTTCGTTCAAGCAGTACTGGAAGCCTCTTTCCGTTGTCCTTGACAACCATTACGGGCAAAGTCATCGTTTGACCTTTGTACACTACAGCGACGTCACACTGACCTTTGAGCTGGAGGGGCTCTCCTGTGTAAATACGTGCGGAGGGATAGTTTAGCGGGTTCGCATTTCACATGCGAAAAAGAAGACGCGTACACATTCTCTGGAACAATTCTGACGGCCGCTCCAGTATCGATTTGCATGGTAAAAGGTTTACCTTCTACTTGCACACTCACTTCGTAACATGACTGAGTCGAATTTACTAAATGTTACACGTCATGCTCAGCGTCTTCGTCCGAACATTCTAGAGCATTCGCGTTTTTCGACATCATTTTTGTGCTTGGACACATCTTTTGCAAATGTCCTCTTCTCGAGCACTTGCGGCACTCAAAACTCTTGTACCAACAGACATTCGATGTGTGGTTCCTGCCACATCTTTCACACGTCCCTTTTTTACGGCCTTGAACACGGTTAGGCATTGCGTCTTTTGGTCGCCCCTTGGGTCGACTCTTCACCGCGTTCAGAGACGCCTCTTTATCTCTCGTCTGCATGAGTGCACTGTCTCGTGCCGCCAGTTCTCGATCGAGGGCAATCTTACATGCGCCTTCAAACGTTAACGTTTCTAGCGCGAACAAAGCGCGTTGGCTCTCTTCTTTGATGCCATTTGCCGCTACCCAATCCTCAGAACATTCCAAATACGATTCAATATTCTGTGTCTTGGGGTCAAACTCCGATATATTCCCCAAGCGTGCCATTTAGAGCCCACAAATGAACACTGTACTCATCCGCTCGGCAGTCTCTTGCATAGCTCGTTGTTTTCGCTGCGTTTCCCGATGTGTTCACGAGGTGAAATCCGGGGTTCTGTTTCTCGTTGCCGTCAGTCGCTGCACGAGTGCGGTGGACCCCTGCCCGTTTCGATCTGGATGAGCATCGTACCGGCGTGCGGTCGTGTATCACTACTGCGTGGTGCACGTTAAAGACCCCAGGCTAGCGGTTGTACTGCACTGGCTAAATTGCTCATCTACAGCGAGTGACTCGTCGCAACTTTAAATGGCTGACCAACTACACGCTGTATAAATATCCCCACAACCCCAATTGCGATGTCATACTCCGGGAGCGTCTAGCATCGCTGGCCGGCTGCGAACGCATGTCGTTGCTGCGCTTGCTTTTTACTTGCCGTCGGTTCCTTCCGCGCCTTCCGCTTCGAGTTCAGCGTTTCATCGCCTACGAGGGCCCGTAGACCGCCTCGTCGCCAAATGATATAACCGTAGTCAAGGGCATGCTGGCGCATAAGTCCCTTTATTTTTAGTAGTAGTAGTAACTCGTTGTGGCTTTGCGTCGCCTAGATTGGCCTAGCTATTGATGCTGGCACTGGCAGGCGACGAGCCCTGAAAAAAATCATTTTATAAAAAGAAACGGTGTTGTTAATTATTTTCGTGCTGGGCTGATGGCGGTTGCAGTCCGTCTCTGAGCCCTGTATTTGTGAGGAACCTTATTAAAGCCTTAAAAGACCTCCTGCAGCTTCTCCGTGTGCCGTCTGGAAACAGTGTGTCTTGAGGTGATACTCCTGGACAGGATGACAATCTTCGGAGCATTTCTGCCCTGCTTGTCGCGTACTCCATGCATACTGACAGTATGTGCTCTACTGCCTCTACCTCGTTTCAACTGTGGCAGATAGGGTCCGGTATTCTTCCAATTCTGTGCAGAACCTCGTTGGACTAGGCCGTGCTTGTTCGAAGGCGACGCACGAGGGTCAACGCTGCTCGTGAGAACCCGACCATTGTCCCTCTGGGCAAGGCCGGTTCCGGTCTCTCGCTTTGTACGTGCCACTGCAGGTCTTGGATCACTTTTCGTGGGTCCGTCAGTACACTCTAAATGCCGTAACCTTTCTGTCTACCTATAAACGCTTTTAACTTCTATATCAACGGTTACAAGCCAATTCAATAAACGTTACAAGCCTTTTTACCTTGAATAACGGTTACGGCCCAAGGTCTCGTGGAACGTAGAGGTTACTTTGCGGAGCAACGGTTGTAACCACTAATTTGTAATGTCTAAACCGAACTTGTAACCTTTACGCGCCCCAGTTCCGTGGGCGCTTCACCACGTGATTAATCACGTGACCTGTGTCTCGTCGGGAAGCCGCAGGTCGCCGCGCGTTGTGTGCTGCACGTTTGTTCCCGCGCTCGGCCATGTTGTGTTCGCGCAACGTATAGAACTTCTGAGTCTTCTTCGTTCCCCGGTTCATTTCGCGCCGTCCTGGAGGTACCGGAAGGTAAGCATGTCTGATCATATTCATTACATAGAGCAATACCAACAGCTCGTAATCTTTTAAAGCTTGTATGATGGCTTAAGTGCGATGAAAGTGCGGGCAACGACCGGAAGGCGCGGAGCGCCAAGCTTTTGTTGACAACGCAATAACTGAGCTGTCAATAAGCGCTTAGTCGTTTGGCTGTTTCGTGGTCTGGGTATTCTTCGGGCCTTAATTGCTATGCATGTTTTGTCGTATACTCTGTAAATGTACATACACGTTTAAAAACAAGTAATGTTTTCCGTCTCACGTCCTAGGCCATAATGACATCCATGACAAACAGAGACGTGTGGGGTGTCCTACGAGGGCGGTGCAAAGAAGATTGCAAGTGCTTAGGGTACCTCGTCGAGGCTGCAACGTTCCGCACCGATTCACCTGAACTGCGCTGTGGCTACTGCGACCACGGACCAACAGCGCATGGGAAATTAAGCGCATTGGGTATGTATTCTCATCTTTTCACCGATTGCTATAATGACAGCAAATTATGCAAGATTTCTGACTTGCTACTCTTTTCGAAAAACGGACTTGGAATGAAGATAGATAACTCACGATTCGAACCGCGTACGCGAACGGCTCAGCAGCACAACGCCTTAGCCATTGAGCTACCGCGGGGTTAACATGCGACTATTAGTCAGAAGCTAATATTATCGACTAGGCTGCACATCCATGTCTTGGGTTTCTAAAACCGACTGAAGCCTTTTAAAAACGAAAATCTTTAAACGATGCTGTTGCAACTTTCAGGAGCTAAACATGAAGTGTAATGATCTCAATGATTTCCCGTACTGTCTCGGCGCAGACTAATTTAATGTTTTTTGCTGACGGGGTCTAACAACGCAGAAAAATATTTCACGCCACGAAACTGAACCGGTATACTCTGAAATTTTCCCCATACCGGGCAAAAAACTGGGTGCCAAAGGATGAACTTTTAAGCGTACGTTTCCTGACTTGTTTTTTTTTCATTGCCCTTGTGATGGCGAGATGTAAGTGAAGACGTTTTATGAGCACTTTGTGTTTCATTCAAATGTTTACCAGTAAAAAATTGCAAGCTGTTACAAATTGTCTTTACCAATGCAGCTCACATGCGAGGCCGAGCTGCGATTTGGAACCCCGATGCCGGTACTAGAGGACACCTTGAAGAAAGCAGTGGTTGCTGCGTCAGACGTTCTAGAGAAAGTGTGCACGTTCCAAGACGTCGAGAAGCAAATTCAGCCGCATGGGGCAAAGCACTTCTTGATCAGCGAGGTAAGGCAGCGTCCTGGAATTTAATGTCCCTGCTATGTGGTGTACCCAATCCATATCAGTGTACGAAAATTGCTGCGAGCATGCAAGTAAGGGCCCGAGTCCTGGCAGTGCAGTTACTATATTTTCTCCCAAAAAAGAAGGCGCAAACTTACATGTATTTCTTTGGGGTTTATTTTACATCTTACTATCACAGACCCTGCGCTCATAGTTACAAGTCTTTTTTTTGTTTGTTTTTAACACAGATGGAGGTGCCGGAAGACGTTGTTTTCAACTCGCCCCATATCTATTTCTCCTCGGAAAAGATTCTCGTCCACGGCGACAAGCCACACGAATTGATTCGAGTCAACGGCACAACAGAAAATGCGCTGGTCATGTGCCTGGCGCTCTACTACATTAAGAACCTAAACTATCCCCAAGCCCAAGCGCAGCCGCTGATCTTCCTGCAGAAATTTTTGAGGCCTAGGGATAACGTCCCTAGGGGCCTTATGAACGGAAAGCTCAGGAGCCTGCTCGAAAAAATTAAGCAGTAATTCACAGCGTGATCTTCCGAAATCAAAGCGCGAGGAGCGTATGCTTATGCAGAGCCAATAAAAAAGAGCCACGATCTTGTTCACTAACGTTATGAAAATAAAGTTCTCTATCTTTCTTTTTACACTGTGTGGTGAATGTTTTGTATTACTGGGTGGTTCTTGTATGCGCAGTGTGTATACTATGTGTAACTTTGACACAGCTTAACTTTAAAAATGCACGCCGCCGTCGAGTAAATCTAAAGGCAAAAGGTTGTTCTGCAGGTCACGCATCTGGGCCTTTGTTGAGCACTTTGTGTTTCATTCAAATGTTTACCAGTAAAAAATTGCAAGCTGTTACAAATTGTGTTTGCCAATGTAGCTCACATGCGAGGCCGAGCTGCGATTTGGAACCCCAATGCCGGTTCCAATGCACAGGCTGAGACGCGTGTATTTAAAGCCAATGGGCTAATTATTCCACCGATGTACATGACATGCCTTTATTTGTATGCGCTGCGTGGACCGCGTACGCATAAAGGCGTGACGGGTGGAGGGGGGGAGGGGCGAGGAGGAAAGGGCGTAACTTCTATGTACAGGTTTCAGCCTAACCAATATAAAGGTTACGTGCTCAGGGTTACACCGTAACCAATAAAGTAAAGGTAACAAATTTGCAATATTTTAACCTCTATTAGAGGTTACGGCATTTAGAGTGTATGGTGGCGCTGGCCGTCTCTTGGTAAGCTTCCATTGTCAGGCTGTCTGCCTTCTCTTTTCTCTTGACTCCGACATGTCCTGGTATCCACTGGAGGTACACCGCTGTGCCTAGCTTTTCCAGTTCGCCAACTGCGTTCCTTACAGCCGTGGTAAAAAGGTCGCTGAAGGACGGATTGACCAATCTTTGTAAGGCGCACTTCGGGTCCGAGACGATGACGATCTGCTGCGTTGACAGCTCCACTGCTGCATTTAGGGCCTTCTCAATGGCCACTAGTTCCGTTGTCGTGGAAGACGTTGTCACCCTGAGTTTTCCGCTCCACTCTGCGCCTATCTCAGGAATGTAAAAACCCGCCGTGCTTGATATTCTCGCCCTGTTTACCGACCTGTCTGTATAGATGTGTAATTTCCCAGAATGCTTCTTTTCCAGGTGGTCTTCCACCGCTGACTTAGCCAGCAGTGGTGGTTTATCTTTCTTGAATCTCAGGTGTTCTATTTTGATCGCACATGAAATCTCTGCTACTTCCCAGGGGGCCACTCTTGCGTCGTTGGTTACAGCTGGCAGCGGGTATGCTACACCGAGGAACTAGCCTATTACTGTCCTCCATCTGGTTTCCTTTCGGTCTCGTAGTCGTGTGAGCGGCCATCTACCTGGGGTGGAGGTTTCAAGTCTTGCTAGTTGTTGCAGCTGTCTCACTGCTGCTTGTCTCCGAAAGGGGGTCTACTCCCATCTCTCTTAAAACTGCCTCATTTCCTGCTGCTTGAGGAACGCCCACTGCAGTCCGTAATCCGCATTTCTGTACCCACGCCAGCTTGTCCCTGTCCGTTTCTGAGTGCGTTATGTAGGTTGGTTGGTTGGAAAGCATCTTTATTGTGCCTGAAGTACTAGACTGCACCAGTAGACGCGGCTTCACGTCATCCTTGCGTCGTCTTGAAGCGGTTCGGCACGAACCTGCCTCTTGAGCAGCCCTTGGATCTTCTGAACATCCTAAATTTGTTGATCGTAATCTTTGGCCTGGATGGCCGTCTTGATCTCCGGTGGGAGACATTTCTCTTGCGAGGACTCCGTCGGTCTTCTGGTACAGTCCCAGGCTATGTGGTAGAGCGTCGCCCTGGTCGACTTGCATAGCTTGCATGTGTCGTCCTTGTATACTTCTGGCATCATGTGTTTAACCATGACCGGTGTGACCATGTGCTCCGTTTGTAAGTGCCTGAAGACCACCGCTTCCTCCCTCGTGAGGTTGGTGTGCGGTTCTGGGAGTTCTTGCCTTTCCTTTCTGAAGTTGCGTAGTATTTCGCCAAACTCCCGGGCTTCGTAACGTGCATAGGAGAGATCGGCTCGGTCCATGAGTGCGCGAGCCGTCTCGTCTGCCGCCACGTTGCCCTCTTCGTGCGCTGGGCACCAGATGAGGTCAATCTTGTTGTTTGGTCGCAGTATTCCTTGGGCTTGCCTGCTCACTCGACCTTTTGCAAAGTTGCGTAGCGCTTGCATGGAGTCGCTCAGGACGGTGATTGTGGTGGGTAGGGAGGCCGCCAGAGCAATGGCCACTTCTTCCGCCGTCCGTATCGATTCCGTCTTGACGCTCGCCGACGTCAGCAGTTTCCCGTCCGCTGCTCTCGTCACAACAGCCACGCACCTATCTCCCTGTCTTGCCGCATCCACGTACACCGCACCTGTGTCACTTTCGTAGAGACGGTACAGTGCTTGGGCCCTTGCCTTCCTTCTTCCCTCGTCATACCGCGGATGCATGTGACGAGGTATAGGTTGGACGTTCAGTCTCTGCATGTCTTCCGGGCGGATTGCTTCTTTCTTTGCTTCTTCACCCCTTGTCGGTATCTTGAGTCTCTCCAGAAGGGTTCTGCCCGACCTTGTCTGTTCCAACCTTTGCTGTTGCGAAGTCTTCTGAGCCTCGATGATGGCGTCATGTAGGGAAGTCTGTATAAGACTCGTGATGATACCAAGACTCTGTGGGCGGCTACAAGGGTTCGTTCTGAGCATCCCCAAGAGGTCCCTGCACACATCCATTACCGCTTTCACGACCTGAGCCCATTTCAGCTGTCTGGTGAGTATAATTCCCAGGAAACGTTGTTTGTGTACCTGTTTGATCTTTGACCCTGCCAGTCTTACGCCGGCTTTAGGGAAGCGCCGTCCATTTCCCCGTATTGGCATACAGGCTGCTTTCTCTTGTGAAAGGACAAGCCCAGATTCCACCAGGAAACTCCCCCGTCGCATTGATGCATATACAGCGATATATTTGTCGATTGTATACATTGGCAGCGGCGGCGGCAGAGGGAACGCAAGACTAAATCTACCGATATACATTCCAGGCCGCTTTTCATCGACTGAGGGCGCGTGTTGGACGACAACAACTCTGCAGTTTCCATCCAGCCCTGGATACAACAAACAAGGCGCCGCAAGGGGACCGCCGATAAAAAGGACTGCGCGCCAACGCCATCGGCACATTGGCAGCGGCGGCGACAGAGGGAACGCAAGACTAAATCTACCTATATACATTCCAGGTTGGATATCACTGTTTACTATTACATTCTGTGTTTGACTGAGCTGTGTTTTCGCTGCTGCTGCTGCTGCCACATTGTAAATTTGTGAGCGATCAATCCTGTCTTTTTGTGCAGCTATATCACACCGTTGTTTTTAGCTAATAAAAGTGCCTTGTGCTATGGCTGACAGTTGTGTGTGTTGTGATGAGCCGTATGACAGGGATAATGTAATGCAATGCACAGAATGCACTTATTCTTATCACCTGGGAACTTGTTCCGGTGTCTCTGAGTCGACATTTAAATCAAAAGGTGCTACTTGGCATAATGCGTTGCGCTGCCCAACGTGTGGAACAGCCAAGTTAAGGAGCAGCGAAAGCAAGCCAGAGCCAAAACAAAAGTCCGACGAGATCGACATGACCACCATACTCAATGGCATAAACGAAAACCTCGAGTCCCTAATGGGGTTAAAAGAGTCTGTCACGGCTCTTGAACAGTCTGTAAGCATGATGTCAGCAAAATATGAAGTTCTCATGCACATGCGTGAGCACGACGGTGGCATAAAAAGTTTGAAAAGCAGAGTAACAAAAATATTAAGGTGGGCTAGTTGGTTTAACATAATGAATTAAAAAGCGCAAAGGACAGACACTGACATGAAGTATACAGAATAGCGCTGTCCTGTCTACTTTATGTCCGTGTCTGTCCTTTGCGCTTTTTAATTAAGAGTAACAAGTATCGAAAACCGCGAAGGAGAGACAAATGTGCAACAGATGGCCCAGGACATGAATGCGCTGGAGTGGCAAACCAGAAAAATTAACCTCGAAGTGCATGGAATCCCGGTTTCCGAGCATGAAGACTTGCTGGGAAAGCTGAACCTGGTGGCAGAAAAACTGGAAGTGCCCGTACTAGCAGAAACTGATATTGCAGCCTTGCACGGATTGCCAACTCGACCCGATAAAGTACCTTCTATAATCGTTCGTTTCGCAAGACAAGCCACCCGCGATCAGTGGCTTGACATAGGAAGGAAACTTAATCCCACAGATGATTACTGTTACATCCTCGAGAACATGACTAGACAAGACCGTGCTCTGCTCCCGGCAGCAAAGGAATGGGCGAAGGAAAATGGCTACCGGTATTCATGGCACCGAAATGGTTTGTTTTTTGTTGTTTTGTTTTAGGCGGAGGGACGGAGACAGAGCGATTTTCTTGTGAAATGCGAGATGGACTAGCAAAACTTGAGGTGAACTCTGCTATTGTTCCTGCGAGTCGCTTGTCCTTAATGTACTTATGTCAGAACAAAACTTTTTTACTGCTTCTGAGCTGAAGGCTCACCTTGAAAAAGACCCCTGCAAATTGTTCAATTGTTGTCATTTAAATATGAGATCTGCTCGAAATAAAACTGTTGAGCTTGGTCTACTGTTCGACGAATTTAAATGTTTATTTGATGTTATTCTGTTTACGAAAACGTGGTATTCTAACGAAAGTGACGTTTTCAGTCTACCGATCTATAATGGATACTATTCGAACAGAACAATTGGGCGCGGAGGGGGTGTATCATTAATGCATAGAAATAATATGTGTGGTGAACAAATAGAAGACTACTCATGTGTCAGTCAAGATTACGAAGTGCTGTCCTTGCTCGTTGATAAAACTATTATCTCGGTAATCTATAGGCCGTCGGATGGAAACGTGGTATATTTTTTTTTTTTTTTTTTTTTTTTAGAAACGTATTTCAGATTTGCAACCTAGAATCGATACAATATTATTTTGGGAGGAGATCTTAATATGTTGCAGGGTACACCTAATAAAACGTAATTACATCGCCTACGCGAATCACGGCAGAATCATCAATATTACTCGACTTGTTTATAACAAATTTTGACTTAGCTTATCTAAAATCAGGGATAATAAGTACGGGCATGAGTGACCATCTGGGTATATTTATTTCTGTAGTAAAAGACAAAGCCAAAGCTATGACGAACCAATTTCGTGGATTCTTTCAGAATATTACAGCAAGCAGCCTTTGCGAATTTAGATCAAAACTTTCAGAGCTCGATTGGAATGAGGTTTACGATGAACTAGACGCTGACGAAGCATACAACTTGTTCTTAAACAGATTTCAGCACTTATATAAAGAGTGTTTTCCCAATAAACGTGTTAGGTTATCGAAAAAGAGTCGTAAGCCTTGGGGGTCTCAGGAATTTCGTATAAAAATTTATAAAAAATGCTTTATATAAAATATTCATTGTAACAAAGGACCCTGAAAACCTTAAAACGTTTAAAATATACCGTAATAGACTTACAAAAGAACTAAAGAATGCTAGAGCAAGATATTTTAGTAATTACTTTGTCTTCTGCAATGCAAACTGACGTGACATGGGAAAAAACTAAACAATGTGTTAAACCGTTTCCACGGTACAAAACAAATTGAAAAACTTTATCTTAATGGCATCGAATTAACAGAACGACCACTATTTAATGCCTTTAATGATTATTTTGTAAATTTAGTTAGAGAAACCCGTAACGAAAACGCTTGCGCATATATTCAGCAGGGAAATGTAAGCTCGATCTTTCTTGAGCCTGCTGTAGAAATGGAGGTGACGCGAACATTTCAATCACTAAAAAACTGTACAAGTTGTGACCCTGACGACCTGCAGATAAGTCCCATAAAATATGTTATAGATCTCATATCTCCCGTTTTGACGCATATCTTTAATTTTTGCTTACAATACGGGGTACTTCCTAAAAGAATGCAGATTGCAAAGGTCAGTGTTTGTACAAAAAGGGTGATATGAATGACATAGGTAACTACAGGCCGATTTCCATATTATCAGTCTTTTCGAAAGGGCTTGAAAAAATTCTGCATTCGCGTCTAGTGAAATTTTCTGATAAGCATGATATAATCACTTTGTCACAGTTTGGATTTCGCAAAATCCGATCTACGGAAATTGCACTTTTGGAAGAAAAAAAATACATTTTGCGGAGTTTTGAAGATAAAAAATGACACTCGGAATTTTCATCGACTTCAGCAAAGCCTTCGATCATTTAAACCACAATCTATTAATCACAAAGCTGGAATTGTACGGATTTTGTGGTTATGCCTCAACTTTAATTACATCATACCTATCGCATCAAAAGCAATATGTTCACATATAACGACTTCTGTTCTGATGTTAAACCAATCTTATCCGGTGTTGCGCAGGGGAGCATCTTGGGACCTTTTTGTTTAACCTGTATGTGAATGATATTGTAAACGTAAACCCAGATACTAAATATGTAATCTATGCTGACGACACGAGCTTATTTTTTTCAAGCAACTGCTGTGACGAATTAGTAATTAAAGCAAATAAAACTCTCCAGGACCTAGTTACTTGGAGTAGTTCTAATTCCTTAAAAATTAATGAGAGCAAAACAAAAGCCATTTTATTTCGTCCAAAAAACAAGAATGATAATATTACCAGCGATATTATCCTGAATTCAAAAATAATAGAAGTTATTTCTAGATTTAAAACACTTGCTGCCATCTTCACAGATCGAATGAGATGAGACGAGCATGTGAATTATGTATTGGTAAAGCTGTCACACGTGGTTGGCGCGATATACCGTCACCGCCACATTTTACCAAAACATGTGAAATTACTAGTGTATAATTCATTATTTCTTTCCCATGTGAACTATTGCCGTCTAGTCTGGGGAAATACAACAAATGCTAATTTAAATAAAATACTTGTCCTTGAAAAAAAGTTTTAAGAAACATTTGTAATGTTCCATATGACCATCCTAGTGAGCCTCTTTTTAAGATCCTGAGTCTGTTGCCAGTGAATTGTCTGTATCAATATCGACTGTGCGTAACTTATAAATCACATGTAGAAACAAATGCTCGTAAATTTCTGGAACTCGCGTCCCTAACACCGAGAGTGACAGCATATCCCACCCGTAACACGAAGTACTGGATGCTCCTAAATTTCAAAACAACATATGGCGAGCAAATGACATCAAATACACTACCTAGGCTACTTAACTTACTTCACACCGAAAACATCCACCTTCCTACCATGTCATTTAAAGACCTTCGAGCACTCTTTTCTTCTAATATGACTGTGTAGCAAATATGTATGTAGCAAATGTATAATATTTACCTTTTAGACAATACTACCATAAATGTATTGTCTTACTTGGTTGTATTGAACTGTGCTTTGCGTGTATGGATTCTTTTTCTGTGTATATTCTTTCCCATGAATTTTTGTTTTGTTTTCTGTGCTACTGCTGCCAAATCTAAGGATGAGGGACCGAGGGCTTGTGAAGCTGCATAATGCAGCTTTTTTCCTCGGTCTCCCTCCGTCACACACTTTTGACAGAAAATAAAACTATTATTAATATATTATTGTATGTCAGATCAACCGCCTCCGCCGGTGCTCAATCGCCGACGGCGATCGAGCACCGGCGGAGGCGGTTGATCTGACATACCGCGTTCGGCTTTGGCTAGCATACGGCGTTCGTAAAATGGCGTCAGCTGTTGCTGGCTTCACGCGGCGGTACCGTGCGTGCTTCCATTCATTCGGCGTTCGTTGCCATGGTGACGGTGAGGAAAGCAGACGTGCGGAAGAACGCCGCGGCGCAGCGATACCAGGTGCGTTCTAAAGCCCTTCCCGCATGCTTTTCAATGGGCGGAAGGCGAACAAAAAGAGTTCGAAATAAGGACTTAACGCAGAAAGCTGAATTTCTCCAGCGCCTCATAATTTGACAAGCCTTACACGAAAATCATGTTTTTTTGGCCATCCCGCGTCCTGTTTTTTTTCCCCGCAACATGGGTCTAAAGTATCAATCTGCCAAAATTTCTTAGTAAGGCTTGAGTATTGCCAGTAAGTCCGGTCTTCGTGAGCCTTCCGAGGATGGTGGAGAGGGGGACGCCGTCGTAGGCCCGCTCAACGTCGAGAAAGACGACCACGGTATTTCTCCGTCAGTATTTGTGTCTTCAAGATCGCTAGTTAGATCCAAGATGCTATCTTGAGCTGTTAGCCTTTTCTTAAACCCCGTCATGCATTTTGGAAGGCTTTCGTGCTTCTCCGGGTACCAATAAGGCCGTAACTGCAGGAGGCCCTTGAATATAACTTGCTTAAACACGACGTCAGTGCCACTGGTTGATAGGACTCCGCCCTGCCAGGCGGTCTGCCTGTCTTAGACAGATTATGTCTGCCGATTTCCAGCCTACAAGGAACGTCTCCTGTTTCCCATATCTTATTGAACCAGTTTAGCATGGTCTGCTGTGCCTCGTGTGTCAGGTTTTTTAAGGCCTGGTATGGAATCCCATCCGGGCCAACAGCGCTTTTTTACAGTATTTCTTCGGGAGCTTTGGAGCTCTTGGACCGCAAAAAGGAACATCATTTGGCCCAGGTGTCATGTTAGGTTCTCTGGGTCGTTCTGGGGCTTCTATGGGTGCGTATCGCGCGCACAAGTCCTCTTCCGACTCTTCTGCCGACTTGTTGCTTGACAGTGCTAAGGTCTGAAGGGAGTGCCTTGACCTGCCTTTTTCAGTCATGGCCCCCAGAATGTTCCACAGCTTGGTCATGGAAGTGTGGGAGTCAGTGTTCTTGCAAAGTAAGGCCCAACGGTTTCTTATGATGGATTTTGCATGTCGTCTCAACTTGGCTGATATCTTGTTGAAGTCGGACTTGTCGTGGGCCAAGTCCATCTTCAGGAACCTTCGCTGTGCCCGGGTTCTCTCCACCGCTAGGCTCAAATACATTAGGTCTGGCTCTCGAAGCCATTCCGAGATGTTTGTTGTCTTTGTGGCCTTCTTAATGGCTGCTGTGATGGCACTTGGTATGTCGCCTTGGCTCAGGTCCAGCGCTGTGAAAAACACGTTCCAGTTATCGCAGGACTTCCGCACTTTCGTAGTGATCTGACAGCCTCTCACCGTGATGCCGATGGGAAAATGGTTACTTGCTCGGGTGTCCGGAGCCAGTTCCAACTTCATCTATAGGGATGGGGAGTGCGCTGTGACATCAATTGCGCTGTACAAGTTGGGCGGCCTGAAGAAAGTTGGCCCTCCATCATTTGCGACGGCAAGCTCTAGCTTCTCGATCACTGTTATCAGGGCGTCCCCCCTCCTGTCTGTGCGCAAGCTGCCCCAAGCCACGTTATGGGCATCGAAATAGCCGCATATGAGCACCTCTTCGGTTTTTTCCTGGCACCACTTAAGCATTTCCTCGCTCGGCAGAGCTGTGCCGTCTGGACGAACGTACCCAGGTAGTTTTGCAATTTCGCGATTCCCTATGCTCACCCTCACTCCCACGAACTCTGTTGACAGTGAGCATAACTGGTTGGTGTCAATTTGTTCATGTAGTGTTTCTTTGCGTATATAAAATACCGCGCTACCATGCAAAAAACTTGGAATGCATTATGTGGTTAGTCTGATGTACCTAGGTAGGGTTCTTTTACCAGGCAGCCCAGCCTCCGTCAATAGCGAGTTTTAGAATAGGGGGCCCCACAGCTTTGGGTGCCCCAAACAGCTTGGGGCGTCCCAGTGCGCATGCGCAGAACTTCTGCGCATGCCCATTGCGATGCCCCAAGCTGTTTGGGGCACCCAAGGCTGTGGGGCCCCCTATTCTAAAACTCGCTAATGACAACACCGGGCTTGGGTAACGTTGTAGAAACAGACTGACCTCACTCTGCTTGGTGATGAGGCCCTTGGCGCTCCACTGAAGGGCAGTAGGTGCCCTTTGTGTCTGCTTGGTGGGTTTGGAAGGTCGTTATGTCATCAGATGGATCGTTTATTTCTGTTAGCTCTCCTCTAGAAGGACGTCCCCAGAATGCTCCCCAAGGAGAGGAGACTCCTCGGTGTGGTGCGGAATTCTGACGAAGGCAGCAGCTCGAGAAGCCGACGCAGCGTCGTGAAAACCAGGTTGATGACCTTTCTCATTGTAGACTGCATACTGGACCCCGCGGCCGCCGTCTGTGTCCTGTTCAACAGGGCCTCCGCCCCAGAAAGGCGGCGTGGGTTACTGGTGCCCTCAGCCGGGTTTGGTGCGGTGCCCTGGGTGACCTTGCAGTAGGTGTGGGTGCCCGTGTCTATGGCAGTGGGGTCCCTGCCATCATTTTCCGGAATCGCGGTCTTTGCTATCCCAGACGGTCGGAGGCTGTATTGTACCCCAGGATCTCTTTCTCTTGTAGTGGTCTGACCTCGGGGCAGCGTGATGCCTGCTCCAAGTTTTCTTGACTGTTGATCGCTGTGTCTCTTGTTCTTCCGTTGCTCTTTTACCACCTTGGCTGCTTCCAGGAATGTGACGTTCTGCCGGGACTTGACCTGGCAGGTTTCCCTCTCCGTTTTGAGCCTTGGGCAATCCGGCGAGGTTGCAGCGCGCGCTTGGTGGCAATTCATGCACTTCTGCGGAGAGGCGCAGCTCTCATCGCCGTGCTGCTGTGAGCATTTGGGGCAAATGGCGTCGTTAGGACAGGCTGCAGCTATGTGTCCGTTGCGAAAACATTTAAGGCACTGCAGGAGGCGTGGCACGAGAGGCTTAACGCTGTGGTGTATTAAGCCGATCATGGCGTGGGCAGGCAGTGTGTCGCCCTCCGGCAGTGGTGGTCCAGCCATTTTAGGTTTTGGAGCAAGTTTTGGAGCAAGAAAAACCCAATTTTGGAGCAATTCGTATCACATAAACTCCCATTTTGGAGCAGGGAAAAGCTCGTTTTGGAGCACCTTGGTATCAGGAAAACTAAACATTTTGGAGCAGCATGAACATAGAGCAGTTCTGTGCCATGACTTTATTATTATATATATATTACAGCTGCCCTTGTCAATCTTACCTCACCCCCCATATATATATATATATATATATATATATATATGTCTGTGTGTGTCACGAACATCTGAATTTCATATAGTAATTTACAAAGAAAAGAACTCATCATAAGAAAACCATTTTATTTACGACAGAACATTCTTGCAGCTAAAGCTTAACTATGCAACAAAATATCACAGATGAAAACTAAAATATTGCTTAATACTTCTTGCCTTTTGACAGTAGGCTATATATCACAGGTGAAAAAAAAAATATTGACTCAATGCTTTTTGCATTTCTTTTTCAGTTCGTCCAGCTCGCAAAGAGTGCGTGACAAAGTAGCATTGGCTTCAGCTAACATAGTTTGGCCACCTTCTACTTTTTCCAAGCTTTGGCACTTCAGTCCTGCACCAATGGTCTCTTCCGCCCTCTTCAGCAACGCACGGCACGAGATCACCCTTTCCTCCAACTGCTTCTTTAAGCGCTTGTCATGCGAGTTGTCAGCATCAACTTGCGCGCTGTCAGGCTTTTTTCTCTTCATGTCGGCCTCTCTGCTTCCAATTCTTTCCTCATACCGGGCTCTTGCTCTTTTGACGCTTCGCAGAAGGTCTGGTGACAGGGGCACCTTTGTGGCATCTCCATCATACCTCTGCAGGTAGGTCTTCACTTGCCGCAATCCATTGATGCCCGCAATGCACAATGAAGCTCGGCCTTCAAGGAGATGCTTATTCTCACTGAAGCCTCGCTCACAGTCCGCGTTGCCATGAGGTAGAGAGAGCAGCGCTTTTACTAGCCTTGACAACAGTGGGTACTTCTGCTGACCAGCTGCGCACTTTTGTTGAAATACTGTAGCCCAACGAGTGTCGATCCGTCCATCTTCCATCAACTGAAGGCTGTTAGCAGAGTCACATCTCAGCAGATGCCACTCATCGACCAGTGATGACACGTGGTCGCTCTCAAGCACTTGAGGCAGCTGGGAAGCAAGGTATCGCAAGGATCGGACTTCTGACTCCACGTCGCTGGGCTGCAATCCCAAGAGACTTGTGTGCTGAAGGACTTTATTGTCAAGAGGCAGCATCTGCAGGAGGTCTTTCGAGCAAGCCAAGTAGAAGGCACGGCCCCAAGAAGTAACCGCTTCTTTTCCCCTGAATCCCATTTCAGCATTGCCTGCTCAGTGTCCATACCCACTTCTGGTTTGGTTTTCCACAGGGTAGAGTCCTGCCAACGTTATTAGATTAACTCAGTTACGGAACTGTTCATAGACGCTGCATGCACGAACAGTACCCCCCCTCACTCACCACGACTCGCCCAGATTCGCTCGACGCGCCGCCGGACGGCTGCTTTGGTAACTGAATTGGGATACGTTCGTTTCAACGTCACTAGAAACGTAACAACCAACGAAAAAAACTCTTTTTGTAGTAACTTTTATTGGAGATTAGTACAAAATGGGGGCGCGTGATGTTTTCTAAAATTTTTAGTTTTCAAGGTTTTGCAGCACAATTAATACTGTTTTTATATAACCATGCCTCAGCGGGGATTTCAGGTAGCGCGTCCCGACCTAGGCGCATTTTAACTGTGGGGGCATTTCGCGGCGCGTCCGCAAGGGAGACGGGGTGGAACCCCTGTAAGCCAAAAATAGATGTCACGTGCAGTTCCTCGAGTGACCGCTGCGGGAGAAATGGCGGCGTTGTGATCGCCATTTGGCGCTTCAGCTGTGCTCTTTAGAATGCACAGTTATGAAACGAAAATATAGATGGCGCTTCGAACGACTCTAGGCGGATTGAGGTGAGTGAGGGGGGTACCCCCCTCCGCGGGAGTTCCACAACTGTGGTAATCTAGTAACGTTGAGTCCTGCACATCGAGTTTCTTCAGTTCCTCCGCACTCTTGTCCACATAGGCTGCACTCCTCAAACAACGGCTGAGGATTCGCTGGACTAGAGACAGCAACTCCGCGTGGAGTATGTGTAGCAGGGGCTCTTGCTTCTGAAACAGTGTCTGAAACCGAGAAAAAAGCTCGGCACAGTTCTTCAAGAACAACACCTTGGCATAAAGGTCTTTCTTTGAAAATGCTGCAGCAAGCTTGCTGTGAAGATTCTGAGTGTCCACTCGCTGCTTTGTCATGCTTGCCTTGTGAAAGTATGACTTCAGCGCTTCGAATTGTTCTAGGACACGACACAGTGAATCTTGAAGTGTGAGCCAGCGATTGGAGACATGACGCAGAAACACATGAGAAGCAATCCCTAGAGCCTCCTGACATTCTCCGAGGGCTTCAGCACGAACAGCGCTTTTGAAGTAGTAGTAGACGTTTCGGACGACCTCCTCAACATCCGAGCCAAACGCATCGAGACCTTTTGCAAAAGCATTGTGGACTTTGTGAAGGTTGCAGTTGTTGATGTCAACCAAACTTGATGGCATATCCTTTTGGAGCTTGTTCCTCACGCTTTTCAAGACGTTAGGCCCGTCACTGAAAAAACAAACAAGCCCTCTCTTCGGTAGCTCAGTCAGCGCGTCTTCTACGCAGCCCACAATTACTTCCGCGGTGGCACGCCCAAGGTTGTACGATTGCACATGCTCAACGAAACCTGTTGCTGGCTGTTAGAAAAGTACCTAACAAGCACATCCAGTTGCTGCGTTCTTTGCTCTGGCTTTGGGGTTTCGTCGATCATCACGGAGAAGAAAACATTTGGGTGGCACAGCTCACTCACAACTCTGGACTTGAAGTAAGGGCCGAGTCCATCGGACACGATGCGTGATAACTTGGACCTGCTGCAGCTAAACTTCTTAGCAACCTCGCTATCCGGGAACATACACTCGTACATTCCCGTAGCACTGTCTCCCCACGAGAAAGGGATAGACTTTGAAACAACGGACATAGCGAAAATTGATTCCGCTTTCCACACTTGGTCTTGGAGTGATGTGCCAGAAGCACCTTGTGAGAAATCGAAAGCGGCTTGCACCAATTTGGGGGGCTGAAGGTTTCCGTCTTCATCTCTGTGCCTTGCAGCAGCTTCAACATGTTTCTTCAATGCTGCGTGACGTTTGATGGCAGCTACTCCATGTTGTGCGCAGGAAATTGATGAATTGCAGAGGACGCAAAATGCATCAGTTTTGTGAGTCCCCTTTTTGCACCAGAGACTAATTAAATTATTATTTGAGTCCACCTCACTGAGTACTGAGTCTTTAAACTTAGTGCTTCGCTCTAGAAAAAAAGGACAAAATTACAATTTTAAACAAACCAAGAAAATACGCCAAAACTTTTTTGCCATGATCTACAAACTTTAAAGTTACCGCGGTGAATATGTATTTACACAATTGTAAGTCGACCTGTTTTTCGTGATCGTAATAAATATACTCAAGGCGTCCGAGAATCCGAAACTATAGCGATTTATTAAACATGTTTGTAAGCTCTATTCTGAGTTCGCACGATGTGCGACAGTATGACAACCAAGGGGTGACCAATCGTTTACGGCATTTGACATGAAAAGGAACACGCAACAATTCGCAACAAGGAAATCAAGCACCGACCACGCGATCGAAAAGAGTACCACGTTCGGTATTGATGCCGCTGGTCTGCCGGTGAACGAGCGTCCGAGCAAATTTCTACTATGGGGTCTGTAACTTAAAACGCGCATGCAGAAAAAAAAAGTACTCACGTTGGCTCATCTTCAAGAGGACTTAGTAGTGGCGATGCAGAAATGAACAGCCACAACGCCGCATATCAAAACGGTCGCAACAAAACAATAATGCGCAATAATGCCACTGGGCCGGAAACCTGAATTGGATTGTGATGGCTATGGTAACGGCTCTACCCTTTATATCGGGCGGCAGCTTGCGCCACCTAGCCTAGAAAATAAAACTCCCACCGGGTTGCCAGCCGAAAACGCCATTCTTCCAAAACAGGATTCGTTCACGGACCGACTAGCCCTTTTTGGCGCACTTTTGGTGCGGTTTGGCGCGGTTTGGCGCAGTTTGGCGCAATTTGTGTCTTTAGGCGCAGCAAGGCGCAGGTAAAGGAGAATTTATCAAAATGGCGCAATTGTCGCAGCTGGACCACCCCTGCCTCAAAGACAATTTTAACTGCCTGAGTGGTGCCCAAGCGCCTCACTTATATGACAGGCACTCCGCTGTCGATTAGCGTCGTCAGCCTGTCTTCAGTGCTTGTGGTGTCGACGTCTGTAATTACGCCTGCGCGTGTGTTCTTCGAGCGAGGCAGGAAAACGTGGACAGACACACCGCCTATTTTGTTCAGAATGAGAAGCTCCACTACCCCCGCCTCCGACCTTGCATCTGCGGCTATGACGTTTTTACGTGTGTTTACTTGAACTTCGCTGAAGTGGCCCGGGGCTAGCGCTTGCTGTTCGTGTGAGAGGAGCTGCCGGTTGATTTTCCTCAGGTTCGTACTCGGGTCTATTGGTGCGATGAAGACGGTGCGTGATGTAGTGGCAAGTTTCACGGTACCTTTGCTTCGTTGCAATCCTTCGTGACAGGTTTTCTTTTTCTTTCTGTTGCTCACCATGGTGAATTCGCCATCCTCCTGACGGTGAAGCATGATGTCATTCATGAAGTTGCTTGGTGTCGATGTTGTGCGGGCAGTCTCGCCGGTGCTGGCAGTCTCGCCGGCGCTGTCCGCACTTAGTTGTCGCTTCGTTGACGTATACGGAGTAGTTCTCCGACCGGTTCACCCATCTGAAATATCGCGCCAGAAGGCCTGAGCCCGAGACGCAGTCTGATGCTCCTAGCGAGGGCGGCTGCGTCAAGAGTGGCCGGGTGCCTGCGGAGTCTTAAGTTCCCTTCCAAAACAAAAATACACACACGAAAAAAAAAAACTCTTTTGCGCTGCCGGTGGCACTCCGCACGCGACACAACCGTTCGCGGCAAGATAACAAACCGAACTCCTTCATTTATTCATGAGCGCAGCATTTTATATATAACAGGTATGACGTCACGGTCAAGCGGCGCTTCCGTGATAAGACCGATACGCTTATCAGCACGCTACAACACTTGTGAATTAAACTTTTATGACAGCATCACGCTTCTGTTATTTAGTACTAATATCCAATACAGGTTCTTAAAAAAGAGCTTCTTTTCATTATTGTATGTACGCAAAAACATGTTTTCTAAACGCTCATGGGGACCACGGTAAAAGAACAAGATTCAGCCGCCACCTTGGCGCAATCAAGCCTGGGATTTTTTGTACTCTGGGAACATTCAGTGACTCAATTTATAACCTACTAATTACGGTAAAAGAAACCGAGAAGCGCTCACGTCCTCAACTCACAACCAGAACAAACGACTATGCATCGGTTATTTGACGTTAATAACCACACGCTCGGGTTGGCAAACCACAGGGTAAATGCTCAGCTCCAGACATTAGAAATCGGCTACTCCCGTAATTGTAGGGATTGATCATAAATCACTACCAAAATGTTGGCCGAAAAACTGATTAACACGAACTAAAGTTGAGCGCTCACTTGGTGCTTGTGTCCAATCCATAAACCTCCTTAAACTATAACTATCAAGACGCGATTTGCGCGACCACTTCAAGAATGCGATCCCCGTGACTAGGTCGTCTTACAAGTTCATGCGCCAGTGACGTTTCGTGCTTGTATATTGTGGTTACTCTAGTGCCAATATTCTAGGGTAAAGTGATAAATAATAGAAATCAACATTGCTGCACGGCATTTCTAAGGTAATCGAGATTAAGAAACCTCTCGGAATGGCAGTTGCATGTATTTTGATATATTGCTTCATAGATTGAGACAAAAATATCAAAACAATCATTTAACACGTTTGAAAGGCAGGCAGTGACGAGGAATTCGGACTACACTTACTGTGCATAAAACATTGTTACAACGGAAGATTCCCCAAAACAATTCGCACTGAGGTTGGAACTGAACAGTAGTTTACGAAATTGATTGGGGAATTACATTTAATGATGGGCGTTTCCAAAATATAAAAAACGACTGATTTTTTTTTTGTATTTTGCAGTTGGATTGCATTTGTGTCCAACACACGGTGTATATCGCCTGGACTGGTTGTGCTTTCGTGCCTCCCTTATGTGCGTATTATCTTGGTCGGTCTGAATAAATTAACTTGAGGATCCTGGATTAAAGAAAAGTGTGCATTTTATTAACAATTTATGTTTTGCAACGCAGGCGCACACATTTCGCTCCGCACACGCAATGACGTCAAAAGTCGGTATATCAGCCGAATCAGAAAGGATGCCTTCCCTTCTAACACTTTCAATGCGATAACGTTGGTGGCGCTAAGAGTATGTTAAAGAATATCTACAGGTCTGAAGGGTTTCGGTTTCTAGTAGGCAGTTGTACTATACCCGCTGCGCTTACAAAACATATCCTGTTTCAATTTTAGACTCTGGATCTCGAAAAATGGGCGTTCAGCATCGTGGCCACAACTTTGGTCTGTTGGTTGGTGTTCCTTCGTCTGAGGAAAGGCGATCGGCATCAAGGAAAGGAACAGCCTCCCTGTTCCTGGGCACTTCCCCTGGTGGGAAACTTGGGCATCAGCGACAATATTTCGTTGTGCCAAAAATGTGTTGAGTGGGCGGAAGTTTACGGAAATATATTCAGGTAAAGCAAGCGATAAATTTATATTTTGTAGCTTAACACTTTTTTAAAGGTTGTTTGTAAAGCGGAAATACATAGGGGTGAGAATGAAACAATAATCTCGTTAATTTGTCATACAAGATAATAGCCCAGAGGCAGGAAAGTGTTTAATATAAATCCGTGGTAGTTATGTTGTTGTGTGTGCAAATCAATATAAGGCTTCCTACACTATAAAAAAGCCAGTGTGTCTACTTTCCCGCACAACACTTGGAGAGACAATCAACGCAACTTACGGAAACACCGCAGCAAGTGGTGATTCCTAAATATATGTATAGACCAAAAAACGCAGTCTCAGTTGTGACATTAAGCAATGCAAGCGTGACGTTTTGAATTACTTATTTTCAAAACTCGGAGTGTGTTTTTTAGTCTAAACAAATGTTTAGGTATCGTCATTCGCTGAGCTGTTTCCGTAAGTTGCGGTGATTGGCTCTCCGAGTGTTGTGCGGGAAAGCTGACGCACGGGCTTTTTTTTAGAGCTTACTGCAGACGTAAAACCTATTTTAAAAAAAAATATATAATTTGCGTAGGAAACTAAACCAAGCAAATGCATAACCCTACTTTTACATCGAACAACTTCCTTTAAAATGAAATACAGAGTAATAATATGTATGTTGTATATTCATCATAATAAAAAGCGAAAATAAATCAACGTTGTAGAGAAATAGGCAGCTCTAAAAAGGGTACCGGCTACTCACAATTGAATATATTGCGTATGATAAGCGCATTAAATACTTATGCTATATATTAATATAGTATTTGCGATATATTTTTGTTCAAGAAATGTTGGTAATGAATATTTTGAACTGTTCCGCTCCACAATAGCCATAAGACCCGCGATAACTCGCATGAATGTTTAGTGTATGTTAACCAGTTCCTTTCTAATTACCATGGTTTCAGCAAACACGACACTTACTCCAAGAATAATTGCGTGAAATAATTGGTAAAATATATTCCAGTCCCTACAACGCAATTCTTAGCGTGGGCCAAGGAAAGACACGGCCCAAGTCTTGGTCAGTTCGCAGAGCCCTTCATGGATAATTGCAAGAACGGTGCCCCGACTGGTGCCCCATGCGCACAAGCATGTGCAACGTGCGCGCGAACTTGAACGAAGCTTGGGCAAGCTTGTAATCGCACAGGCGTGCCCGCACGAGCAGAAACATGGCGGCGGCCAGTCGTCCAGCTTGCAATCGTCTATTAGCGGCGAGATGTTTCGGTGGCGCCCTCGTATGGTTGCCTTTCGTGACGTCATTACCTTGCGAACAACAAGTTCGATGGTGTTTATAATTAGCATGGAAGAAGCTTGAAATCATAGCGTTCTTGAACCAACGCTGTCAAGACCGTCAAGATTGAAATCCTCGCGTTCCTCTTATTTCCGTCCATGAGAACTCCTTTGCTGACGTCACAGTCAGCATTCGGCCAATCGTGGAAGGCAGACCACCGCGACGCTTTCGATCACGCACGTCGCCAATGGAGTGCATGAAATTTTGTAGCACGGTGTAATAATCGAAGTCTAAAGGAGGAGTCTCAAGCTGGATTTCCTGTGACCAGTTCTTACGAAAGATGACTTAAAAAAGAACAACCATTAGCCGAAGACGCTGCCACGTCATAATGATGCGGAAGCTTCTTCATGTGGCCCGGAATCACGGAGCTTTCCGTTTCGCATTTCGCCAGTAGCTTATTTATGCATGATTGGGAAACGAAACATGGATTCAATGAAAGCATGTTGCTGGACTGACTTTTGTATTTCGGTACGAATGAAGTAACGCGAATAGGACGAGGACAAACAAGAAAGCCGGGCCTGTACCGCTCGTGTTTTTAAATACCCGTCAATTTATTTTTATCTGAATGTGTATGTAAACACCCTGGAGCGCATAAGTATTGGTTTTCAAGAAAAGAAGATAACAAAATATGCTCGGCACCGTAGGGCATTCCAATAGTGCTAGCTACACTCCGTTTCACATTAAGTACGACTGCAGCCAAGGCTACGAACCGAAAGAGCCAATCAAACAGAACCAAAAGTGTATCCTTACTACGCTCGTTGTCTTCATGCGTTTGCTATCAGCGGCTTAACAAATCACACACAGTAAGAAGCGAAGAATCACGTCGAATTTACTGCGCAGAAACGGTTCAACCGGTGATAGCAAACGCCCTGTTATTCTTGCGATGTACACACTAGCCGATCTCTTCATTTTAAAGCTCAACGGTCTTGTCACTGATCTCAATGACAATTGCTGGATCGCGTTTGACCAGCTCTGCATATGGACCGGAATGCGGCCACGGTCGGCCATCTTTAGGTAGAGTTATATCATCTCTAGCCATCATAGTAATATGGCGGACAGCGCAATGGCGGCAGGCCGTCATAAAATAGCCGTAGATCTAGTACACTGTACCGTGGGTGATATTTCGTGCTTGATTGAAGTTTTTCGACGAAGCAGATTCTTGAAACCCGGCGTGAACGGTAGCCTCGTCTTTGAGGACCCGGCGAAAGTTCTACGAAAGCGCAGCACCGGGGGAAAGCAGCGCAGCTCGCATCGAAATCAGACTATGTACCGGCGTGTGCTTTCGATGTTTCTTTCGGTGCGACTTTCGATGCGTGCTGTGCTGCTTTTCCCCGGTGCTGCACAATTTCGTGAAACCTTCGCCAGGTCCTCAAAGACCGGGCTACCGTTCACGCCGGGTTTTAAAAACCTGTTTCGTCAAACAATTTCAATCAATCACGGAATATCACCCACGCTATTTTGATGGCAGCCTGCCACCACAACTGCCAAAACGCCGTCTGCCATGGATGGATGATGGTGGCTGCCAAGTGGCTTCAGCAGCTTTACCTTGGCTAGAGGTGATATAACTCTACCTAAAGATGGCCGCCAGTGACCGCACTCGCGGAGTGGGCAACCGCGATCCAGCAATTGTCATTGAGATCAGTGGGTCTTGTTGAAGGGGTGCCACGTGGTTGCTTACGGGTCTAAGAGCGCAAAAACTGCTGAGGCCATAATGTCTCGCATGACTCAACGAACGAGACAGATTCTGCTTCCCTAGTGCCCCTTGAAACGCGGTATGAGCGGACGCAGAAACAAAATACATTAGGCATTGTACCGGTCACGGGTAGTTGCGGAACATGACGTCTGAACAACGTGTTATGTCACGCGTCACGTGACATTACATCAAACGTGACGTCATATGACGTTACATGACACGTGACGCCACCGACTAGGCCACTCACACACGCTTGCAAGGCTTGGGAAGGAGCGCGGGTTTATACGACGAGGCTTTGCGAACGGGGCCCGATAACGCTATCGCCTTCCACTTTTTAAGGGGCACTGACACATCAAAATTGTTTTTTTTTTTTTTTATTATGCGAAACGATTGAAAAAGATGCCTGGACATTATCCTCAAAATTCGAAACATGGCAATTCAGTACTTGTGAAGCAACAAAAAAAAAAACAATTTTCAAATACCGAATTTGAAGTTCACCGCGCGATCCGCGCCAGTGGAGTGACGTCCAATATAGAGGGGTCCTGCGAGTCGAGTTTCTTTCGCGCCTCCTCTCCAAAACCTGTCTCCGCGACCCGAAGCGAGGAGGTGAGGAGCGGGAGAGAAGGGCGCCGGCGGACCGAGAAACCGCTTTCCTGCATGCGTGCCGTGCTGCCTATCGCTTCGAGCAGACGACGCTGCTCCGCCGGTGTCACAACCGAAACTACGCTACACAGACACCAAACCGAGTTTTGACCGTTCGACGATTTCCTTTTCGAAGTCTGAGAGGTCGCCGGTCACCTAAAAAAGACCACTTCCTCCGAATCCCCGACTCACCGATCACCCTCTGCTACATGCGTCGAGCGCCGCCATGTTTTCCGAGGGAAGATAAAAATCCAGGAGGCGACATCACAACGGACTCCGATTTTTGGTATTTCAAAAAGAAGGCCCGTAGTGCATTTGCAATTGCGTTAAAAAACATGTTTTACGATTGCCTTTTTAAATGTTATAGTAATGTCGCCTACAAAGCTTCTAAATTTCATGATATTTGACGTCAGAAATCAAAAGAAGCCAGGAGGTGAGGAGTGGGAAAGAAAAACGCCAAAAATAGAAAGGCGCGCGCGCACGTGGGAATTTTTTTTTGTTGTTTTTTTGCGATACGGTATTTTTTTGCTTGTTTATGGCTACAGTTTGCATCGTTTTGGACAAAAAAAAAATACGACCTTTGGGGTGTCAGTGCCCCTTTAAAGGAGAAACTTAAGCGTCCCCCATACTTTTTTTTTTCCACCGCGAGTTTACGTTTTGCTACTACCAAGTGTGCGGCTGAAAAAAAAAATATGAAAAAGATGTGTCGCCCGCTCACTAAAGAATCTCAAACAAATGCAAAATATGTAATTGTAATGGATAGTAGATAGTGTAATTCAAATTTTTCCTGTCAAAAATGCGGAGACTGATCAACCAAAGTCGGTCATGAAATATTTCCCTTTAGAAAACGGACATATAATTCCCGATTACAATAACCCGCAGCTTCCTCAAACTAACCTTATGGGTGTGTTTTTATTAAGATATTTTATTTATTATTTGTTCGTGTGTGTGCTGTTTACAATGAAACTTGAATAAGAAAAAAAATCCCTTTAAAGTTGTCGCATCTATTCGCCAACTCGTCCCTACTCTATTGCTCTCCCACGTGAAAGGCATTAAACCCCAACAGAATTGAATTCACTCAACTTGAAGATGACTTTCCTTCATAATGATAACTAAAGCAACTTGGAAATTTTAGCCACCTCTTTGAATCGTATGCATAAAAAATCCTCACTTTCACTGCGACTTTGAAAAAATCTGAATTTATTTTCGTTAAATAATCAAGTAATTGAATTGATCACTTTCTTACCAGGAGCAATTGTAGTCGATTCTTTTTTCTTCGGTAACCTATTGTCTGATTGTTAGTGATTTTACGAACGTGGATAATTTATGTTAATATTTCAGAAATAAACAGTAAAAAAAGATGAGGATATTTGATAATTTCCATCGTATTCCTGGGAGGTTCACCGGGGGCTTGTTAGAGCAAGATGGAAACCGACTAAATCAATCGTCTTCATTTTAGAAATAATGGTATATTCTAAAGGCACCCGGATCGATTCTATATATGAGGAAACAGATCACATTAAGAATCACAATTTGACCTTCAGAAATACGACTATCAGAATACATCCGTTTCGAAAGCACGTCAGGCACCCCTGATAGCCCCCATATTTTGCGCATCGCTTTCAGTGCAAAGCGTGAGATGGAATACGAGTTCACGCCGAAAGCTGACGCGGTACTTGTGTCCAATGCATGCTCAAACTACATGAATGAAATATGGAGGCGTCAAACTAAAGAAAACGCAGTATATATATATACTGTAAACGACTTAAGTTTCGAGGGCACAAATTTTCGCGAATCGGGCCAAAGCTTTAAATTTGAAATTATTCGCGGGTTCTAGTTTTCGCGAATCGATTGTAGCTTCCGTAGCGTTCACATATTGCCCGAATTGTTCGCGGGACGTATTTTTCGCGAATTGTAGGCGATTCGCAAAATTCGCGAAAATTAGGTCCTCGCGAACATTTAGACGTGTAAATATATATATATATATATATATATATATATATATATATATATATATATATATATATATATTGTTAGGAAGATAAAGACGAGGAACGGTTGGGTACGGGAGAACGTGCCAGCAGCTGGAGAGGCTGCGCTGTGTGCTTACGAACGGTTCGCGATATTGCCACGCACGTTGGCGAGCAAGCGCGTGCGTGGCCGAGTGATTATTCTCCCGGCTGCGAAAGCGGACGGACGCAGAATCATGTGCTCTGCAGGAGCGGTGATAACGGCCCCCGTCGGCCGCGGTGAATCGATTATCTCCGGAGACGAAGATTACAGGATGATTTTACCCGCACTGCCATCAGGGGAATCGATGAAGAATGCTGTCGTGCTGCACGGCGACATCGCTTGTCGCCCGTACCGCATAGAGGACTTCAGGCGGGCGAAGCAAGTGTCCTCGGGGAGGTGGCCAAGATAGGGTCATTTCAGATGTCCCACGTCTGGCTGCTAGACCTGAAGACCTACGCGGCCAAGCAGAAACTTCTGGTGGGGCGGCTTGCAGTAAAGGGTCGGAAGTGTGTCGGGGTCGACCCGTACAGACAGGAGATCCGTATTAAGCTGCACTGGGTGTCGTTCGGCGTCACGAACGACACCATCCAGCGGGCCTTCTACGACTACGGGGAGGTGAAGGAAGTCGCGTACGAGAAGTGGGAAGTGTCAGGATTCGACGGCGTCGAGTCGACAACCCACACCGTGCGTCTTGTTTTGCGGGAGGGCGTCAGCCTTGAGCGTCTGCCGCACCAGCTTCGGCTGGGTGGCGGCATGGTGCTCGTGGTTGTGCCTGGACGCGCCTCTGTGTGCCTCAGGTGCCGTAGGACAGGCCACATCCGACGCGAATGCCGGGCCCCTTGGTGCAGCGAGTGCCGTGCCGTCGGCCACGAGCGGGCCGACTGCGTCCGCACGTACGCTCGAGCTGCAGGACGAGGTGCGGGTGACGACAACACGGACCACCTCATGGATGAAGAGGAGGCAGAGAAAGTGGCAGCACCCATGGAACCGACAACCGAGCGGGCGAAGGATGGCGAGCCTGGCACCGTCCCTGAGGGGGTGAGCGCATCGCCTCCTGCGGGGCCGTCGACCGAGGCCCCCCCTTCGCCACTGGCGGACGAGGTCCAGTCGGCGACGTCTTCTGGAAACGACGAGGCAGGCAAGGCTCCGGCTTCTGACGCAGACCCCGCTGGGCCAGAGATGGACGTTGTGGAAGGCTCTGCAAAGCGCCCGTTCGTCGACAACACGGAGTCTTCTAGGGACCGACGGCTGCGCCAGCTGGAGCACAAGTGGAGGTTGGTGGAGGGCCGGAGAGGCAAGGACGGTCGGCTGCGGTCCTTGTCACCAAAGGGCCGGGTGAAACTGACTCAGTGAACTGCTGTGCAAATGCACCACCCTGTAAAACGACGACGAAGGTAAGCCCCGTACGCTCGGTCTGGTCCCGATAGCCCATGGTCTCTATTGAACGGCCTGTACGCCTGGCGACCCTCAACGTGCGGGAGCTCGCGGAACGCCGACGGCAGAGACAAGTATACCGCCTCGTCGTTGAACACGACCTCGACGTTGTAGCCTTACAGGAGACCAAAGTCGAGGGGGCGGATCAGACCGAGTGCATGGTGAGGCCTTTCGGGGCACGCTACGACGTGTGCGTTTGCCACGCTGTAGGGACGTCGGCAGGGTGCGTCTTGCTTGTGCGGCGGAGTTTAGGGGCAGTGGTCCAGGCCGTTACGACCTGTGATGCGGGGCGGTTTATTGTCTGCGACCTTTCTTTTTTGTGCCTAGAGTGGCGCATAATTTGTGTTTATGCGGATAACAACGCTGAAGAGCGGAAAGTATTTTTCAAGTTTATTCGTTCTTATTTTGACACTGACCGTATGACAATATGCTTTGGGGATTTGAACTGTCTGTGTTCCGCGCGAGATAAATCTAGTGTAACGCCTTTCAGAGGCGCGAGTACCTGCATTTTAAATGAAATTGTTAATGAGTATGGGTTGGAGGACGTTGGGGAAGTCTTGGGGGATGCTTTGAACTGTCGCTTTACTCATTTTCAAGGATTTAGTCATGCCCGTTTGGATAGATTGTATATTTCCTTAGAGCTGATGCCTCTGAGCTCCAGCTACTGTGTAACGCCGGTTTCATTTAGTGATCATTGTCTGGTTTCTGTCATTCTTGGCAAAGCCAAGGGAAACTGAAGGAAGTTTTCTTGGGAGCTGTGGAAGTTAAATAGTAAACTTTTGGACGATAATACTTTTGTAAAGGCTGTCAAAGACAGCATCGAAAAGTTAATGAAACAAGATGAAAATATTTATGCTGCAAAGTTGGATACTTTCAAACAAGAAGTTAAAATGATAGCAATGGAGCGAGGAAGCGCTATTCAGAATAGTGCAAGGAAGCGGGAGGAACTTCTGCGCAGCACACTTAAGATTTTGATTGGTGAGGAAAGCCGTACGCCTGGCGTATTCAAAGATGATATCTGCACCGTCAAAGCCCAGCTTGAAATCTTGGATAAAGAACGATATCATGGTGCACTAGTACGGGCGCGAGCAGGGAAAATGTTGCAGGGCGAAGCGCCAACAAAGAGAGCACTCGGGATGGAAAAGAAATATGCTTCCCGCAATGAGATAGCAGAAATTGAGAGTAGTGGGGTGGTGACGAGTGAACTCGCGGAAATAGAACGCGCTTTTTGTGATTTTTATAAAAACTTGTTTTCTTATCGTCCTGTAGACTTAGATAATTTCAAAAAAGAATTCTTGTGCTTTTTACCGCGTTTGGATGACGATGTAGTGTCAAGGTTAGAAGAATCAATTACTGTGGGTGAGATTGAAAGGACAATAGACAAATTAAATGCGGGGAAATCACCTGGCCCAGATAGCCTCAGTGCGTCCTTCTACAAGATGTTTAAGCGTGAGATAAGCCATTTGATAAGTCAGGTATTTAATGAAGCGTACGACCAAAAAATGCTGCCACCCTCGTTTTCTCGCTCTCACACGGTTCTTATCCCGAAAACTGACGATAAAATTAAATTGAGACAAGTATCGGCCTATCGCCCCATTTGTCTAACAAATGTCGATTACAAAATTTTAATGAAAATTCTGGCCAGGCGATTACAGTCAGTTATCCAGGATGTGGTTGGACCCCACCAGACGTGTGGAATAAAAAGGCGGACAATTCTAGCTGTCAAATATACATGCCGCTAGGAGCGTGCTGGAATGCTGTGATTGTATGGCTCGCGTGGTCGCAATACTCCAGATCGACCTGGAAAAACCTTTTGATCAGGTGTCGCACGAGCTTCTTTTTAATGTCCTGGAACATGTAAATGTAGGTTCTGCCATTCTTGAGGGCGTGCGTATGGCGTATAAAGGGTGCACTACTAATCTTATTGTAAACAAAGATGTTGGTGAACGTATCCCAGTGCATCGTGCTGTGCGCCAGGGGTGCCCTTTGTCCCCCCCTTCTTTTCTGCATTTTCATTGAATCTTTTTTGTATATTCTTAATAGCCAAAGCATTCATGGGTTTCAACTAATGTCGAGTGAAGTGCGCGTATTGTCATATGCTGACGACATTGCCATTTTTTGTGTAGATAACGGCAGCATAAGCGAGTCAGTGAAAGCTATTAAACTTTTCTGCAAATATAGCGGTAGTTCGGTAAACTGGCAGAAATGTCTTGGCCTCTGGCATGGTGAATGGGACTCGGCGCCCAGTGCATTTGAAAACGTTAAGTGGGTAACAACGCCTCCAAAATACCTATTTGTACCTTTAGAAAATTATCGGGATATTGAGCTTTACTGGAGAAGTCAGGCTGTAGAGCTGCGCGATAAAGCCGAGAGATGGAAGGGCGGGGAATTGTCAATGTTTGCACGTGCCACAGTGTGAAATTTGTTTTTTGTCAGCAAATTGTGGTATGTACTTCAAGCGTTACACTGCTCACGCGTCAACGTACAAAAAATACATAGAGTTTTTGCCGTTTTCATTTGGGGATCGACCTGGGAGCGGACTAGCCGAACGAATCTTTTTCGGCGTGTCCGATCCGGGGGCTTGTCATTAGCGCACTTATTCCTGAGGCAAGTCGTAAACCGATTTATTTTTGTTCGTGATGTGAAGGGTGGTTTCCTTCGTACTATGTGTCAGCTGCGCTTAGGCAAAGCTTTGCCACATTTTGTTGTTTCTTCTGCGTGTCCCCCCGCCGGAGGAATCCGTGGTTACTGGCGAGAGGTTGCTCAAGCAACACAGTTTTTGAGCACTCGTTTTTCTATGGAGTATTTAAGTGAAGTGCCGCGGAAAAGACTGTCTAGGGATCTTGTTGATGTTGCTCTCCCTGTTCCCCTATACCGATCACTGTATTGTGCGGGCCGAGGTCAAAACGTGCTTCAGCGCGTGAAGAGAATGGCAGTGCCTCCGTGTGTGAAATCTTTTTTCTTTAAACTGCATACCGGAGTGCTGCCGGTTAAGACATGGTTAGAGGAGAAGAGTTTGTTTGTTGCATGGGGGGTAAATTGTCTTTTGTGCAAGAAACCGGAAACGGTAGAGCACGTGTTTCTAGAGTGCTGGGACGGTGTTTTCTTTTGGGACATTCTCCAACGTACGTTGAAGAAGGATTTACCTTTGGACCCACATGGCATTCGGTACCTAGCCGTTGAAAACGACGATAGCGTACCGTTCGATCTCGTTTTTCTTGTGGGGCTTCATAGCATTTGGAAGTCACGCATGGCTGTGCGCCATGCAGAAATTGACGCAAAACAGGCTCACGAGTACTTTTGTGAAATGATGCTGCAAATTGTAGAGGTGTGGAAGTCTCAAAGTTGTGTACCTGACTGGCTACCCGTGCTGGAAAGTGTGACGAATTTGAGTTCATTTTAACCGTGCCATGTTGGCCGCTTTAGGGCCAACATAGTTTTTATCATTTTACAGTGCTTTGTTCTGTTTTTGTCGAAATCCGGCAATAAAGAAAGAAGAAAAAAAAAGCGTGCGTGGCCGAGTGGTTACCGCGCTTGACTGTCGCGCGGAAGGTGTAAGTTCGATTCCAGTCAGCGGACTGTCCTTTTATTTACTCTTTCAATTTGACCTTCTCGTAAGTTCAAGAACATTCTCGTCTGATCGAGTTCCAAATATTCTACGCACCGAAAGTTCTACGCCGAATGATCCAGAAACCACGAGGGTACATAAGGGACTCCGCAAGACAAGCGGAGTCAGTCTCGCACCAGCGTTCGATTCCGCTGTTACGCCTACTTCGACGCCTGCGACTCTCTAATGTTATCTTCTGTTTCTTTTTTGTTTTGGGCACAATTTCGAACCATTAAACGTTTAGTTTCCTCAGTTATCATCGCCTCATCATTTGTCATTCGTGACATTTTGGTGGAGGTGCGGGGTACCGCATGTCCGTGCAGCGCACCCCTCCAAGTTCCCGCAGTACTAGTCCGAACCCAAGCTCCGGAAGACCCGACGAAGACAAGATCGAGACCCAATCAAGTCGCCGCACCCAAGGTCTACCCCCGGAATACAGACTTCTGCCACCCAGAACCAAGCAGCCAGTGAGGCCGACGATGGACAACCAGTCGTTGCAAAACCCGTCCGCCGCCACCGTCGTATACCTTCCCGTCGCACCCCCGACTCCGACGCCTTTCCACGGAGAGGTCCACGAAGACGCTGAATATTGGCTGCAACATTACGAGCGAGTGGCCCGCCATAACAGATGGACACCGGAGCAGCGCCTTCAGAACGTCTACTTCACTCTGAAGGCACGGCACGCACCTGGTTCGAGAACCACGAAGCGTCGATTTCGTCGTGGGAAGAATTCCAGGCCGAGCTACGACGCACCTTTGCTAACCAGCAGCGACGACAGCGTGCCGAAGAACTCCTGCGAGCGAGAACCCAAGGGCCGACCGAGAGCGTTACAAGCTTCGTCGAAGACGTTCTCCACCTGATGAATCGCACCGACCCAAACGCTCCCGAAGAGAAAAAGCTGCGGGTCTTGATGCGCGGTGTGAAGGAAAACATCTTCGGCGGCCTGGTCCTCAGCCCTCCGACAGCAGTCCAAGATTTTATCACTGAGGCAACCAACATCGAGTCGCAACAACAACTTCCCACTACCAGCGACATCCAGGCGTCGCTGCAAACACACTGCTTAACGGCGAGAACACTCCGGGTACGCCGGACATCCGGAAAATCATCCGGGAGGTCGTTCGGGAGGAACTGCGAAGGTTGCTGCCAACCGCCAGTCGTCCGCCAACCATTTCCATCGCCGAGGCTGTCCGAGAAGAAGTGCATCGGGCCCACCAACAAGAGCTTCCCGTCACCACGGTGGCACCGGCGGAACCAACATTGAGCTACGCCGCCATGGCCCGACGACCGCCGCAAGCTCCCCGCCAAGCCTCGGCGCCACCTCGAAGAGACGCCCCAACGCCGCAGTACCTCCGACGCCAGGAAGATCAGGCGCACGTTCGCCCAGAGCAACCTGCGCCTAGGAAGACCGACGTCTGGAGGACGGCCGACCGACGCCCGCTGTGTTACCACTGCGGTGAAGCGGACCACATCTACCGACGATGACCCTACCGCCAGCTGGGCCTACGAGCGTTTGCGCCCAACGACCCTCGACCACGTCTCGGAGAGTGACCTCGGGACATCGAGGACTACCACCGCCGCTCTTCATCCCCTGAGTCGTCTCTCCGCCGAAAATTCCGTTCACCGTCTCCCCGAAGCTCGCCATCGCCCTTCCGCCGGTCTCGCCGAGACAGCCTGTGAAAGCAGGTGTTTGGAGAGTGGCGTCTCCACGGACCCCGAGCTCCGCAGGGGGCGCCTGCACCTTAGGTGCTAGGTGCTTAGTGAGTAGCGTCACCACGGACCCCAGCCACGTGGGCCACCATACCCGCACGCAGGGGGCACCTACTTTATAGTAGGTGCTTGGTGAGTGGCGTCACTACGAACCCCGAGCCATGTGGGTTCGCCCACCCACGCCTGGCTGTGCGTGGCTTAACCCGTGTCCGGGGAAAAGGGGACCCTGGTGGTTGAGCTGAGCCCGGGGTGTGTTTGGACCCTTCGGAGCCCCCCGGGTAAGGCAATACACCGCTTCGGCCCCTGCTTCTCGTAGACGGGTGTCCTGGCTTGGCCCGACCAGGATGATTCAGTCAGTCGCCTCTTCTACCCTCTTCTTCCTTCTTTCACTTTTCCTCTCACCCCTTTCTCTTCTACACTCTCTTCCTTCCTTTTTCACCTTCTTAGGCGGCAAGGGCCAACCTTGAGTGGAAACAGGACCTGTCCCTGCAACCGCACTAGGGTATAGTGCCCGGGCAGCACTGGTAGAGTAATTGTGTCAGCCAAGCCCATCTTGCTATGGCACATTACCTACCCCCTTGTTGGGCTCCGTGGTGGGCGGTGCACCCGGGCACTGAACTTTCCTCCCATCTTTATGGGTTCTAAGCAAAAAACCACTGATCGGGCCCTGAAAAGGGTCCGCACCGAAGCCATCACTGCAAAGACACCTGACCTTCCTCTAAAATTCTCTAAGTTTTTAGTGATTCATTCTGAAAGCGATAAACAACTTTCACAAATGCCCCCATTCCTAGTAGCAAAGGTGCTTGAAGGTGCAATTGGGAAAAACTACAAGGCAAAGAAAATGAGCTCTGGCGATTTACTTGTTGAGGTGGAAACGAATCAGCAGAGTAGTGCACTACTAGGCTTAACATCTGTTTCTGGTTATGACGTCTCTGTCTCTCCCCACCGAACATTAAACAGCATTCAAGGAGTTATCTCCGAGGATGACCTTCTTGACAGCTCTGAGAGTGAAATTGTTGAAGGCCTCTCTGACCAAGGTGTCACAGCTGCAAGGCGTATCACCATGCGTCGTGACGGGAACGAGCTGAAGACAAAACATGTTGTACTCACCTTCCAATCGACCGTCCTTCCTGAAGCTGTGAGGGCTGGGTACCTGCGCTGCAGGGTTCGGCCTTATGTGCCAAACCCCCGTAGATGCTTCAAGTGCCAGAGATTTGGCCATGGCTCTCAAAGCTGCCGTGGAAAGGCCACCTGTGCAAAGTGTAGCAAGACTGACCACGAAGCTGATGCATGTACCAACAACCCACACTGTGTGAACTGCTCAGAACCTCACCCAGCATATTCCAGATCATGCAGGACATGGAAAGACGAGAAAGAGGTCCTCACCTTGAAAGTCAAAGAAAACCTTTCTTATCCCTGAAGCACGCCGTCGCTTTGCATTCGTGCGGAAAGGCGGCTACGCCCACGTGGTGCAGCGGGGACCTGCACCACTAAAGGTTGCAGTGGCAACCCAGACGTCCTTTCTGAACTATGGGAAGCCACGGCAGTCCCCCACGCCCCAGCTGAAGATTCAGCTTCCGGGGCGTGCAATCTCGGCTGGGCGGTCTACCGACCCTCCCAGCCAGAGTGCAAACCCTCGCACTCCAACGGGGCAACAGCCTTTGTCCCCTAAGACTGTTACCCAGACCCAGGATGGGCCGGTGGCTACCGCAACCGTCCCTCCTCTGCAGTCTCCTTCCAGGGAGAAGGGTCGACACTCTCGCCCACACTCCCTGGAGAGAGCATCATCGAAGGAGCGGCATGGCTCTCGTGCCGCACCTGCAGCGCCTAAGGGACAGGAACGGGTGGACTTGGGCGACGCTTCGCCCAGCACCTCCTCTGCACCTTTGGCTGGGTCTGGTCGCGGGCGGGGCATGGCGCCCCGTTCCCCGAACCTGAAGAAACCTGCAGGAAAAGCCTCACCTCAGGAAATTGAGGCCATGGATGAGTGTGGAGAAGTCTCCACTCATGCGTCTGACCAAGACGACATGGAGTGGCAGACTATTAAGAGTAAGCAAAAAAGCAAAAAACCGGTGACCCCACCAACGTGACATTGCGAATTAATTTTTGCCACATGTAGCAGCTTTAGAACTTTTACGTATTCTCCCAGCGTTTCTTCTTTACTCACATTTTAACTCGTTTTTAAAAGAATGACCAATTTCCATTTTATGCAGTGGAACTGCCGTGGCCTAATGAGAAATATTGATGATGTAAATTATTTTATGGACGAGCTGAGACCCATTGCACTCAGCCTGCAAGAAACACATTTAAATAGCACTCATACACAGATTTTACGTCGGCACCACCAAGTTTTTAGGAAAGATAGACTCCCCCCTAATATGTCGGGAGGAGTGGCACTAGTGGTGCAGAGTGTTGTTGCTTGTTCGGAGGTCCCCCTTTCTACGCCCTTAGAGGCTGTAGCTGTACGCCTTCTTGTTGACCGTTTGATTACGGTAGTTTCTCTTTATCTGCCACCTAACTCTCCACTGCATATCAGTGAACTTGAGTCACTTGTAAAACAATTACCTCAACCTTTTTTTTTAATTTTAGGCGATTTTAATGCCCACCACCCTTTGTGGGGTAGTGCTCGCCAGGATTCACGTGGAGGTGTCGTAGAGCGGTTTCTATTATCATCTGGGTTGTGCCTTTTTAATGGGAGGGAACCTACTTTTTTTAGTGCAGCACATCAATCATTTACATCCATTGACCTTTCTATTGCATCGCCAATTTTACTCCCATGCTTTTCGCGGAAGGTTTTAAATAACCCTTTTGGAAGTGATCATTTCCCTATTGTTTTAGAAAGTACGATGCCCATTCCTTCCATTCCATCACGACTTCCAAGGTGGAAATTGGAAAAGGCAGATTGGTCTTTTTTTCGTTTAGGGGCTTTTATTGATTTGTCTATTCTCGTAAATATGGGCCCTGAAGATGCCACGCTGTACGTTACTGAAGCGATTATTGATGCCGCATCACGCAGCATTCCCCAGACCTCTGGACGACTCCCCAAAAAGTGCAAGCCGTGGTGGAACGATGACTGCACCACAACACGGAAGTCACAAAACAAGGCTTGGTGTATCTTTAGACGATATCCCACTCCACCGAATCTGCTTGAATTCAAGAAAAGAAGAGCCAAAGCTCGCTGGACACGAAGGCAAGCCTAAGGCAGTTCTTGGAAAAAATATGTCACATCTTTGAGTAGTTTTGTTTCATCAAAGGAAGCGTGGGATCGTCTTAGAAAGATCAGGGGAGACTACCGGTCTTTCAGGATACCCCTTTTTCCATCAGCAACATCCCTTAAGGAACAAGCAAATGTTCTTGGTGAACACTTCCAGGAAGTCTCTAACTCAGCCAACTATAGTGAATCCTTTAAAAGGTTTAGAGCAACAGCAGAAAAACAAGCTATTTCTTTTTCTGGTGCCCAGGGTGTTCCTTACAACAAGCCATTTACACGGTGTGAGCTTGAAATGGCTCTTGGCGTCAAAAACGAATCTGCGGCTGGGCCGGATAGGATTCAATACGAGATGCTAAGGAGACTGTCGCCTGACTCTTTAAACAATTTGCTCACCTTTTTTAATTTACTGTGGGATGCTGCTTGTTTTCCTGACTGTTGGAAAAAGGCACATATTATCCCTCTACTGAAACCTAGCAAAGACCCGTCTTTACCGACGAGCTACCGCCCAATTGCACTGACAAGCTGCTTGGGCAAAACCTATGAAAGGCTCGTTAATCGCCGTCTTGTACATTTTTTAGAGGCAGAGGGTGTGTTTGATACAAATCAGTGCGGCTTCCGAGCAGGTCGTTCCACGATAGACCACCTTGTCCGCCTGGAAACTTCTATTCGGGAAGCATTTGTCCATCGCCAGCACTGTGTTTCTGTCTTCTTTGATCTACAAAAGGCTTATGACACGACTTGGAGATATGGGATCCTTCGAGACCTGTACTCATATGGTGTCCGAGGTCGCATGCTTCGTTGCATTCAAAGTTTCTTGACGGGCTGGACCTTCCAAGTGCGCTTGGGCTCCGTCCTGTCGGATGTTTTTCTCCAAGAGAATGGCGTCCCTCAGGGTGGAGTATTAAGTGTTACACTCTTTGCTGTGAAGATTAATAGTCTGGCTCAGGTTATACCACCATCTGTATCCTACTTAATGTATGTGGACGATGTACAGATATTGTTTTCCTCTTGTAACCTGTCTAGCTGTGAACGGCAATTACAGCTCACAATCAATAAGATGATCAAGTGGGCTGATCAAAATGGCTTCAGGTTCTCTCCCGAAAAGACAGTCTGTGTTCCCTTTTCACTCCGCCGTGGCCTGTCTCCAGATCCAGTGTTGAACTTAAATGATGTTGCTATCTCTGTAAAGGAGGCGCACAAGTTTCTAGGAATAATTTTTGATAAAAAGCTCACTTTTATACCCCACCTGAAAGAGTTGAAACATAAATGCCTACGTTCATCAAACATCCTCAAAGTGTTGTCGCATACGTCCTGGGGGTCTGACAGACAGTGCCTCTTGCGACTCTATAACTCCTTGGTGCGGTCCCGCTTGGACTATGGCGCGATTGTTTATGCGTCGGCGCGTCCGTCTGCCCTAAAGATGTTGGACCCTGTCCATCATCTCGGGCTCCGACTCGCCACGGGGGCGTTTCGAACATCACCTGTGCTTAGCCTGTATGCTGATACACATCAAATGTCTCTTGAAAGACGAAGGCAATATTTGAGTCTTTGTTATGCTTACAAGTTATACAGCTATCCTCAGCATCCTTCTTTTGATGTCCTCCAACCCTCTACATCCTTCCGACTCTTTGAAAACAAGCCGAGTATGTTCGGCCCCTGAGTTTCAGAGTTCAAGGCATGGCAACATCGCTTCACCTTCCCTTTAGTGAGGCTGCTTTGCTGAGGAGCCATGAGAGAGTTGCACCTTGGGACATTCTGCCAATTTCCCGTGACTGGTCACTATCCAAGTACACAAAAACAGCCATTTCTCCACTTGTTCTTCAGCAGGAGTTTGCCGATTTAGAACAGAAATACAAGGACTACTCGCATTTTTACACTGATGGATCGAAAACATCAACCTTTGTGGGATGTGCGGTTTACTCCACTGCCTTCAGGAAAGTACAACTACTCCACACTTTTGCAAGTATTTTTACTGCTGAACTGTACGGCATTTTAATGGCTTTTGAGTACATATTGGAGAACAATATCATGAAAGCAATTCTGTTTGTCGACTCCCAGAGTGTTCTTCTAGCCATTTCGTCCTTAGCAGAGAGCAAGAACCTTCTCGTGCAATGTCTTCGGGTACGGCTAAACCGAGCACTTCAACTAGGGTACCAGATCAAATTCTGCTGGGTCCCAAGCCACGTGGGTATTTCCGGCAATGAAAAAGCAGACTTGCTTGCTGCCTCTGCAAAAGAATACCCAAAAGTGCCTCTTGGTTTGCCACACCAAGACCTGAAACCGATCATACAGAAATCGATTATGAAGTCATGGCAGTTGGATTGGGATTAGGAAAAAGAGAACAAGCTTCACAGTATCAAGCCCCAACTGGGGGTATGGGAAAGTTCCTTCCATAAAGTCCGTCGGGTTGAGGTTCTCCTTTGCCGCTTAAGAATTGGTCATACCCGTTTGACTCATTTGCACCTGCTCTGTGGTGAGGATGTTAAACTTTGCGACAAATGTGGGAAGAATATGACTGTTTTGCACATCCTGGGGCATTGCAAAGCTTTAAACCAAGAGCGCCGAAAATGTTTTCCAGAACTTTTTCGAGATCACCTTCCCTTTCATCCATATTTTCTGCTTGGTGATCAACCATTGGTACCATTCGATCGAGTTTTAAATTTCCTTCATAACACTGGCCTTTTACACCAGCTGTAACTTGCAGTTCTTTTAGATTACACCTCTAAGCACTTCGGAAAAACCTTTGTTTGGCGCAATATGGCCTAAGTTGCTCTTGCGCCATAAAACCCCAATCATCATCATCATCAGCCGAGACAGCCTGTCACCCATCGCATCCCGTCGGGAAAACTAGGCGTGGCGATGCCGGGAGGTGGTGTTGCCGAAGACGAACGATGCCAAGATCCTCCAAGATCGTCGGAGCCCTCCCACTCTAACGCCGCAACGCCCCGACACGACGTTTCTGTAACGGTTTTGAATAACCTCAACGTTATCATTGACGGCCACGACACGACGGCACTCGTCGACACCGGAGCAGACTACTCCGTTTTGAGTGGGAGACTCTCGCGTCGCCTTCGGAAAGGTACGACGTCGTGGGACGGACCGCAGATGCGAACCGCCGGCGGACATCTCATCACACCTGTCGGCAGGTGCACTGCTCGCGTTGAGATCCACGGTGAAACCTGCCCTGTCAAGTTCGTCGTTCTGCAAGATCGTTCGAGGGACATTATTCTCAGAATGGATTTTCTCTGCGAGTATGGTGCCATCATCGACCTCGGAGCAAACCGGTTGGCTCTACGAAAACCTGTTTCACCACCGGGGGAACCCAAAGCGACGTCATCCGCGGTCCGAGTCCTCGCAAGTCACGTGAACTTACCACCACGGTCGAGTGTTTTCGTGCCTGTCGGGATACCGAAGCTTTATGCGGCGAAGTTCTGCTCGAGGGGAGCCTCCAGTTGCTTCTAGGAAGAGAAATAGGCGTCGCAAGAGGAGTAGCTGAACTTCAGGATGGCCGCACTGTGGTCCTCGTGACGAACTTCCGAAACGAAGCGCAACACCTCTCGAAAGGTGCAGCCGTTGGCCAAGTCGAGGAACTCCGAAACTCCGCCAAAATCGCCGCCATTACTGACGAATCCTCGCCACCTCAACAAGACAGTACGTCGCCAGCGCAGCTCGACATTGACCCTAAGCCTCCGGGCCCGAAACGACGTCAGCTGATTCACCTCCTCGCCAAATACCGTGACTGCTTTGCGACGTCATCGAATTTGCGCCAAACCGCCGTTGCGAAGCATCGCATCGTTACCGAGGACGACGCGCCTTGTGCGTCGATCTCCATACAGAGTCTCCGTTAAAGAAAGGGAGGTAATCCAGGAGCAAGCTCAGGAGATGCTGAGAAACGACATAATCCAACCTTCAAATAGTCCATGGGCCTCTCTAGTCGTGCTGGTTAAGAAGAAGGACGGAACGCTTAGGTTCTGCGTGGACTACCGACAGCTGAATGCGGTGACGAAGAAAGACGTCTACCCACTCCCCCGCATCGACGACACTCTAGACCGGCTGCGCCACTCTCGATATTTCTCATCGATGGACCTGAAGAGCGGCTACTGGCAGATCGAATTCGACGAACGGGACCGAGAAAAGACAGCGTTCGTCACGCCGGATGGACTGTACGAGTTTAAGGTGATGCCCTTCGGACTATGCACGGCGCCAGCAACTTTCCAGCGTGTCATGGACACCGTACTAGCAGGACTGAAGTGGCAGAGCTGTCTCGTCTACCTCGACGACGTCGTAGTGTTTTCCGGTGACTTCGACGAGCACTTGCGACGACTCCGAGCTGTTCTCCAAGCCATACGGACCGCCGGACTAACCCTCAAGCCGTCAAAGTGTCGGTTCGCCTATGACGAACTGAAGTTCCTAGGTCACGTGGTTAGTAACCAAGGCATTCGCCCAGACCCAGAGAAGACTCGCGCCGTCGCAGCATTTCCAGCGCCAAGAGACAAGATGGCCGTGCGAAGGTTGCTTGGACTATATGCCTACTATCGACGCTTCGTTCGAGACTTCGCAAGGATTTCCGCACCACTCACAAACCTCATGAAGGACGCCGAAAAGTTCGAATGGGCCGAGGAACAGCAGCAGTCATTCGACGAGTTAAAGCGACGACTGCAGACTCCTCCTGTACTTGGACATTTTGACCAGGATACGGAAACCCAGATTCACACGGACGCAAGTAACACAGGAGTTGGCGCGGTACTGGTTCAAGTACAAGAAGGCACCGAGCGAGTCATCGCCTACGCAAGTCGGACATTGTCCAAGGCGGAGAGAAATTACTCCACGACTGAGAAAGAATGCCTTGCGGTCGTCTTGGCAATCACGAAGTTTAGTCCGTACTTATACGGGAGCCCATTCCGCGTAGTCATGGACCACCACTCGCTCTGCTGGCTTGCGAACCTCAAAGAACCGTCACGACGCCTCGCTCGATGGAGTCTTAGACTACAAGAGTTCAACATGACCGTGGTCTGTAAGTCAGGCCGCAAACACAGCGACGCCGACTGCCTGTCCAGAGCTCCCGTCGGAACGGGACGATCCTGAGCAGCGCGCACTAATAGAGCACCTGGAAGGGCGCGGGAGTGCCATGCCCCGTGTTTTTTCACGAGCCCTGCCGACCTTCGCCATTCGTCAAGGTGTACACTCTTAATCTGGGGCCGTCAAACGTCACGGCCATAGCCGTGACGTTCAAAGTTTTCAGGACTTAGCCGCGAACTCATCCGGCCCCGTCAAAATAGCCGTGTACAACGTCACGGCTGGATTGGGCCCTTCCCCTCTTTTATGGTGCGAATGGCTATATAGGTGGCTCCGTAGGCGGCCCTGTTATTTTTGGCGGCCCGTTTGTGCAGGGCCGGCAAAAACGGGCCGGCCATGAGCATAATAGCGGGAAAAAAAAACACTCTGCTCTCCGCTAGATGGCGGCCGTTGAGGCCTCCCAGCGTTCCCCGCGGGCGCAGCCAGCGGGCACGCATGCGCATAACGATCATTTCTCTTCTCGGTGTGCACGGACGATGAATTTTCAACGTACGAAGTACGAATCTAATCGGAAGCATCTGCGGTGACATTTGTTTTCTTATTACGGTGATGTAAGCCTATGTTAGAGAATGCGCCAAAGCCGCGGGACAGTGAGTTAGTTCTTCAGGATGCTCACGTCGAAGAATACCAAAGGAATTCGACGCGGGCGGTGCAACCATGAGAAAACATGTGAATGCGATGTGTTCACACGGCCCGCTGATCTGGCGGCACGACCAGCACGACCACCACTACTGAGCCAACTTGGCTGGTGCCATTACTGCTGGCACAGTCCTCTTCATCATAACCGACTGGGTAATTATGTAGCTCACTGGCTAATAACGGATTAGAGTCAATTGCTGAACGAGTTTCCTAACTAGTAACTTTTGTTCTCGCCAACAGAGGACAAGTGGGACCCTCTCCTGGACAATACAGGTATCTATACACAATATATTTGTATTATAAGAAGTACGTTTGGAATCGCCTCTTTTTATATTATTCGGATACCGGCTGGCGTCGCCGGTGGAAAGCGGAAAACAGGTTTAGTTCTTTTCACCTTAGCATGGACTTACCATAACAGCTACAAGCGCGGACTCTTCGCGTTTGACGCCGGCTCAGCTGTGCACAAGCACTCGTGGTGGGTGACATTTTTTAGAGTTATCGGGTCACAGTCGCAGCCCTTACGGATTGCCTCTGGTAAGGTGAGGCAAAGAAAGCTAGCCGACTATGCGTCGACGGTGGCCACCAGCATTTTACAGCGACAAGGTGGAAATAGTTTATAGGGGATACTTTTCTCTTGCCGAAGTGCCCGCCGATAGAGCACGGCGTATACGGCCAATATGGCGCACTCATCAGCTGCCGTCCGAGGTATATAGTCGCGCGGTGTCGACGATCGCGTTGAGCAAAGGAGGACGGTCACACAAGGAACATTTATACTAAAATTGATGATGAATGTAAAATTTAGAATACACTAAGTCTGCCCTTGTGCGTGCACCCTCGTTTGCTCACGCGACCGTCGACGTCGGCCGAAACGTTCTTTTTGTGTGAATGAGTTTATAAGCTTTTATTAGGCTAACTGAATTTAAGAAATGTATTGTATTGAACAATATTTTTGAAAAAACGTCAAACTATCTGTTTTACAATATTTGATGCAGTTTAGCAAGGCCTTTACCCTTACCTGACCATACTTTTAAATTTAGTAATTACAGAAAGTTAATTACTCAAACTTTTTGACACCATAATTGTTTGAACGTCAAACTTTATGAATTTACATCTTAAACAAAATTAGCTTTTTACGTGCAACGTGTAGTTTTTGAGCAACGATTAGCCGGCGTTTCATGACGCAGCTTGTATGATATAGCCATGGACCGGTAGATCCTGGCAAGTGGACAGCCTCAGCTCCCCTGCCTGGTGGCGTCAAAATTTACTGTTTTCTTCCCAGTCTTCAAACTGCTACCAAAGCTATAAGGTCTATCCATGTGACGTCAGACTTCTTTTTAATGTCGAGTAACTACAGACAAGCATGGCGCCGAAAGCAAATGCGGTTATCTAATTTGCGAATTTCTTTGGCTTTCTTTTGTTTTTCGTAGAGCATAGGAATAAACGTTATGTTAGCGGCCATGTTTGTGGCCGATGACTCAGCATCTGAATAGACTCTAACGTCCAGCAAGCTACTTTCTAAAAAAACCAGCTGTTTGATAAATTTTGGAATATAATTAAGATGCAAGACATGTTCTCTCTCCCTTATTCTTTTATAATAAAATGCTGAAAAATCTTAATCGCAGCAGCATTATGCCTTGAGCACAGAGGCAACTGGCCTTCGGACGTGCCGCGGAGACCCGTCTTGTGGCACGAAGTTCCGGCTGACTGCAACACACTTGGCTCGGATAGCGCACCTTCAACTGCGGCGGGTCCTAGTTCGCCAAGTGTGTCAAGTGAAAGCAACGACCATGCTTCCACCAATGTTTCAGCAAGTGACACAAGTTTTCATATACTTTTCTATTTTATTGTTTGAATGTGGTATTTATTACAACAAAGCACCACCTGTATCTTCAGCTGTGCATCTAATTTAAACAAATTATAGGAATGTTTACCTGCGGACTCACTGTTCTTTTAAATGTTTAGAAACCATCGGCCTTGCCCTTGAAACAATTCCTGTATATTTACTTTCCCCTAGAGCACTCGGGAAGTCAATCTCTAAAGTATACAAATTGAGGGAATGCTTTTCCAATATATTTTGCGGTTCAAAAATAAAGTTGCGACGTGACTATCTGCATGACGTCTCACAAAAAGACGTCAGGCTCAGTTCCACGTCACAGCTTTATTTTTACAGTGAAAACTTCCTGTACTTTTCAATCCCCTGGCTTCTTCGTGGATTATAATCCTGGACCCTCCGAGATACTCTGCGGGGGAGTGGATGACGGGACATTTTTATAGCCAGCAGAAAACGGGCCACCTAGAAGACGCGTGCCAGCTGGAAAAATGCCCAGCTATAAAACGGGCCAGCTAGAAAACGGGCCAGCTAAAAAACGGGCCGGCAAGATCCAACTTGTCACGGAAAATTTCGGGGCCACCTAAAAAGAGACGGCAAGCGGGCTAGCAATTTTAGGTGGCCCCACAATTTGCCGTGACAAGTTGGATCTCATTTGTCACGGCTATAGGTGGCTCCCTAGGTGGCCCTAGATTAAGAGTATACTCTACAAAGAGAACTTCCGGAACATCAACTCGCCGTGGCTGCTGGTAATCCCGACCGACCTTCGGGAGGAGATCTTTCAAGCCTGCCACGACGACCCGACGTCCGGACACCTTGGTTACAGCCGGACACTGGCCCGTATTCGTGGAAAGTACTACTGGCCCAAGCTTGCGAATACAGTGCACCGCTACACCCGATTTTGCCACGAGTGTCAACGACGAAAGAAACCACCGAGGGGACCGGCAGGACTTCTTCAGCTTATTGCGCCACCATCTGCCACATTCAAGCAAATCGGAATGGATTTACTTGGACCATTCCAACCATCGACACAAGGAAACCGATGGATAATCGTCGCAACCGATTATCTCACACGGTACGCCGAGACCAAAGCGTCTCCATCAGGTACGGCTGTTGAAATCGCCAAGTTTTTCATTGAGTCCATTGTCCTCCGGCACGGCGCCCCCGAAGTCCTCATTACAGACCGTGGATCATCGTTCATGGCCCAGCTGATGCAGGAAATCCTCCGTCTTAGCTACACCAACCACCGGCGAACCAGAGCGTACCATCCTCAGAATAATGGGCTGACGAAACGCCTAAACAAGACCATCGCCGACATGATCTCCATGTACGTCGACGAGGAGCACAAGACCTGGGACGAGGTGTTGCCGTACGTCACATTTGCCTACAAAACGGCCGTACAAGAGACCACCGGAGTGACACCCTTTCAACTGGTGCATGGGCGTAAGGTAACGACAATGCTGGACGCTATGTTACCCCACGAAACAGCTGTCGACGGAAGTGACGACGCCCAGGTGGTTGCCCAACGGGCAGGAGAAGTCCTTCAGCTCGCCAGACTTCAGATTAAACCTAACAACGTGTCGACACTGGCCGCTACAACCTTCGTCGTCGAGACGTCCAAATCCAGCCCGGAGACAGGGTGTGGGTGTGGACACCGATTCGCCGCCGTGGTCTCAGCGAGAAACTCCTGAAGGGCTACTTTGGACCCTACAAAGTGCTTCGTCGACTCGGGGATCTAAACTACGAGGTGATGCCCGACGGAACACGGACTTCAGCACGTCGCCCTCCACGACCGGACGTCGTCCACGTCGTGCGCCTCAAGCCGTACTACGATCGATAGGACTGTGAATAATGTTTTGTAATACGCTCGATAGGATTATGTTGGACAAGTCTACGTAGTTCGCCATTATTTTCGTTTGTTTTGCAGTTTTTGTTTCCCGGCACGTCGCATCGAGACGATGCGCTTTTAAAGGGAGAGTAATGCCACGCAGGTTGGCGAGCAAGCGCGTGCGTGGCTGAGTGGTTACCGCGCTTGACTGCCGCGCGGAAGGTGTAGGTTCGATTCCAGTCAGCGGATTATCCTTTTATTTAATCTTTCAATTTCGCCTTCTCGTAAGTTTGAGAACATTCTCGTCTGATCGAGTTCCGAATAATCTACGCACCGAAAGTTCTACGCGGAATGATCCAGAAACCCACGAGGGTACAAAGGGACTCCGCAAGGCAAGCGGAGTCAGTCTCGCCCCAGCGTTCGATTCCGCTGTTACGCCGACTTCGACGCCCGCGACGCTCTATTGTTATCTTCTGTTTCCTTTTTGTTTTGGGCACAAGTTCGCCCCATTAAACGTTTAGTTTCTTCAGTTATCATCGCCTCATCATGTGTCATTCATGACAATATCTGTCGCTCCCTCGGTGTCTCTTAAATCATCCCCATTTCTCACCCTTGCAAGATATATATATATATATATATATATATATATATATATATATATATATATACCGGGTGTTCATTTTTAATTCGAACAAATTTATTACAAACCGTAAAAGATGCACAAGTACGGTTTGTTCAAGTGAGTTATACTTCTAAGGGGACATTATGTGAGTGGCTAATCCTTGCGAGAAGTTGGCTAATTAATTAAAATTCGTTAATTAACTTTTTATTTAATGAAAATAGACATATGGTTCCAATTACAAACTTGCTCAGCGTCATCGAAAACCCCTAATTCAGTCATTTTCAGAAAGACTTTGAGCGCGTGAGAAGCGTAGTAGTGCACTAAAATTACCACTCGTGGTGCAGGTACAAGGCTGGGGCTAGATAAGAGACGGAAAAATCACACGGGCGCCTTATCGCAACCTCTAGCTTTGTACCTGCTCTACGAACGGTAAATTCAGTTCACTACTACGCTTCTCACGCGCTCAAAGTCTTTCTGAAAATGACCGATTTAGGGGTTTTCGACGACGCTGAGCAAATTTCTAATTGGAACCATATCTCTATTTTCATTATTTAAAAAGTTAATTAACGAATTTTAAGTAATTATCCAACTTCTCGCAAGAATTAGCCACCCACATAATGTCCCCCTAGCCGTAAAACTCACTTGAACAAACCGTACTAGTGCATCTTTTACGGATTTTTTGTAATAAATCTGTTCGAATTAAAAATTAACACCCGGTATATATATATCTTTGATTTATTATACGATGAAACGTCCGAAAGGTTCCCGAGTCTTTTTCTTTTCCTTCTCTTGCCGAGACCCATTTTTGAACCGAGTGGCAGCCGCCGGCATTGCCACCGACCTCAGCATGAGAAGAGAAAAAGCCAAGGAGAAGGATGCCTCGTCGTCGAACGCGCCAACGCGCTTGGCCACCGATAACGGAGCCACCCTCGTCCAACAGAAAGGGGATCCATTTCTGCCTCCTTCGCCTAAACCTTGGGAGCTGCCCTGCTTCCAATCGTCGATGCCCTGGCCGGTCTCGCCCCACACGGGCAGCAGTCTCAGCAGTCACTGTCGCAGAGCTCTGAACGCGATCTATTCGAACGTCAGCACGGTGAGCTCGAACATCCACAGACGCGCCACGAGATCTCTTCCAGCATCGCCGGAGCCCTTCTCCAGCTTCCGCCGGAGGTGTAGCTTCTAAGGGAATCATCTCTACCGGAGCCACCTACGCGATCCGACTACCTTCGGTGGAGCGGCCCCCATCGCCCATTCCCGGAGCGAGGGTCCGTCAAGCCTAGGACATTCTGCGCGACCTGGCACAGAACACCAAAAGTTTGTCCCCGAGAGATGTCCACGAGATTCGGCATCTCCACCCGTATTGGTTCTACTGGGATGCCATGCTCCCCGAACAACAGCATCTCATTCTCGATAGACTGGAACTCTTCCACGTTGTCGCAAGAAGGCACTGGAGGACGGCTATCCCGTCCCAGACATCCAGGCTCGAGTCCGAGGTTTTCAGAGAGCTCCCCTACCCAACCTGCCCCGACGCGGACGCCACACGTCTCGTGCTCCTGCAAACACCACTACCACCCAGGCACCAAGTCCAAGTAGCCCCCTAATCCAAAGTGAGTCCGGCAGCTACACAGGGTCTTCGAGACCCACCAGTGCCGTCATCGACGGCACGGTCGTCTCCTCGACGCTCCTGGAAGTTTTCCCGGTTGAGGATGTTCTCACCCATGCATTTTACAAAGCTGGCGTCTCGGCCGACCTTGCCCGTGCTTGACCTTGGGCCGAAGAAAATTACCCATTGAATTCGGACTCGACGGCCACCGCCGCCGAGCGAATCGTGGAGTGGCTCAGCAGGACCGACAGTGTCATTGAGCCCCACGCCGATAACGACCCCTTCGACACCTACGATGGCGAGGAGGAAAACCACAGCAACACAAAGGAACACACTACAGACAAACAAAGCGACGTCGAAGACTCCGAGTCGGACCTGGGTAGCACTGCCTGCAAGTCGAAAGCGACGAGACCTCCGCCGATAGTCCACCTGACTCAGCAGGCACCTGAAGTCGACTGGGCAGTATTTAGTGAGGCATTAATTAGTTTTCACGAGGCGACCGACCTCTGGGCACTTTCTATTCGCAGAAAGAAGGCTTCTTTAATCACGGCTCACCCCCTCCCCCTGACCAGGTCCCCACAATCGATGCCGCCGTAACCAACATGTTGGCGACATCATCGAACGCTCGTCACGTGGTCCCAAGCTCAACCCCGTATTCCTCATATCTAAGTCAGCCACCGAGTCCCGCTTTGTTTTAGACTGCGCCGCACTTACTCCTTGCCTCCCGGCACCTCCGTTACGCCTTACCCCGCTAACCCAGGTCATCAAAGTAAACCCCCTCCCGCCCCAAGCTATAAGGTGAAGCTCCACCTTGCCGAGGCCCTTTACCATATCACACTTCAAACCCGCAACCTGACCACATTTAAAGTATAGCCGCCGTTACTGCCGTTTTTGCCGTATGCCCTTCGGGATTCGCCCGGCACCGTTTTACGTGCAACTCTTGGCCACAACCATGCCAGGGAAATGCGCGCTCGTGGACTCTGGGCTTGGTCTCACATAGACAGCTTCTTGTGTGCCCATTCCGACCCAGGCAAGTTGCCATCTACGGTGCGCCTCCTCGTTAAGGACTTGCTGCCGTCGGGATTTCACTTAAACCTAAGCGACACGAGCAGAGCTCACGCGACTCATGGGGTTTCTTGGGTTCAGGCTCGACACAGCCGATGATACCATTTCGCACACGCCAGAACGGCTCCGAGCCATTCCTCGTGTCCTTCGCTCGATTGAGCGCCCGCGTCCCCTGAAATAACTCCAGGAGGCGGAGGGCTACTTGGCATTTTACTTTTCTCTCTATGGCTCTGAGTTTTTTTCTTCTTCGTCCCCTGTTTGACAAAGTTTCAGACCAAATTCCTCTTTCACTCAACTGGCTTCTCTTTCTTCAGCGTGTTTGGCCGACTTTGCCGCACTGCCGGCCGCTATACCTTCCCCCGCTACCCAACAGCGCATGGGCAGATGCCTAAGGAGTCGGTTTTGGAGTACTTGTGGGGGACTTCGCAGAAAATTATAGCCCCTTTGCCGAGGCCAATATACCTCTGGGAAGGACTCGCAGTGTTGTGGTGCGCATGCATTGGTGAGAAAGGGACTCTACACACGGGCAACACAGCTTTGGCACTAGCACTGCACCCTATAGACGAGCTTTGCCTTGGGCTATTGCCAGTGCCGTCTCTCTCTGAGAGGCGGCATACAATGGCGTACCAACTTCTTTTTGAGTGAGGGGCAAACCAACCCCAACCCCCCCCCCCCCCCCCCCCCCCCCCAGGTAGCATATTTTTAGTATTTTGCTAGTGATGGGCCGAACTTTTGCCGAATCGAAAATTCGGCGCCGAATCTTGGTGTCGAACTTTTCAAAAGATTCGGCAAAGATTCGGCGAAAATACTGTTGCCAGACTTAACGTTGATATTTAGTTTTTTCTCATAAAAAAAGGTTTATGTTTTTTTTTTCTTAACTTAAATACAACATGTAGTGCCTATTGACACAGTTATTACTAAATAAGGTGATATTCTGCAAGATAATTGTATCGGTGTCGCTTTTGTGTGCTTACTTGCAATTTTAGTGTCTGCTTCCAGAAAGTGGCGTGACAACGAGGTTGGGTAATAGCCGGCGCAGTCATGAATCACGCTACGAGAGTTTTGATTTGGAGACTTCATCAGCGCACGCCTGCAAGTGTGTTTACATTGTTAAAATAAAGGCAATCACTACGTTGTTACTTTCTCTGGGAGTCGCCGTTTCGTGCACGAAAACAAATGCAACGGTTGCTGAGCCTTCACCAAAAGAGATAACAATATTGTAAATATGCATGATTTTCGATTTGAGTAACTTGACGTCAGCTTTGCAAGAAATTGTGCGTTCCATATTCGCAACGTGCCGTTTCTAACCTTTAAAATTCCGGTTTCTGGTGTTAGGTCGCACACGGACGTTTAGGAAGATGGGGAGAGTTAGGAATGTCGGATGTGCAACGTCGAGCATGATAGTTCTGTGTTTAGTTTTATGCAGATACATGAAAATCGCGAAATAATGCGAACTAAAAAGCAATATTATTCTGTTTTGACACAAACTACTTGTGAGCCGAAAATAGGATTGTTATAATAATAATAATAATAATAATAATAATTATTTAATAATCTTTATTCGGCATTTGAAGTGGAAACAAAATACAAAAAACGGGTCTGTCGAAGCCAATAGGAGGCTTGAAAGACGGGACCCTGCAGTCAAGTGACGAAATACAAAGAAAGAAAAATAAAAGTTCAGTAACAGACACATTCCAACAATTATGACGAAGTCACATCATATTTTAAAAAAAAAAAACATGATATACAGTATTACACACCAATACACGTCGCTAGGATGTAGCAAAAGCCCATGCAGCGGACCTAGATTGACATATTAGCAGCTTTTTCAGTTTCCTTTTTGTGGTAGCTTGGACGAAGAAATCGGGAAGTTTATTAAAAATGAAAGGTACATAGTAAGCACGGTCTCGCTTACCGTATCTGGTATAACAATGAGGCGTCTCGAAACGATTTGAGCTGCGAAGCTCCCTACATGCTACAAATGGATGTTTAAAATCATTACACCAGAAGTGGTGAAGCACGACACATTCTAAGAATAGTGAGCGGAAACTCGGCATTTGTACAACTTCAAATACGTCAGTATCCACGGGAAAAGCAAGCTGATATTCAACACTTTTCAATGAACCTTTCATATGCGGTCTACTACTTTATAATAATAATAATAATAATAATAAGAAGAAGAAGAAGAAGAAGAAGAAAAGAAGAAGAAGAAGAAGAAAAGAAGAAGAAGAAGAAAAGAAGAAGAAAAGAAGAAGAAGAAGAAGAAGAAGAAGAATTTTATTTGCACATACTGGAACGAGCCCATGTGGTGGTTTGGGCGGCTAGGCAGACAGGTGAAAACCCTTACGCAGAGTGCCTGCCAGCCCGCCACCACATGTGAAAAAACAAAAACGATATATAAATGTACAGAATATACACACAACAGAATGCGTAAAAGGGAAAGAAAAGAAGGGGGAAAACATGTATCACATTATGACGAGGATGCCAGCTGCATCCTATACATTCTGGCAAGCTCTCGTGACTCTGCCCCGTTTGACAGCAGTGGGCTGCGAACACTGAGCGTAATTGTCCAGTTGTCAGTCAATGTTTCAACCACCTCGTTTTATCAATGGAAAGGTCAAATGAAAATCACGTTATCCAGAATGCACCGCATCATTTGTCACTTGCGCAGTGGACTGCATAAATTACTGGTCGATCTTCTCCTTCTGTTCCTGAGGCAGAAAATATTGAAGAGAACCACAGTCGCAAAAGCTCCCAAATGCACAGTCACCGTGTCGCCTACTCCACACCTCGTCGTAACCGCTGGTTCTACTAAACTGCACGATGGTAACCGCGCAACTGCGCGGCGTCCATTTGCGGCCCCGTCGCGTTCGTGCGCGTGCGCAGACATTTGCCGAATTTTCGCCGAATATTTCGGCATGTGCGGAACTTAGCCGAATCTGAAGTTCGGCAGATTCGGTCCATCACTAACTTTTACGGCGCAGGTGATAGACCCCCTAACAACGACGCTCACGCCGGATTGGCTGCTCGGCAACGCGCGGAAAATTTAAATTTCGGATTCGGACGGCGCCTGTATCACTCAAAGCGCGTAGACCCTCCCCCCCCCCCCCCCCCCCCGGCCTGCATTCACGGCGCTTAATAATAATAATAATAATAGTCTTTATTTTATGTGTCCACAAACAGCACAGGGCCTTTTGTGTGGTACACAGCAAATGCTGACAAGATGACTTCGCGGCGACAGCGTGCGGCTGCTAATTACAAAACAATTAACCCACTTAGCCCCCGCCCCCCCTTTCTACCCCTGTACACGCCGCTTTGCCGCCGGCAACTCAAGCTCCGCTGTCCCCCATGCACATCCGTAAATAGAGTCCCATACGATTTAGTTCAGCGCGTCGACAACATTTGTTTGTTTTTTTCAGTGTTAATCGTAAAAAAGAAATGTCGTAAATATCGCCAAATGCCTCGACAAAACAAAATGTTCGAGGAAAACAAAAAGAGGAAGTAGGCCCACACCGTGGATAGAACCCGGGTCTGCTACGTATGAGGCTGACATCTTACAACTAAGTTACGCTACCGCTTCGGAAACTCGCATTGTAACCACTGCCTATGTTGACGGCGGCAGTGTCTATCTCCGCGAACCAGCCAATCCAGCGTGAGCGCCGTTGCTAAGGTTTGTATCGCCTGCGCGTTAATAATACGCCCTTAAGCGCCGCCGGCCAGTGTTTGCCCTGCCCAGTGGCGGCTGTTTCGGGGGGGGGGCTCTGTTATTTAAACAGACGAACACTTGCTCGGGAGTAATGCAATGGACATCAATTAGCCCTCTGTATTTTCTCAAGTCCCTTTTTTCTAAGCTTGCTGTTTTAACAGACGGGGATAAAAACACGCTGCTTCCTTCAGCGTAGCGCGCGTGCCGCCCCGGTCATCTAAGGGCATCACAGACCTGTTATTGCTCTGTTCCGTGCGGCTGGGAGCCGCTTGTCCCTCCAAGAAAGGTGCAAGGTGCAGAGAACCACGCACCTATTTAATAATCTAGAGTCTCGTTCGTTATCGGAATTAACCAGACAAATCGCTCCACCAACTAAGAACGGACATGCACCACCATCCACCGAATCAAGAAAGAGCTCTCAATCTCTCAATCCTCCCAGAAATTTAAAATGCGACACACCGTCCTGAATGCGCGCATCACATCCGAAGACGCAGCACGTTTTCATTTGCCCTGGTAACACTGCCCCTTGGACAGCGCCTGATCGGAGCCGTCCTCTAAATCACACAGGACAGAAGCGGAACGTTCTTTTCTCTTTTTTTTTTTTTTTTTTTTTTTTTTTTTTTTTTTTTTTTTTTTTTTTACCAGTAACCACGCGAAGGACTCACGGCTACAGCCACAGCGGCTACAGCACGTCCGCCATTGCCGACGCCGAAATGTTTACATCCGCACCCTGCCCCCCCCCCCCCCCCAAGGAGGCGGAGCTTAGTATAACCTCCTCTCCAACCTTCGCACCTCCTTTCCCATGCGCAGAAGTTTGAAATGCGCCCACTTGCAAGGCGCATATGTTCCAATTTTTCCTCTCGCTTCTACAGGACACCGGAAAAAACCAGGGACTCAAACCGAAAAATACAACGTTTCGGTTACGGTTACGGTTACCGCTTCCTGTTGATAACGGTTTCGTTTCGGTTTTTTTAAGGTTTTAATATTTACGGTTTCGGCTACCGGTTACACGTTCCTAAAGACCGGTTTATTTCGGTTTTTCCAATAATTTGTTTAAGTGAAATGCTAGACAGCTAGTTGTTTGATAATAAACGGTTTAAAGTAATCCCAGATATCCAACAACGGGATATTCAAGGAACTTAGAAACGTCTTAATACTTCTAATTGGTCAAAAGTTGCACACGTTGCCGCCCATGGGCGTACCAACCGGGGGGGGGGGGGGAGGGCAAGGGGAGTGATTTCCCCCCCCCCCCCAGTTCTCAGAGTCGGGGGGGGGGGGGGGCAAAACACATGCCTTGCCCCCCCTTCCCCCCCCCCCGACTCTGAGAACTGGGGGGGGGGGGGAATCACTCCCCTTGCCCTCCCCCCCCCCCCCCCGGTTGGTACGCCCATGGGCGGCAACGTGTGCAACTTTTGACCAATTAGAAGTATTAAGACGTTTCTAAGTTCCTTGAATATCCCGTTGTTGGATATCTGGGATTACTTTAAACCGTTTATTATCAAACAACTAGCTGTCTAGCATTTCACTTAAACAAAAATATTGGAAAAACCGAAATAAACCGGTCTTTAGGAACGTGTAACCGGTAGCCGAAACCGTAAATATTAAAACCTTAAAAAAACCGAAACGAAACCGTTATCAACAGGAAGCGGTAACCGTAACCGTAACCGAAACGTTGTATTTTTCGGTTTGAGTCCCTGGTTTTTTCCGGTGTCCTGTAGAAGCGAGAGGAAAAATTGGAACATATGCGCCTTGCAAGTGGGCGCATTTCAAACTTCTGCGCATGGGAAAGGAGGTGCGAAGGTTGGAGAGGAGGTTATACTAAGCTCCGCCTCCTTGGGGGGGGGGGGGGGGGGGGCAGGGTGCGGATGTAAACATTTCGGCGTCGGCAATGGCGGACGTGCTGTAGCCGCTGTGGCTGTAGCCGTGAGTCCTTCGCGTGGTTACTGGTAAAAAAAAAAAAAAAGAGAAAAGAACGTTCCGCTTCTGTCCTGTGTGATTTAGAGGACGGCTCCGATCAGGCGCTGTCCAAGGGGCAGTGTTACCAGGGCAAATGAAAACGTGCTGCGTCTTCGGATGTGATGCACGCATTCAGGACGGTGTGTCGCATTTTAAATTTCTGGGAGGATTGACAGATTGAGAGCTCTTTCTTGATTCGGTGGATGGTGGTGCATGTCCGTTCTTAGTTGGTGGAGCGATTTGTCTGGTTAATTCCGATAACGAACGAGACTCTAGATTATTAAATAGGTGCGTGGTTCTCTGCACCTTGCACCTTTCTTGGAGGGACAAGCGGCTCCCAGCCGCACGGAACAGAGCAATAACAGGTCTGTGATGCCCTTAGATGACCGGGGCGGCACGCGCGCTACGCTGAAGGAAGCAGCGTGTTTTTATCCCCGTCTGTTAAAACAGCAAGCTTAGAAAAAAGGGACTTGAGAAAATACAGAGGGCTAATTGATGTCCATTGCATTACTCCCGAGCAAGTGTTCGTCTGTTTAAATAACAGGGCATAGAAAAATAAGTTTCCAAACATTTCGCCAAAATAAAAAAAAAACAATAATTGCTCCTTGGTGTCAACGAGTCTACGACATAACTTCCGCGATACGGTCGACGCCGAACACGAAAGGAGGGAACTTGAGGACGCTAACCACCTTCGTTCTCGGTTGTTACCAAACAAACCTCGGCGCGTCGACCACATCGCCCGTGAGTCATTTGGCTTCGCTCCTTGATACGTGTCTGCTAGTTGTTAGATAAAACGTACCGCTCGAGTTATTTCGTCTGTCCTCTCTGAAAGGCGAAGTCGAGCTCGCTCGTAAAGGTAAGACAGCTGCTGAATAGCAGACGGCGTTGCAAAGGAGCAGACGACGCTCAGATAGTCAGTCTCGGCAACCCACTATCTTTCCACTCGAGCCAATCAGAGCTCGGCGTTCTGACGTCACCGCAACCCCTGAGCAAGAAGCAGACGAACTTGCCCTCCGCATTGATTGTGTTTTTGACCCAGCTACAATTCCTTCGCGAAATCTCCTGCTGAACAACGCAAGGACCCCTGGATTCAGGGCATCACTAGTTATTCAGAACGAACAAAATAATGTCTATTATAGGGCACTCCGAAAACAAATTCGGTGATTTTCCTTGCGTGAAGGCCCCCTTTAGCGACACAACTTTTAGTCTTCTGGTAACCGCTGGCTTCTCGTAGTTCTTGCACGCTAACGCGCCAACCTTCTTTGCGCTTTTCGTGACGAACCTGCAGGTGGCCGCATGGAATTTTTCAAGACATGTTCCCCAAAAGACGTTATTTTTGACCAAAACGTTATGACACTGTCCTTGCATACGTATATTGTTTGAATGTCTACCACAAAAGCGCCCTACCAGTGGCCCGACAAGAGTACTGCAGTCGTTAGTTTGCCCAAATATTTCATTCGGACAAGATAGACCTCTTCTGCCGATTCACAAGATCTTCACAAGTAAATCGTTGGATCGTCACTGCTGTCGATCGCTTCACTTGATACGCTGAGACAGCTGCACTCCCAAATGCCTCCACTGAAGCTGTTGCCAATTTCTATATTGCTAACATTCTACTACTTCATGGTACTACAAAAGCTTTCTAAGCAACAGGGGTGGTCTATTCTCATCTGAAACCGTTGAGGCTGTCCTCAAAGCTTGCAACGTCGTTCATCACACTACATTTCCCTACCATCTTTAAATAGACTGCCTTATTGAACGCTTCCATCGAACCCTCGTTGATATATTTTCGATGTACATTGCCTCAGATCATCACAATTGGGACAGATTCCTGCCCTTTGCCACGCTCGCGTACTACGCAGGACTACAAGGCACCACTGGGTTTTTCCCTTTTTTCTTCTTTATGGACGAGGTGCACTCTTTACTACCGACACCATGTCGTCATATACAATGACTGATGTATGAATGACTTGATCATGAATTATTCATGCCGCGCGGAAGATGGCCGCCACCTTGCGCAAATGTCCACTGCTCACTAACAGCACACCGCGAAGACTCGCTGCGATCGGACACACTGTCACAAGTTACGCGCATGAAAATTTCGTGTGAATGTGGACGCCTATTTAAAATATATATATATATATAAATATCAGATTTTTTTTTAATTTATGGAGCCATAGTGGATCACCAGACAACCGACTTCCGCCCTACAACGTGGAGCCCTTTTTGTCGCGACGTGGCGGCCGCTTTAGACATGACAACATTATTCATGTGAAGCGTCTCAAGAAATATATTCCGTCTAAATCACTCTCTTCGGCACAATGAACTTCAAGCTGCTTCCCAGCGCACTGCACGCCAACAGTGCCTTCACATCACATTACATCTCCATCCCCTTCCTCCCGCCATGGAGGGGGTAATGTGGCGAATTAACTCGACAGTGCGTCCACTTCATCCTCGTGCATCACCAAGATTGGATGGGGCCCAAGGCGACTCGTGTTCGTGCGTTAACGCGGGCCACGCGATCTTGGAGCTCCGAAGTAAACGGTTATGACACTACAGCCGTCTGTATTTGTTGCAAAATAAATTATCCATGAGTCCGCGTGTCATATTCTTGGAACGCGATTAATTTTAGCGAGACCGTCCTGTCCACATGGTGATACACTAACCAGAAACCCTAAACCCCAAGAAAACTTGTAAAACGTTTGCAACCCCCCCCCCCCCCCTCTGTCCTGGCTATCGGCGGGGCACGAAGCGCAGCTTCTTCACGGAAGGATGACAGCATGTCATGGCGAGGGAACCGAGATCTGGCAGCTGCGTTCCTTCTTCGGGCAACACGCTGAAATTCTGCAGGAGCGTCGCAAGATACAGGAACAACTCGACATTCCCTAGCATTTCCCCAGGACACTTTCTTCTCCCTGAAAGCACAAAACGAACGATATCTCTTTTTTATTTGAGAGCTCATATAATCTCTCTCCGCCCACCCCATCGAAATGCCGTGGGGTGTTGCCTACACCCTAATGACCGAGTCCCACCAGAGCGACAAACAGAAAGAACCGACACCGACAAGCCCCAAACACGTGCAGCATGCACGCGAAGATACCTTTGGCAGGCTTGCAGCCTCTCGGTGCTCGCGAAGCGAGCACGATTGCAAGCCTGCCAAGGGTACCTTCACGCGGATGTGTTCAAGAGTTGTTGGTGTCGGCTGTTTCTGTTTGTCGCTCTAGTGGGATTCGGGCATTATAAAAAAGATGGTCTCTAAGGACTAACGGCAGCATTTGGTCATCTGGACTCCCTTTTGCTTCCCGAAGACACCATCTGGTTCGAGCTAGGTACCGTGCGCAAATTCTGAGGACTAACTGCACTCCACCGGGACTGACCGAGGGGGGTGCGCGAGCAAAATCAGCCATTAGTCCTCTAAGACAGGGTAACATCTGTATGTTTCAGTCCCCCAAACGCGCGGACAAGACGGCGGCGTCTGCTGCATCGTCGATGGCCAGCGTTAGCGACGCACGTACTGTTTCGAAATGCAGGGGAAGGTATCCACACATAATTATAGCATTCAATTTTTAGGAGGGTGCATGTTTAAGGGTTGGAGCCAGACTTGAGAAGTAATCCGTTACTTTTCAAAGAAATTTTGTAATTGACACGTTACTTTTTTGGAAGTAATTTGTAATGTAATTTCGTTACAAAATATTGGTAACGGATTACTTTAATTACTCGTTACTTTTTAAAAATATGAGCATAATAGACTAACTGGAGCAATACGAGCTAAACATTAAGCAGCGACAATAAAGCAAGTTCAGTTAAATATCAAACATCAGGAAGGGGAGAATAGCCGAAACGAAAACACGATTTTTCGTATGACCGGTCACTAGAACGACAAGGAAAACGGGCGAGGCATATACAAATATACGAACGACAAAGTTCAAGTAGTACAATGCTGAGGAGGGTCTCTGTCGCCTTCCATCGTGTTTTTCTTCTTCTCCCGGGCAGGAGAAAGCTGTTCGTGTTTATTTGTTTTTGTCTTTTACACCGTTTCACCCTTTTCAACTTCTTCGACGACTCCCGCCACCAGCACAGATATCAAACGCGGGTCCGTACCCCCTCGATTCGCGGGTTCGCAACTCGCGTAACATGCGATGTAACCTCGCGCGAGGGGGTCGAATTCTCTTTGTCTTCGAGGTGCGCTACTGTATTCTAGCACACTCTTGAGGCACGGCTGAAAAGCTCCCGGCGCGAGGCTAAGAGCATCGTCTTTGAGGGTATCGACGATACTTCTCTTGGTTTACTTGTCCAGGAATGGTGGTCGAGTCTACTCCTCACTTTACAAGAAGGGGGGGGGGGGGGGGGGGGCGGCGGGTTAGGACATCTAAGGAATGCTGAGAGAGAGAGAGAGAGAGAGCGAACGCGTAAAAGTGGTGTGATCCTCTATTGTTTTGTGAGACCGATGGTCATCTGCTTCTCTCGCTCTATGCCCTCCCTCCCCTGGCCTCCACGAATATTGGTGACAACCGATGAACGATGGGTTCTCATTCTCACTTCCCTAACCGCCACTTTTCATCTGACTGGTCAAGTTTTCGGTCATGGAGTGTCCGTCGTCTCCGTGGCCACCGCTTAATGAGATGCTCAAAATTGAGGGTATTAAGGATAACGGAAACCTAGAGTTTCAGTGCATACTTTGCTTGCCAAAAAAAAAAACACATTGTCATCAGCAAGAACAACAAACTCTAATCTACGGAAACACACCAAGGTAAGCTCAGACACCTGCATTCTGCATTGGGCTATACATTGTAACGTTAGAACCAATTTTTTTTTATTTTCTTGTGAATAACAGGTGAAATACCCAAGTCAAAAGGGCGCTTTCGTAGATCGCTTCTTTAGCGCCGAATCTCGTAGCGGAGGTAGACACTGCTACTGAGCATGCGCACCGCTAACTTTGTCTGCACAATTCCAGGGATCATTTCCGGAGGCCGTAAGCTAGCGGGATGGCTGGTGTGGTTGCAGCTTTCGGTGCCTTGTCAGCTTACTGGTGAACGGAGTGAACCTTACACACTTTCTCTTAAATACGATATTTTATTTTTACAAGGACTATCATACGTATGAGAAATAAAAAGTAGTGTTGCAGAACATTTTTGAAAAATACCGAAATTGGCTCGATTGTTTTCTGGATAAGTGTACGGAGAAAGTAACGTGAAAGTAATTTGTAACGTAACGAGTAAAGTAATCCGTTACTTTTCAGCGAATTTGTAACGGTAATCCATTATATTTGAGGCTGGGTAATTTGCAATTGTAATCCATTACATTTTTCAAGTCACGAGCACAAGTCTGGTTGGTGCTGACTTTATAATGCCCGTATCCCACTAGAGCGACAGACAGAAACAAACGACAGCGACAAGCCTCAAACCAGAGTCTTTCGTGATTTGAGAGGCTTTGTAGAATAAAGCAGGCTATGCTCAAACACGAGCATCATGCACGCGAAGGTATCTTTGGCCAGGGCCGGACTGGAAGCGCGAGCTCTATTTCTCTTCTTACGGCCTTTGCGATCGCCCGGGAGTCAATGGCATTTTTTCTCCGTATGTAATTCACTTGCTTGCCGCCAGGGACGCAACCACCTCACCCCACTTCACCCCACTCGGAGACTTCCTTCGAGCTGCTTTGCGCTGGTGTTCGAGCTTCGTAGGTTGTTGTTTTGGCAACGGTTTATTGAACTTCGCTCCGATTTAAGTCACTCTACCGACAGGCAGTGTCGTCAGCAATCCTGAGTTGGCCAGGGGGCATTGACAAAAGTCACTCAAAGCGCTTGGCTGGTTTAATTTGCAAACGGTTTCTCAGAATTCTGATTAACCATGCAAAGACGGTCACGGACAGAAACGAAAAATCAGCTGGATATGTGCAGGCTGTAATATGCACTGTGCGAAAATTGTACAGACTACTACACCCTCGTCTAGAGCAGCTGACCGACTTCATGTGTGGCCTATGAAATGATGATGCAGACCACGGCAATAGATAGATTGGGCCTGCTTACATTTCACGAGAGTGTACGAATTATTTATCATTTAAAGTTCCTCCACGTAGAAGGGGTCCGTTTCCTCCTGTTCTTGAGTTGCAACAAAATTCCTGGAGGTAAAGACGAGTATAGTTTTTCCCCAATTGCATTCGCTGTCTCTACTTACTACTTTTTACTTCTGAATCTCACGGGGATGTGCGTCAAATATTCACTGTTTTGGGCTCATCAGAAGCGCATTAGACAGTGGCTGAGGGTCTGAACGTAAGGATCAAGTGTCAAAGGCTATAAAAATCTCGGCCGCAAGTTGCGACAGCGCTGAGATACACTGTCAGACGCGCTCTGTGTAAATGGCAAAGGGTAGCCCAGGGGTTACGGGAGCCAGAGTTGCGCGTTTGATTCCACATGCCGCGTGCCGCCCTCGCCGCTATTCGCCGAGATCCGATCACGTGAGGAGCCGTATCAAGTGTCGTGCAGCAAAGTAGACGTTGCACGCGCCCCGGCGTACGTTCCCAGGCTTTTGAGCCCGCCGCGCGCCTCGAACGCGCGGCGCTGCTATTCGCCGAATTCAGTCACGTGAGGAGCTGGATCCACATGCCATGCGTGAACGCGCAACTCTGGCTCCCGTAGGGAGCCTATACAGGAACTCTACCAGGGGTGAGGTGACAGCGCCCCCCGCGAATTGCGTCGGGAGGTGGCGATTGCCCCAATTGCAAAGGCCGAAAGAAGAGAAAGAGAGCGCGCGCTTCCAGTCCGGCCGTGCTTTGGCAGACTTGCAATCGCTCGTGCTTACTTCACGAGCACCGAACGACTAAACGCCTGCCAAAGATACCATCGCGAGCATGCTGCATGGGTAAATTTGAGGCTTGTCGCTATCTTTTGTTTCCGTCTGTCGCTTTTGTGGAACACGGGCATAACGATTGCAGCTTCTGTTCAAGCACATCGTGGATGGATTGATTGAAAACGTTTATTGACCATAAACTAAGAGATGAGGAATAAGGGAGGTGTCGGTGGTGACGGCGACCTGGACACTCTTGGCACTATGCTACATGTTATATATACTACATGTGAACATCGAGTTTCGCCTCAAAGATAAAGTCCAAGAGACTCTTCAGAACGTTCACGTTGTCTGGTGGTCTTGGAGGTGGGCGCACCCATTACTCCAGCGATGTGATGTTTGTGGGCGTGTGCTTTGTCCTCAAGTCCTTGTAGTAAGGACAGTTCCATAGAAGGTGGACAGTGTCCGCCTTTGCTGTTCCGTTGCATTTTACGCATGTGCCTGATCGTCCTTTACCCCACCGGGCAATCCGGGCCGGAGTGGGATTGGCGTTGGCTTGTATGCGAGTGAGGATTACTCGTCCTCTTCGTCCTAATCCCCCTGGAAGGGGATCCGGATCCGAGGGCAGGCTTTCCCACAGGCGATGCTTGTATTGCTCTTTAATGCGAAGCTTTTTTTCACCGGGGTCATAGTTGTTTTCGTCCGCGGACTCCTGTGCTTGATTACAAGCGATGGAGTAGCCGTGGTCCAGCTGGTGTGAGGGCATAGCGGATTGCTCGCGGAGGGAGATAACGGCGACGCGAGCAAGCTGATGTGCCTTTTCGTTACCTTGGATTCCGGCGTGACCCGGAACCCAGCTGATGATAGTCTTCGTCCCCTCCAAGAGGAGACGAGCTGCAATTTTCTTTATTTTCCTCACCCTTCGGCACGGGCTGTTGGCTTTTTTTACATTCTATGACTGCTTCCTTAGAGTCGGAAAAGATGTGTAGTTCTTTTGGTCTGGTGGTGGAGTTCTCCAGGACAGATTCTAGGGCCACTTGAATGGCCGCTAGTTCCCCTCCTCGAACTGTCACGCTAGCTGGAAGTTGCGTGCTCGCAGTGACCTGGATCTCCGGAAAGCAGGCTACTGCCGCCCCGGGGCCGTCATTGCCGAGAGCAAAATCCGTGTATGCAGCGAGTATGGTACTTGGATTTGTCCAGGATCCGACCATTTTGTTGTGGGCTTTTACAAGTCTCTCTTGCTGCTGTGTGTCGCCCTTCCTGAGCTTCCCCAGGGGTTTGTGTTCCACGATGTCCAGCAAATCCTCCCAGGGGGGAAGCTGTTCCGGGAGTGCTGGACAATCCTCTTGTTTACTGCCGAGTCGGCAGAGAATCTCTCTGCCTTGTCTAGAGTGTTTCAGTCGGTCCCAGTGGGCCCGACCTCGCGCATGCACCGTGTCGTTCTCCTTGAGTCTTGGAAGTGCCGTGTACGCCGGTAGACCGGTGATTACGCGCATCGCTTGGTGGTTTAGCGTCTCCAGTCTTTTCCATTGTGCTTTGGTGAGCCTGCAGTGAGTCGCGCCGTAGCAGACGCGTGACACCACGAGCGCCTTGACCATCCGCCTGGCCACTTCTTCTGTTGCTCCTCCTTGTGCCGAGCAGATGCGGCGAATAACGTTCAGGGCCGAGTTGCATTGCTTGATAGTTTGTCGAAGCCAGAGGTCTGCTCCACCGGTCTCATCTATGAGGAGCCCTAGGATCTTGACTGGTGGCGCTGCGACGATCCTCTTCCCTGCCAGCACCAGGTTGAAGGCGGCGGAAATCTTGGCTTCGCGTAGCCGTTTCGGGGCAAGAACGACGAAACTGGTCTTCTCTGGTGACGCTTGTAGCCCGACGCGACGAAGATGATTCTCTATCGTGTCAAGGCCGGCTTGCAGCGTGTCTTGTTGTTGGGATAGGCTCGATTCTCTCGTCCAGATTGATATATCATCTGCCTATATCGTAAACCCAAGTTATGCTACCTTGTCAAGTTCGTGTGGGAGTGCTGCCATGACTATATTAAATAGCATAGGCGATAATACAGATCCTTGAGGTACCCCTACCCGGTTCGCCCTTGGTTCGCTGTGACTAGAGCCACATTGAACCGAGTACGTTCTTCCCGCAAGAAAAGCCCGTATAAAGTTGAGCGGTCTCCCACCGAGGCCGAGTTGTTGTGCCTCGCGAATGACTGCAGCGTGGGGAACCGAATCAAACGCCTTCTTGATGTCCATCGTAACAATGGCACGCACGGCTTGGCGTGTGGTTGTTGTGATGACTCCCGCAGATATGAGTGTTAGGCTCTCCTGCGTGCTTAGGCCGGGCCGGAACCCAGTCTGCACGGGGTGGAAAGCCCCGGTCGTCTCAAGGAGCCATTCGATACGCCGCAGAACCGTGCGTGCACGACGTGCACGACGTGAGGGAGATGGGTCTATAGTTTGCAAGGTCACCTTTGTCTTTCCCTGGTTTAGGAATGGGAATCACTGTAGAGTGTTTCCAATCTTGCGGTTGTTGTCCCGTCTCCCAGATCTGATTGATCTGGCACAGAAGCTCTTGTCCGATGTGGTCAGGTAAATTCCGTAGCATGTTCGTGGTGACTTGGTCGGGCCCTGGTGCGGTGTTGGCTTTCCCAGAGTGCAGGGCGCTCTCCAGCTCTCCCCTTGTGAATGGTCTGTCCAGATTTGAGTCTGGTGCAAGCACTTCTTGCGCGTAGGAGTCATAGTCAGAGGAGTCGGCCGCCGGTTGCGGAAAAAATAAGTCCCCCGCCATGACCGTCAGCTCCTCTTCCGTCTTTCCCATCTTGAGTGCAAGGGTGCCGGTAGCAGCCTTTGTCCTCTTTTTTCTAAGCATGGAGCGGCTGGTGGCCCAGAGTCGAGCCACCGACGTCGTCTTGGAGAGCGTCGAGCTGTAATCTAACCACCGCTGAAGCCCAAGCTTCTGGGCGTATACTTTAGCCTCAACCGTCGCTCGCGTAATGTTGCGTCTTTTGATTGGAGTGCGTGGTCCCCTTCTGTAAGTCTGCAGGCCCAAATCGGGTGTAGGTGCGTCTTCATTCACTTTGGTCTTGATTGTGGCTTTTTCAATGGCGCACCGAAGTCTTAGATCTAGGGGGGCGGCCTCCATAGTCTCGTCCTTCAATGTTTGCCTGAACTTATCCCAGTATATCGTCTTAACTTGTCGTTTTTGTGCTGGCCCATCGCGTGCCTTCCGAGTCAACGAAAATTGAAAAGTGATTGGAAAATGATCGCTCCCCCAGTTGTCTGAAAAGCACTTCCATTTGTGATGTTGTATGTAAGGATTTGCTACCCAAGTAAGGTCCGGGGTAGTGTCCTTCTGGCCGGCGCCACCGATCCTCGTCTTGATTCCTTTTTTGTTAGTTAGATGCATCTGGTAGTTGCTCATCTCTTCGATGAGCTTTTCCGCTCCGCCTCCGCTGCTTGCGTAACCCCAAAGAGTGTGCTGTGCGTTGAAATCTCCTCCGTACAACTTGTGGTCCCGTGGGTACAAGTTGTGCAGATAGGCCACCCAGCCGTAGTCTCGTGGAGTACCTCCTCGCCTTGGCCTGTAGTACGCCGAGACGACTACCAGGTTTTGGAGTTGGTACGATACCCTGATGGCAACCACCTCCTGATTCTCAGTGCAAAACTTTGTAGTGTTTATTTGGTGCCGATGCCAGTCTTGGCGAACGTACACCATGGCCATCCCGGGAGGGTCAACGAGGTGTCCGTTCGCCCGCCCTGGTATCGATGGACTTGAGTATGATTCGTACCCTTGGAGTACAATGTTCGTTGTGTTCGTCTCTTGCAACAGCAGGATGTCAGAGCGTTCTGATGGTCTGTCTACGTACCTTGCCTTGAGCTCCGACGCCCTGCTTCGGAGCCCCCGACAATTCCATTGCAGGACTTTTATCATTTAATGAATGCTCGCAAGGCTTTTAGTACGGCGGTATTCCGTGCTTGCCTTTCGAGTTGTTCTTCAGTGTGCTTCGCAATGGCTTCCGTCTCTGCTCGGAGGTAGAGATAGAGGTTCCTGAAGTCTGGTGGTGCTGCCCCATCGGGCTTCGAGGAATCAGAAGACTGCTTCCCGTTCTTTACTCTATCTGCCCAACTTCTTCCACTCGGGGGTACTGGAATCTTAATCAGTCGTTCCCGCGGGCCGGGTTGCAGATGTGTTTGTTGTTGCTGCTGCTTGCGAAATCGCTGGTGTTCCTCTCGCATCTTCTTGTTGGTTGCTTTCCTTATGAGACAGCTGTTGCTGGTTGCCAAGTGTCCTGCTTTCTTGCATCCCTGACAGAAGGGTGTGTCTCCAGCGCATTGCATCCCTCCAGTGTCAGGGACGAGAACCATCGCATGTTTCGCCTGGCCACACGTCGTACATACCCCTGAGTTGGGGCAGATGTCCTCCTTATGGCCGAGGCAGTGGCAGTTGGCGCACACCACCGCTCTAGGTTTGTATGGGAAAACCCGCTTGTAAATATTCCCGTATAGGATCGATCGCGGCAGATGATCACCATCAAAGGTGATAATTGCCGCGTTGGTCTTGCCAAGCCGGCGCGCTGCAACGATCTGGATCTTATTCGATTTAGTTCGTTGTTTAGAGTGTGGTCGTCTCTGTCTTGGGTTAAGGAAAAAAGGTCATAAATGACCCCCTTGACATACGCATTGCCGTACGTGCGAAACACTTGCACGGGGAGCTCCTTGAGGTCTTCTGCTTGGATCGTTTTGATTTCTTGGATGTGGCGGGCCACTTCCTCGGAGTGTTAGAAACGTTTCCAAAGACGAGAAAATAGCCTTGTTTTTTTTTTATTTGTTTCTTGACGTAGAACTACTAGAGCCACTAAATAAAGCTACGATTTCAGAGTACCAAAACTCCAAAACTACGCGTCTGAAGCGCGTCAGGCGCCGTCACCTTGGGTCCACGCGCAGATGGAGGAGTGACTCTAGCCAAGCCAAGCCGAGCTGTAGCCGTCGCTTGCGTTAGCTGCCGCAACCGCAGATGTGGCAGCGAATCAAAGTCGTGTTGTTCGTATCTCGACGTAACACGGAAAACGCGCGTGCTGAGCGACGAACTTCAGCGTGTGCGCGCAGTAAACAGTAAACAGCAGGAGGCAGAGGACCGCTGGACCCAAGATGGTGGCGTTGAGAAAACGCGATGATGATGATAGCGACTCACGTGACTGCCGCTGCCCAATGATGCCGCAGCGAACCAGAATATTGTTGGATAGAGCGACTGTATTGTCGGCAAAATGCCAAAGAAAAGGAATGCGGTACTCTGAAAGCGTAGCTTATTTAGTGACTCCAAGGGCCGGTTGCATCAACGCCGCTTAGCGTAAAGCGGAGCTTAGCCGGGAACCTAAGCTAAGTTTCGGTTTCGTTCGGTTGCACCAAAATCACTTATCGCTAAACCTAGCACTAAACTACGCTTATCGTAAGCGCTCAACATTGGGCGCTTTGCTTTTGGTTCTTTCTTAATCCTGGATTTAAAACATGGCGGAGGGTTTGTGGCGGTCGACGTGGTGGACAAAATTGGTTGTACAAAGTGTTTTAGGCTACAACAGCGTGAGAGTCTCGACAGAATGACTTTCGATTGTGACAAGGATGCAAAATATTGTCGTGTGAAGTGTTTATCGACCCCTGTTTTCAAGTTGGCTCTCCACTCTCAGTGCGTGTTGGCCCTAAACGAGATACGTACGGAGCTGTGGGGCTCACATCTGTCTTACGGTTGGTTATTCTGTCAACGAGCTTATTCGTATGTACTTACTGATTTTCGCATAACTGTAACGTATTGTTATTCACCAGCTTCTTTATTTCTACTTGCAACGCATATCCTTCAATCCGATCAGCGCGTTGAATAGTGGCAGTACATAATCTCGGCGATCAGCTGATTGTCGACACTTCTGCCGTTTGCATCAGATTGCGGCGCTTTTAAATTATAAAACAGCGAAAAGTTAATTTCTTTCGTTTTCTGAGTTTCGAGACAATCTTGAGTGAATTTACCTTGTCTCGCGAGTAGAATCTTGGCTTCAGAAAACTGTATCATTCCATGACCATAACTTTTCTGGCGATTGCGCTTTTTAGAAATGTTTTGCTTTATATCTTTCATTCGAGGCGACGACAACTTCTATTTGTGTCGACGACAATTCGACGACTTCAATTCAACGATTTCCGGGCATTTTCGCAGCTGCCGTGGCGAAATCGTCACTGTTTTGAACTTCATCGGTCTCAGGCATGACTTGATTTTAGTAGTCATCATACCTGCCTACTTATTCTCGATGATGTTTTGTTTTCAGCGATGTAGCGAGTAGAACGTCCTTCTCGCGTTCGGTGAGATTTGGGGCCCCCGATGGCTCCTTTATCGCAAAATGTGAGCACGAAAACTACTGTCACTGTCAAAATATTCTGTTATCAACCGATATTAAACACACAATCACAGATGTAAAGGGCATTCGTGTTTATTTAAAGCGTTGACTCCTGTTTTTGGAAGTTAAGCGAAAAAAATTATTGAATTTGGAGACCTTTAATTCGTTACTCACCGAAGAAATACAACGAAAAGCAGACGCCGACGACGGCTACTACAGCAGGAATTCGTGTTTACATCACGAGATTCCTTTCCGCCAATCGTATTCGTCCCTCTGAGCGTTCCCTAGTTCGATCTGTTTGTCCCTACATTCCCTAGGCAAATCCAGCGTTTGGCTAGGGGGGCGTCTGTAAAGCCGGGTTAACGTTGGTGCAACCGGAATTCAAACCCCGTGCTTATCCGAGCTCGGTTTAGGGCGCTAAGCCGACTTAGGCAAGAGCCGCTTTGGGTTAAGGTAAGCGACGTTGGTTCAACCGGCCCTAAGAACTACGTCTTTCTCCGCGCTTGGAAGGGGGTGCAAAGTTGGGAGATCGATGTCACGGAAACTTGGCCACGGAGGTGACGTCACACAAATAACACCGGAGCGCGAACCGGTTTGCATCGCCTCGCTCCCTGACGGTGCTCTCTGTCTCCTGCCGAGTTCCGCGCAGTTAGGTATGTGCAGTAGATCATTTCAGCTTACATTCTCACACTCCTTCACATTCGCACCCTTTTCGAAGAACCTGACGACCTTGATGTCGTCCTCGACGTCGTCGTATACGTCGTCATTGAGGTCGTTCAAGAGGTCGTCTTTGACGTCGTCCTCTAGGACTTCGTCCTAGAAGTCGTCTTTCAGGTCGTCCTAGAGATCGTCCTAGAAGTGTTTTTTGACGTCGTCCTCTAGGACTCCGTCCTAAACGTCGTACTTTAATTCGTCCTAGATGTCAAACTTAAGATCGCCCTAAATGCACGACCCCATTGGCTTCGCGGAGGCTTGCCGCACGACGCTGGGCGCCGCGGGCTTACGACCAAAACCAGTTTTCTCCTTCAGCGGGGCGATGTAGCGCCGCAAAGCCAACCGGTCCTTGCGCGGTTCAGAGCTCGCTGCTCCTCGCCGCAGAAGAAAGCAGCCAATGGGAGGTGGCGTGGATAGTGACGTTTCGATGCCATGGCAACGCACAAGCCGGTTCTCCGCGCGTCTTTCACGTTCCAAAGGAACGTAGCGTCGTTTCGTTTCGTCTGCTATCCCTATTTCCCCCAATGCCTTTCCCAATGGAGCGGTTCCTCGAAACTGTGCGACTGTTTCCCTTTTTACAAGACAAGACGCAGCCAGATTACCTAGAAAAGGACGCTAAGAACAACCGCTGGGAAATTATAGGAGAGGAATTCGGATTTACAAGTGAGTTTCTCCATGGCACTTGTTGCATGTCGTCTGTGTTGTGACGGATGTCGTGTTGATTTCATGACACTCTCGAAAGTAGCCTTCATCTCTGGCGCGCCGCCGGGGCAGCAAAGCACTGACCTGTCCTTCGGTGTTTTTGGTAGAACCAACTCGGCCGGACCCAAAACCTGCGCCTCCTTCCCTTCAGAGCACGGCGACGTCGCAAGATCAACGAGCAGGCTAGGATAATCACATTCACGCTGATCACCTGGTCATCATGGACACCGATCATGTAGGCAGCGAGTGCGGTTTCGATGCTGATGTATGCGAAAGATGAGAGCCGAAACGGAAGAATCTAACGAAGAGCAGACGACGAAAGAGCAAAAAATCCGACGGGAGGCGCGCGCGCGATCGCGAGAGCCAGTACTGTTACGTGACGGCCGCAACGGCGGCCAATGTGGACTCCTTGCGTTGGGAAGCCGGACCGCGGTGCCGCCTAGCGGCGCCGCCCGGCGGCGCCATTCACGCTAGTGTGGTCAGGCCTTAAAGGTCGTCCTCGACGTCGTCCTTACGTTCGTCCTAAAGCTCGTCCTTGAGATTGCCCTAGAGGTCGTCCTAGACGTCGTCTTTGATGTCGTCCTCTAGGATGTAGTAATTGACATCGTCTATGATGTCGTCCTCTAGGACGTAGTAATTGACGTCGTCTTAGACGTCATCCTTAGGTTGTCCTAGACGAATGCTATCGCCATGCATAGACAACCAACAGTAGTGGTTTCTGCAGCAATTTTTTTTTTTTGCTGGCTTCCTCGTTTCAACGCGACGCGCTCCTGCCTGATATAAACGGCGATAGACGGTATATTCCGGCAGCCGTGATTCCACAATCTTCGATCATCGCTCTGGACAGCGGCTGAGCGGCCGTGCTCCCGTCCTCTGCAGCACGGGCAGTGACGCGACTCTCAAGGGCGACTCGGCAAAGCGTTAACCCCCCCCCCCCCCCCCGCTCTCTCTCTCTCTCTTCTTGTGCCATACACACGTAGAACTACGGAAATTTATGCAGCATAGTACACCTATGTACCGAGCCTTTTTTTTTTTGTAATCTTTAAAATAGGCGCTTTTTTTGCTTTTGTGTTTTTATGGCAAGAGATGATGCGGGTGCTTGAGAGACGCGCATGCGCAGATTGGGGCAGTCTATGCGGGAAAGCGAGAACATATGGTTGCTGGAACCTATGGGGACGCTGTTTTACAGACTGTCGCAAATAATTACTGTGTGTACCGTTACTTCTTAGGAAGAGATACATTCCTTGCAATATTTAGCAACAATATTGAATAACAATACTGGTACGAAAGCAGCACCATATTGGTAACCTCGTTTACGGACGAGGTGGTCACTGATCAAACGACTTCTTTCAAATGATCAGTATAAAAGGCGCATGTGTAGGCTTTTGGGGCGGCGATTGAATTAGCGTGTCGTTGCGTGTGTTGTGCGTGTGTGTCATCTGTGCTTTACTTCCTTTTCTATGTTAAACGTATAATACGTCTACAAACGTGAATTTAATCAGCGTAGGAAAAATCTATCCCATCAATAATAACGTTTTTGCCAATTGTGAATTTGACGTTGACTGGCACCGCCTGGGTCTGTAAGGGCACAATTTAGCAATAAAAAAGGTAAGGGCGCAACATTTAGTCACAGTGACCTAAATACAAGGGCGCGAAGGTTACTCCCAGGGGTTCAACATTGAGGGACAAACGGAAGGGGCGCAAAGGTTGCTCCCCTCCCCGTTAGACTCCAGGGGAGTGGTGATGACGCGCTCCGCTTCTTCCTTATGGTTATCTCTGGATTCGATGGCGAGTCCGCTAATTGTGAAGCGAGCGCGCTACCTCAGAACCACCTAATAAACTGCATGTGTTGAGGTCACCTGCCCGTGTGAGCCTGGCGCGGCGTCCGCAAGAGGGTCGCCAGTTGCGGCGACGTTGCGTCACGCCACCTGTGTCTCACGCTGCGTTCGTTGGAGGGCGTCTTTTGTGTAAGAAGTAAATGAGTGTGTCCCTCTCGAGAATTGCCGATGGCTCCTCCACGCCAAGCGCCGACCACGGCAAAAGAAGCGGAGCGCATCCTCAAAAGGTCATCATACGGTCACCAAAGGTTTACTGCAAGATGCCTAAGGGTATACATTGAGGTCCGATAAGGGATCGTATCTATCGCTGTGACTGTATAGTCAGCCTGAGCTATGAGCGGGAATCATTAATTTGCCGTTTGCTGTTCCACAATGGCAGAGTCTGCGAAGGCAAAATTCTACTACGATTTCTGCCCAAAACATTAAAGAAAACTATCTGGTCGAGCATTGGAACAATGCACATGGTAGTTTCGCTAAATCTGCAGCCATCAAGGGCGTTCTTCTTATATTACGGCACCTTTCTTCGTCATTCTATATCAAATTAAATCATTTGTGTCTATCTTATTCGTAGTTTACTGGAATAGTTTATTTCTCTGGAAACTCAACACCAGCCACTATCCTCAATCAGAAACGGCTTCACGGTTTCCACTCACATACCGCTTATTTGTAGCTCCCGTTAATCACCCCTAAATGGGTTGTCACTTTTATTTTCGCGTCTCACGTCAGATCCTTCAGAGCCGCTAAGGCCGACAGGACGATGAAAGTAAGGTGCGTGTTGAACAAGTAAACCGTCAGTCTAGAATCACGTGATCAAGCTCGCTGTACATACTCGAGGGCACAAATTGAAGTTAGGCGACGAATGATAGGCAATTGATTCGTCCGGTGACCACGGAACTTCTTCCCTCTCAGCTGAACTGTAAACTGAATATAGAACGTCATGTCACGACTTCACTCTAAACTACAACATCGCCTGAAAGGAAACGGTTGGTTAAAAACATCCCCTTTTATCTCTGGCTCCCAAAAGAGGTCAAGGGTGTCATTCAAAAATAACAATTCTTTTTTTTTTACACATTGTTATTTTGGAGATATATACAATGTCTGAAACTACAGGGCGTGTTTTCGAGCGCTATTCTGGCGTAAATATGCTTTATAAAACAAGTCAATGAAAGGAATGCCATGAAAATTTACACAAGGGTGCCTTCAGGATGTGTATTCCTCATTCTCAAATTTTGTGAGTGTAAGCTTTAGAAAAAAAAATGTGTTCCTTTCAGGCACAAAAAAAAAAAAAGAGAGAGAAAAAAAATACGCTGCTGCTCGTAAATTATACTACACACACTCGGATCTGCTGTATCACCTTTCAAGTGCTCAAATAAAAACAATATTTTACGTGGTGTTATTTATAAGCAGCTGCGTCAACCAGACGTTTTGGTTTCTTTTTTTTTTTCTCTCACTGTACTTAAAGAAAACGTGCTCGATTTTTCTTGCACCCCCCCCCCCCCCCCCCCCCCCCAAAAAAAAAAAAACCCTACATTTGCGAAGTTTGAGCGCTCTATGATCAATGCATCACCTAAAAACATCTCTGTGTGAAGTTTCACGGTAGTACAATTATTGGCTAATATAAGTATCTGTGGAACCCAATCACCCGCAGCAACCTTATATGTGCCTCATTATTCATCTCATGACCATGTGCTATTTGGGAGTCTATAGTTTCTGGAATTGCAATTTAGAAAACAAAAGATCGCATGATTGTGAGTACTCGTACTCAGTTAAGCTATGCCTTGACCTAGGTTGGCCTATATATTATTTAAGCATACCATACAAATGTTTGCATTACCAAGTGAGAAGGCGATGTGATGTTCTGGCTTCTTTGACAGTTCAGTACCCTCGGCCGCCAAGAACCTCGTTGGATCAAATTTGTCGGGATTTTCCCAAAGTGCCGGATTTCTTTGAACTCCCATGACATTCACCAGGACCATAGTTCCTTTAGGGATGAGGTACCCGCCGATGGAAGTGTCTTTTTGTACTCTGCAGAGAGAAGGGTGCAATTTAACAAAAACATTTATCCGATAAATATAGCGAGAAGCATGTAGTGTCACGTGACTTGACGTCACGTAACACTGTGATGTCACAATCTCACGACACTGTAATTTCCCGCTAAATCTATCGAAACAAATTTCCAGCCAAATATAGCGGACTAACGCTGCGAAACCTCGCCAATAACGACTATATATCGACGGAAAACACAAAACAAAATGCAGCTTCTTCATTCAATGAACCCTTTTAAAAAGTGCGCGCCATCTAGACTCCGGTCACCCCTAAACTGAGGCTGCGGTGGCAGCTATGTGCCCTCCGGACCAATCAGCCGATTTCCTTACATCCCCTGGCCCGCCTTTTAGAGCGTGGGTATGGTCGAGAGCGTGATCACGTGACGAAAGGGAAGCGTACGACTCGTTCAACGAGGACGTAGCTTCCACCGCAGTATCAGCTTAGCGGTGAACGCAATATAGTGCCTGCTGAGCCAATTGTTCGAGTTCGCCATTGTTTGGTCACGTACTCTGATCACGTATTGGATACGAGGGCTACGTCAACGTTCGGCGTAAACTCGTTCCAGCTCGTATCAAAGACGAGGACTGCGTCAGCGTTCGGCGAGGACTCGCGTCCAGTCACATGCTTCGTGCACAAGAAATGGCGACCGTCACTGTTGCTCGATGGGGTTTCGAAAAGCACCCATTTTTTTTCTTTTCCTTTTTTGTAGACGGCGTATGGACCTTGCGTGCCCTCTAGTTGGAGAGGGGGATCGGTTGCCAAATAATCTAGCGCACACCAGCTCGGAGCACGTGGAGCGAAAGCTCGATCTGCAGAACCCAGAGATCCTGGGTTCAATCCCCACCCCTGCCCGTTTCGATCTGGATAAGCATCGTAAAGGCGTGCGGTCGTGTATCACTACTGCGTGGTGCACGTTAAAGACCCCAGGCTAGCAGTCGTACTACACTGGTTAAATTGCTTATCTACAGTGGGTAACAATGTCGCCATGTTCTGGCAGACTAACCTGCTGTATAAACAACTAACGAGTTGGAGAGATTGCGAACGGAATTACGAAGTTGCGCAGGACTTTTTGTGTCAACAGGGAGATGGGCCACGATATGAAAGAATTCGGACGCTATGCGGAGTGCAAGTTTGTCTGCTTCTTCTGCAGGGGTTTTGGTGTTAACGCCGAGCTCTGATTGCCTCTGATTGAAGGATTGTGGGTAGACCTCAAGGCAGCTTGCTTTGAGGTCTACCCACTATCCTTCAATCAGAGCCAATCGGAGCGCGGCGTTCTGACGTCACCACAACCCTTTGCAAATGAAGCAGACGAACTTGCGCTTGGTATCCCCATAAAATCCAAGTGAAGAGGAAGAAGATTGTCGGTCGTGAGAATCAAACTTCAGGGCTCCAAACCTGCAGTATTTCCAGAAGAAACTCTTTCATCATAACATAAGCTACGATAAAACATTTTTTGATGAAAAATATTTAAAAAACTGTGAATATTTAGATGAAATTATAAGGATTCGGTACATTTTAAATTAGAGCATTTCGCTCCAGCTTTTACGTACCGGGTGCTCAAGAGAAAAGAGAAGCTTCTTGTTCCCTCCACCAAGATTGACTACGAGTTGCAGAACGCTCAGTCTCTGCCCAGATTTAGCACTAGTGGTAGGAGCAGTACCCTAAAAGATCCGATTCAGAAGTTATGAACCATTTTTGGACATTTTAAATCGAGAAATGGGGCCCGTTATCGGTGGCAAACACTGCGTATTCGCAGGCTCTGTAGGCCGCGATTTACTCATTTAAAACCTTGCTTCCGGCCAATGGTTTTAACTTTTAAACAAGATAAAGACGAGTTCTAAAACTTTCGCATTTAGTTCCAACCGAGCTACATTTTGGGCGAAAACTGGGCATACGGCAACGCGAAGTATAATTTTGCGGTAAATAAAACATAGTCCTCATTTTTTTCTTTGCAAACAGTCCGTGTATAGTCATAAATCCAAACGAAGATTAAAAAAGAAAAATGTACCCCCTGGGCAACCCTATGGCTAAGATGACTTTCCATCGGGTTATCTCAATCACGCTGGCCATGGTAAAGGGCATGGCTTTGCGGTCCTCCCACGTAGGCTGCCTCTGACGACCGACGACGTCGTCGATCTCTTTCTGAATCTTGGCCTGGATCCTATCTGGATTCTGCGCGCACACCAGCAGCAGCCAGTGGATCAGGCTTGGGCTGTTGCTCGCGGAGCCCAAGAGGAGCTCAGCTGTGTTGCCCAAGAGATACTCCTCTGCACAAGAATAAAACAAAACAAAAAAACACCACCCTGAAGTTATACGCCTGTTTCTTTCGGCCAGGGGGCGTTCAAGCGTCCACAAGACGCGATCACGAAAGAGACGCCTTCGAAGCGGCGTCCTAGCGCTAGGGATCAGTGTTGGACAAAATAGTTGATAAAAGTATTTAAGTTAAGTTACTAAATACCTGCTCCATAAAGTATTTAAAATTCTAGTTAAGTTACTTTCACTGTAAAGTATCTTGAGTAGAGTACAAATACTTAGAAATGTATTTCAATTACTTCTGAAGATACTTCCGCATTGCGTAATTTGTGTCGACGTCAGTGACAACGACAATTATACAGCTGCGCAAATCTGGGTTACAAGCATGGTTTATTAGCACGCAACAACACAAAACAGAAAAAGAAAAAAATGTATCGTAGGGCTATTTTATGCAGTCCAGCTATAAGGAGCAGGGTATTGTCACGAATGACAAATGATGAGGCGGCGAATAACTGAAGAAACTAAACGTTTAATGGGGCGAACTTGTGCCCAAAACAAAATAGAGAAAGGCTAGCGTCGCAGGCGCTGATGTCGGCGAAACAGCAGGATCGAGCGCTGGGGCGAGACTGACTCCGGACCGCCAATCGGAGCACCTTTTGTACCCGCGTGGGTTTCTGGAACATTTGGCATAGAAAGTTCGGCGCGTATAACATTCGTAACTCGATCAGACGACAAGGTTCTCTAATTTAGGAGAATGTCAATTTGAAATAATAAATAAAAGAGAGTCCGCTCCGTGGCATCGAACTCGAAGCCTCCGCGCGAGAGCCAAGCGCGGTAACCATTCGGCCACACGCTCGCGTGTCAACGCGCGTGTCAATACCACTGATAGATGATACAAAACATTTTTGGGACAACAAGAAAGAGGTCGCTTTAGCTATTGGGGAGGAGATCAAGCCGTGGCACCCCAAGCGGTTAATTTTAGAACTACATGGATGGGGAGAACAACTACAATGACTCAACGCTCAGCTGACTTACTCGAACGCGGCTTCAGCGTTCGGCTGGAGTTAGTGTTCTCCGGTGAGGGGGGGGGGGGGGGGGGGGGGGGCGGCTCCTCTGCTACAACTCCGACCCGCATTAACAATGCAGTATGTACGGTGCCCAGCTCAGCACAAAAGCCCAAGTGGGTCAAGCTCGCATCCTCTGACGACTGGTTTTGGGAGAGATCCGGCACTTAACGTCACTTCACTAATTCTTGGTATTTTTACAATACACTGTACCCCGCGCTCTATTAAAAAAGATGATATGAACATGCCCACAAGGCCTGTGGGCAGGTGCACAGGCCTTGTATTGGGTAAACACTGAGGTGTGGGGCTGACAAACGGGTCAGAGCGCCTCGCCAATAGTGACATCGCTGAATATCATGTCTTGCGGCGCCCCTTAGACGCATCGTTTAACTACAATTCATGATTTAAGACAACCCTGAGACTGAGGAAAACAAGAAGGACAAACACGACAAAATCGTTTGATATTTCATCGTGTTTGTCCTTCTTGTTTTCCCCAGTCTCAGGGTTGTCTTAAACCATGAACGTAAGCCAGCTCGCCCTGCGCCCTATCACTCATTACAATCCATATTCCCTATATGTGGAGTTCACTATAAACGAACTTGGAATACGGATTTGAGGGAATGGACAACAGAAGAGAACCCAGAATAGCCACGGCAGTGGTCGCACCTTCTTCAAGTAGGCTGCGCTCAGAAAGGCACTCAACGTTGGGGGACACTTTGATGGCATTTTGAGAAGTCATCCAGCTCGTAGTTCGTTTCCTGTACTGTTATTTGCTTATCAAGGTTCGCATACAGACAGTGTTCGCGAGAGCAATATGTGATGGACTGACGACAAAAAGAAAGGAAACAAAAGAAAACCTCGACGTTTTGTCCTAGAGGGGTCAAATATACAAAAAGCAAAACAAAAATGTCTTCTTTTTTGTGTGTGTGTCCACTTCTCATTTTCTTCTATTTGTTATTTTCTTGACTCTCAAGTCTGCATTGTTGTAGGTTGTTTCCAAGTCTGCGTTGCGCCTCAGGGTGGCATCTTTACTTCCGTAAAACCACACCTTTTGTTTGAGAATTTTTGAGGGGGAAACTCTATGGAAACAAAAGGCGCCTTTGGGAAGGCGAGGGGAAAACCTTCATTTTACGAACTTTGGGCTGAAATATGAGTCACAATCGGCAAAAAAGCGATCTTTTAACGAGCTCAATCAAAGTCACCGTAGCTAATCGGAGGATTTGGAATTGGTTGCTCGAAAGGATGTTCACGTTTGATTGCGCCACGCCCACGTCACTTCATACCGAAAAACTCGGAAAATGGCGGAATTTCAAAAATGTATTTGAGATAATGAGTACAAGATACTCGGAATTGTAATTAAAATAGAGTATCAAATACTCTCAATCAAAAGTATTTGCAAGATACCAAGATACTTCAAAAGGTATTTGAAATACAGTATCTTGAGTAGAGTATTTGATATAGGCACAAGAATGCTAGAGATACGAGGGCTCAAAAAATTTAAAAAAACCTTTTTTGTTTTGTTATTTTACATAACTTTTTTTACCGTGCCGAAATTAAAAATAGCCATGACATGCACCTTTTCATAAGGTTCCATTGAGAAAGGAGGTGGAGGAATAATAATTGCACTCTGCTAAATGCCGGGTTCGTGAGAGAAAATAAAGCCCAGTTTTCCGGCTCACATAAATTAACTACTCGTCACAGGAAGCTCAAGATTAGTGAGAATGTGACGTCATAGCGCTGGTGATGTCCAAACATGTACCTACGGGCAATTATGCCCTAAACTTGGTAATTGTTTTCGTCTATATTGTTTGAGGTATCGCATTTCAATTAACACCACAGACAGTACATATCATTGCCATCGGCAGAATACAAAATAATGGATTGTTTTTTCATGTTGAGGAACAAATTAGCTCATGGGAGAAGATTTCTAATTTTGTTCAAGTTCAGCACGTCATTAAAAAAATACATTTTTAATTTTTTTTTTCTCGCTTCAAGTTTTCGGGACGTGTTTCTTTTAGCCTGTACATATTTTGGTAGGAGATACTTGTCTCAAAGTTCTGAGCCTCTGAAAATGCACGAATACAACACTTCCGAATACAACTACAGCTTTTCATTTTCAAATTTATTGTTGTTTATTTTATATTTTATTGTTTAACAATGGCGCCGTTATTTAGGTCGAAAATACGTAACTTTGAAATTCCGAGCCACTAAGCATGTGACAAGTAGTGCCTTTTGACAACAAGTTTCCGACAATGACCATCTACGCGATATTTTATGCGGTGAAGAGCGACAGCAGCTATACGTATATGCATAACTAATTTCAGATTAAAATAAGCTCGACCACGCCCTCTTTCCCCGTATTGTTTTGTATAACAGTCCGAAAGATCGGGGTGGGGGGGTGGGGGGCATTCCAAGACGCTATTGGAAGGAATGGACCGCTGATTTGGCGCCAACGGCTTTTTTGGTCACCCTTGGGGGCATTCCTATCGGTTCTTCCGGCTTTACTGGTATGGGATTTTCTCGTTTGACTGGTTTGAGCCGCTACGTCGCCTCCTCTTCCTACCTCCATGATGTTGATATTGTTGATCTTTATGTCGATGGTTCATCTTTTCCGCAGCAATATATTTATTATCAAGGTATGGAAAGCGTTCTGCCAGCGGGCGGTTTTTTTTTTTCCTAAAAGTATTCGAAAACGTAGTTTTCATGACTAGCTCCAAAATGAATCTGTGGAGTACACTTTTGAGGCTGCTTCAGACATTTCCGGTGAGCACGATCGACCGGGTTAAGACTCCTCGCGCTCCACATCGACGCGTTGCACGGACCTCGGATGCCATAACAACCACCTCGCCTAAAATGTTATCACTTATATAACTTATAAGCTGTCGTTGCTCATATGGTCCCACACAAAAGCAAATGTCTCAACCAGGCTCCACAGTTAGCCTGAATACGACGTAAAGATAGCTCGTGGGTTAGTCATGCGCCTTAGTGTCTAGCATCAACCACGCAGGTTGGAACTGGATAAGAAGGCATTCCACCACTATAATACCCCATTTTCTGGACTATAGTCCGCACATGGTGCCTAGTACGCACCAAAACAATATCATACACAGTACGCGCTGACAAATGCCTGCCTTACTGGCTCAGTTAGTAGCTTGAATCATACATAATCATTAACCTACACTTCCATTGACAAACTCCGTCGCGTCTTGTCACAATGAACGATCTAGGAAAAAATGAAAGACGTTTACAATCCCCTGTAACGCCGAATTAGAGCGCAGCTCTTGAGGAGGAGGAGGGAAGGGTACTGAGGGGAGAAGGTGGAAAGTCCCCCACGAGTAACATGGCTGTGGTTTGACGTGTGCTTAACGCAAGTCACAGAAAAGGCACATCTTTGGTGAGAGCATCGCGTGTAAATTTGGCGGGAATTTAGCGGGGCAATTTTTCTTCTAACTTTAGCGGGGAAGTTTTTCTACTAGATTTAGCGAGGAATTTCTTCCGTTAAATGAAGCGGGGAAATTTTTTCCGCTAAATTTAGAGGGTAAATGTTTTTGCTAAATTTAGCCGAGAAATTTTTTGCGCTAAGTTTAGCCGGGAAATTTTTGCACTGAATTTAGCAGGGAATTTTTTCCGCTAGATTTAGCGGGGGACGTTTTTCCGCTAGATTTAGTGGGGAATTTTTCCACTAGTGACGTCACTGGATGGACGAATGGATGGATGGATGGATGGATAGATTGATGAATGGTAATGGCTATACACTTTGTAACGGGCGGCAGCTTGAGCCACCTAGCCTACCATTTTGTCATCCTTCTTTTTTTTAATTTGTATAGATTTTGCTATAACACAACCCCCCCCCCCCGCTTTCTAAAGTTATTCCATTGCTTATTTTTATCTGTATTTTTTTTTACCCCTCCCTAGATCGTTTCCACCAATCTTCCAATCTCCTCCTTGTTACAGCAATTCTTTCCCTACCCATTCGTCCATCCATGTCTGTAAATCCCAATGCCCCCTCCAAATCCGTAGTCATCCCCCCCCCCCCCCCCAGGAGGGTGGGACGAAGCCCCATGCAGCTTAAAATTACGTGTTCTATAGTTTCCTTTTCGTGGTTGCATATGTTGCATAGAGTGTCAATTTCCTGGAATTTAGATATGTTTTCGTTCTTAGCACCCCCGTTCTAGCTTCAAACAGTAATGAGCTCCCCAATGAATTATCATACAAATGTTTCTTTTTTATTTCTTGTTTTTGTTCCCTGTATATTGTTAAAGCTTATTTCCCCTGCATTCTCTCTTCCCACAATTTCCTCTTCGTTTTCTTTACTCCCTTTTCTACTGATATGCTCTGGTCGGCTCCATCTCGTTGAATGTATTTAGATCTCAGCTAGCGGGTTCGGTTTGTCCACTTAGTGTTTAGACTTTTCATATGTAGATACTTGTACACTTTCGCTGCCCACCGTGTATCCTAAATTTCAGCTAGTCTTTGTTCAAAATTTACTTTACTGATCGCTTCTCTACTCTCAAAAGATGCCCAACCCATATCCCCCTGTACTCCCTCATTTAGTGTATTCCCATGTGCCCCCAATGTCAACCTACCCACACTCCTTTGCTGTATCTCTAAACTTGCCTGGATTTCTGACCTCATACACAATACCGCATTTCCAAATGACAGTCCTGGCACCATGGCTCCCTTCCATACACCCCGAATAACTTCATATCTATTATAGTTCCATAGTGCGCTGTGTTTCATGATAGCTGAATCTCGTTTTTCCTTTTTTCTTACAATATCTTCATGGTCTTTGAGATACCGTCTTCCTTCACTTAACCATACTTCCAGATATTTGTACTTTTCTACGTGTTCTATCAATGTGTCCTGTATCTCCAGGGGTTATCCCTTCTCGTCGTTGAAAACTATTATACCCGACTTGTCCCTACTAAATTTTAGTCCTACACTGTCCTCTTTCCTGCTGCAAATCCTAATCAGTTCCTGTATTGTATCACGACTTTCTGATACAAGTACAATGTCGTCTGCATACATTAACCCTGGCAATACTTGATTCACCTTATGTCCTTCCTCCATGTAAGTCAGGTCAAAACCTAGGTTGCACTGCTCTAACCTTTTCTTCATCTCACTGAGCAGGGGAGACGAGTCATCAGTGACGTCATCGTCACTGATGACGTCACTGATAACTAGAGGCCGGATCTTTAGGCAAATGTCTATTTTGTTCCTTTGGTCCCTATCGTGCCTTTTCTATATATGAGCACGAATCATGAGTTAAGAAGCGTTTTAAGAGTGGTTTTATAGTGCCTACTAGTAAATGCCTATTTCGGCGTTTGTGCCTAAATTACCGTTTCCCGCCTATAAATGCCTATTTTCACTTTTTTTGCTTCGCTACCCCAAAATGACTTGTTCTGTGTAGTTTCAAACTCAAGCGAACTATTTTTCATCTTGCTGCGACGCATGGCAACAGGCTGCACCAATCTCTGTCCCGAGATCCACCACAAACATCGTAGTTTTCTTGCTTTACGCCTGTAAGCCGAGGCGCAAACGGCGCTTTCTTTCTAGTAGAAGGCCCTTCCCCACGCATCATCCTTCTTTGCTTTCTCCCTCTCTCGCCTCGCCCGAGAGAAGCGGGTTTGTTGTCTTAACATGTCTGGAGAGTGTGGAGCCCGGGAGCTGGAGGCTGGAAGTCTGGATCTGGATGCTGCTCTACTCCGTTTCACCCTAAATGGAAGTTAGTGGACGCTAGAGCGTTCCAGCCAGTCCAGCGCTGGGAGAGTGGCGTGTGACCTGGAGTTTTCGCGTGTCGCTCCGCCCAACTGGAGTAGTACTGGATTGGCTGGGATGGCTTGTCCTATTCGCTGCGGTTCATTGGAAGATTGGGAAACGGAGCGGAAGGCCCACCGAAAAGCTTTTTTTTTTCTTCTAGTGAAAGAGCGCGTGTATCTGTGTGTATGTGCATGTGCGTATGTGTGTGCCCGTGTGCGTGCGTGCCAGCATAGCCTCCTCTATACTGACAAAGCCTGGCAGATCGTCTCTTGACGCGACCGACGAAAGTGAAAAGGTAAAGCTGCAGACAAGAGTCATGTAACGGGTGCCCCGCTGCGGCGAGACGCCGAAACACACTTGTCCCGAGCGAGGGAATGTCCGCTCGTGCTTCTCGCGTTCCTTGGGCTACCGCTCCTTTTCTCGTCGGGTTTGAAAACCATTTTTCGTGTCCTCACCACTGCAAAAGCTGTGTGCTGAATACCAAACTCCCTAAGAAATGCTCTGTGCTACCAGATCCTCGCGCTCCAAATCTGCGACCGGGCACTGTATGGCTCCGTCATCGAACTGCCAGGCTTTGTGAGTATAGAGGAGGCTATGGTGCCAGCCTACATGTGAGGTGAAGAAAATGGGAAGCCGTGGTTTGCTCGTTTCGCGTGCGCGTCGGTCTCTAACTTTATTGTGTCCGGTGGTCTGCGGTTTGCTGCTCTTCGCTTTCCCTGCCTGAAGCTTTTCAACAATGCCAAAAAAGAAGGTCCGAAAGAGCGTGCTGATTCGGCAATGGACCCAACATTGCCTTTGCTACTCGACCGACGGGTATATGGTCTTCTGTCAACCGCGTGGAAAGCAAATAAGAAGACACCTTTAGGTACCTTGTTTCGGAGAAAAATCAAAACTTGATCGAACGACGATTTAGCGAATGTAATCGAAACCTCCATGTTTAATCGAATGACGCTGTAGCGAATGGCAGCTTCGTTTCCCCTGATAGACAGCGAGGCGTAACCGCGCCAGTTTAAAAGCCTAGCTCGTCACCACCGAGAAAACAGCCTATTCGCTAAAATGGCATTTGCAAAAACGTTCGACCGCTCAAATATTTTTTAATCACTAAAACGTCATTCGCTCATATAATATGGACCAAGAAAAACACCCGCATCTTTATTAAAGGGATGATGTAGATGTATTTATTTAATGAAAGGTTTACTCGTCTATGAGTTGATGAAGAATTTCCTGCGCAAAATTCAAAAACCTCTACAAAACTGTGTCTCCCCTGAAATTTGTTTGCTATTGTTTTCATAATATTCCCCATTGTTCCCAGTTGGACTATGTACAGCATGGGACAGCTTAGTACCGGTGTGGGCTTGAGTCGACTTTTTTTCCGAATGTTTGGACAAATTTAACTGTAATTCTGATTGTACCACTTTATTCTGCATTTCTTTGAATGGCAGAGGCCCTAAATGCTTTCAAAAGCACTCTGTGAATAAAAACTGTTTGAGCCTATAAATGCCTATTACGAAGTTTTTAGTGCCTTTTATAGGCGCCTAAAAGTGGATTTTTTAGTGCCTAAACATCCGGCCTCTACTGATAACGTCATTAGTGACGATGACCTCATCCCGATGACGTTACATGACGTCGCTGGTGGTCCTTTGGACGTCACGTGTGACGTCATCGTGGTGACGTCATCGTCAATGATGACGCCATCATTGACGTCACCAGTGACGTCACGCATCCCATAATGTACCGCGCGGTTACGCCGACGGCGACGCCGCTCAAGCCGGAAACGGGCGCCTAAGAGCTGCGGTTTAAAACAATTCCTTGTGTAGTCCACACCTGTAGATAGGACGCACCGCGTAAAGTTTTAACTTTTAAAGAATGTTTCGACGACAGTGTTTTGTAATACTCGTCGATAGTACAAACTTTCAGTTTTCAATGGAAGCATCTTCTTGACCTCTTTAGTTTTCATACCCCTTCTGTGGATCACTCTGATTTCGTCTCAGCACAGGTGTCCTAAAGTTCAAAGGTTCACCAAACGCGAGGCCGAGGGAAGTCACCTCTCTACTTCATTATCGCCATTTTTAAATGCATAACATTTTTAGGGCCTGCCTTTGGGATTTCGTGTCCGTGGCATGCCATATGGATGACGTCCCAGCGTCATGTCTGTGAAGTCGTCCTAAAGGGTCTCTAAATGTATATAACAGGGGTGGCCAAGCTGCGGCTCGCGAGCCCCATGCGGCTCTTCGCGTGTTAAAGTGCGGCTCGCGGCTCCCTCCCCTACCCCCCCCCCCCCCAAACACACACACACATACCCGCCTCCCTCTCGGTTACACGAGCACTTGCCCAAAGAGAGAAATGGAGCACGTTTTAAATCGAAAGACAGGTTGCGGTTTGGTAGTCTTGCGCTACTGCTACCTTACGTACAGTTGGACTGCTTTTGATTCGGATAGATCGAAAGTACTAGTTCGAGTTTCGTTCATTGCACTGGACAAAAGTTTGTCCCCTCCCCCGCGGCTCTTAGACGTTTCGTGGTTTTGTTTGCGGCTCTTACACTCTTAGAAAAAAGGGTATCGATAGTCCTCCCTTAGGGGAGGAACGGTCTTGTAACCTATGTTCCTTCAGAAAGAGAGGAACTTTCGTCCCTGAAGCAGGGGAGCAAAGTTCCTCCGTCGCCTGCATCTCATTATGGCGGCCCTGAATCGAGCAAATCGAGCTCAATAAGGCTTAACGAGGACGCTACGTCTCTTGTACGGGACGAGAGGAGCAGCAAATAAAAGCGTAACACGAGCTTTTCGCGAACTGTGTTTATTTCCGAAGCCAGATTCCCCCCACAGGTACAGAAACTTGCGTTTCGAAAGCAGTTACTCAGTCTTCTCGTCGACAGCACTGCGATGTTAAACGGAGACAACCGACACCCAGTTACTTCGCGCACTTTACGTCTTACCTTTGGTGTTCCTCGAGTCACTATTACTTCGTCAACCGCACATCACGGAGGAATGGCAAACCGATCCGCGAAACCAAAAGCCGCTCTCAAAAGAACTAACAAGGTATATGTACATATGGTAGCGAAGCTTCCATAGAAGCCCATGTGTCAAAAAAATGGCGGCTCATGTGGCTTCGCTAGCGCCATCTATGTGTCGTGATAGCATTTCCGGCGGAACCAAACATTAACAAGAAATGACGTCACTTCCGAAAAAAAAAACAAAATCGTGACGTCACTCTGGTGTGCTTTTCGGCGCGAAAATTAAATATTACAAGAACCCGGGACTGCAGGCAAAAAGGACGATCGTTTAGTGTGACTAAAAAGCTTTGTTTGAGACTTTTTAGAAACTGGGACTGCAGGAAAAAAGGACGATCGTCGTTTTTGCCTGCAATCACGGTTTCTAAGAAGTCTCGAACAAAGCTCTTTAGTCACACTAAAAAGTCTCAAAGCTGTGCCAAGCTACGTTTGAAACTTTTTAGAGCGTCGTCCTTCTTGCCTAAAGTCTCGGTTTTTTTCTGTTTTCTTTTGTTAGTTTTTTCGTTTTGTTGAATCTACACCATCTTGTTTGGACCCTTAATTCTGCGCGAAAATCGTTTTCTTTTAGGCAGCCGCCTTTTTTAGGCAGATCGCTTCGAGAATCTTTTTTTTTTTTCCATCCCACAGAACTACTTTGAAAGAACCGTGTTTTGCTTTTTCCTTCAGATTTTTCAGAAATATTGGAGCGGCTTAAAGGTGACTGACCTCACAAAAAGGGGATAACAATACCGTTGCTCGAGTGTGTTAGCGTTAAAGTCACACGACAGTAATTCTAATGCAAGTCCAATGTTGCACTAACATTTTATTCACATGCAACTGCTTACAACCCCTCAACCAGCACACTCATCAGAAGCATACAATCAGTATCTAGTTTTAAGGTAGAAGAAAACTAGTAGATGAATACATAAATCACATTATGACAGGATAACACATAACACTGTACAATTGGCTGCCTGTTGTGTGGGCATTGTCAGTTACAGCCATCAATATCCCATATTTTAAACCGTTTTGAGGTTTAAAATATGGTTTAAACAGCTGTTTTTTGCCGTTCTTGGGCAAGGTGCGATCACCCAGAAAACTTTTTAACTTGCGTACAATGGTGCTGCGTACTCTGGAGCCTTCTGTGAACGCATAAATTATTTTGGAGCCCTCCAGTACGCTGCACGGCATAGGCCAGTGTTTTTTGGACCTTAAAACCAGAGGTTTAATCAGTGACAAAACCACATGAGCAGTCTGTAACCCAAAACACTGTAAGCACATTAATTTTCGCGATAACCTATTTTTCGAGAATTTCACATTTTGATAAAAATCGAAAAAAAAAATAAGTCATTCATGGATATGAAAGCATTAGATATCGCTCTTGATCGCGAAAGTTTGCGCCCGCCAGATTTTCTCAAAAGAAACACAATACGAAATATCGAGTCCATGAAAATAAAGTGTTTTACACCATACGAAAGGCTAGAAAAGCAAATATACTGCTTGGAAAATGTACTCTGTGTGGTCTCACGTGCTTAGCTTTTGCACTTGTTGCCTAGCTTTACACTTTGCTGATGCATCAACGAGTTCAGTGTGTGTTTTTTTTTTTCGTGCAAACCAGTGTAGTTTGACTTTAGCAAACAGTGAAAAAAATTATCATACACATCGTGGTTACACACAGCAAGATACGTTTGGACCTCCTGATAAAAAAAGTACACAAAGAGTACGCCCTATGCCCTCCTTTGAAATGAGGTTGTTGATGCTCGCCTCGAAAAACACGCTCACAAGTCTCAACGAATGATGTGAAAGAAGGGAAGGGAACTGACAGGTTTCCAAAGTTCGAGTAAGCAGTGCCTTTCATACTCTAATACAGTAGTACTTAGAGTAGTTCAAGTAGCGGGTTAAAAGCTAGGTAAAACCATAATTAACTGTGAGGTGATCGCAGAGCATCCTCAGAGACCTCATTGTGAAGCAGAAGCCACGAATGCAGTTTGGCTGCCTTCTACATCCGAGTGCTTGCAGGTTTTCAGAAACTTCAATGCTTTCTTTGAAAAACTCCTCATGGAGAGAGCCATTATGCAGTGCAGAGGCAAAGGGCGTCTTGGAAAATTTGTGCGAGCTATTTAAGTTGTCAAAGAGACGGCCGATTTTTTCAATGAATCTCTCAGTGTGAATAGCAGCAGCTGGCAATTGCTGGTACGTTAAAAAGGCATACATTGAGCAGCACAGTGGTTGCTAAACACTTGGGCCTCTAGTTTCACCGACATCTTTTAGCAGAACGTCAAATTAAAGTGCTTCTCGTTCACCTTGCGCATAGAACAGATCTCAAGTGTCCGGTCCTTTTCATGATCGAGCTTTCTTTATGTACGAGGTTTTCACTACGTGATCACAAAAAATTGAAGTAATACTTAAATAACATGTTTCTGAGGCACTTCAGCAGGTGCAGAGCATCAAAAAGGCAAAAGAGAGGTTTGCCATTGACATATATGTAAGGCTTTTCGGAAATTACAAGGCGTGAAAAAAGAGAGACGTTCTGTCTCCCCTGACCCCATACCACAGCTACTGGCTCGAGGCCAACGTCCACAAGGACGCTGTAGCAGTGTTAAAGAAGATCCTGTAGGACAATCGTAGTCGTGCCCTTATGAGCAAAAAAGTAGCGAAGTGGCTGCTTCCATGGTGTTCGGATTCTTTTTGCCAGAAACACGACAGCCGTGTTTGACAGGTTTGCATCTTGCGCACCATTAATATGCTATTCAAGCCCTTTGAACCTGTCAGATGAGGGGTTGTCTGAGTCCTCTTTTTTAATGTGCATCTCATCAAAGACTATGCCGCCGGCCCAATCGGCTCGTGAAAAGGAAGTTGCTCGCCTCTTTACCCGCTCGAAAATGTCGGGGTGAAATCCAACTCTCAGTGGAACACACTGAAGCCACAGCTGCAGTGATCGAACTGGTGACAACCTAAGCAGTCGCCTACAATACGTACAGCCTTTTGCGTCATGAAAAAGAGTCCCAAAGCCAAAGCCTTGTTCTGGCTGCACCATCCTCGACCAAACCCGCTTACATCCCTCATCCTAAGCTGGGCCTCAACGAGTGCAGCGACGGCTGGAGACACATGAACGCGGATACTCTCAACTACTTCAGCAACAGTCCTCATCTGACGCTGCCGTTGCAGCTTTCTTTGCAGCCTCTTGTTTCGTTGTTGGATCTTTCGTACCTTGGCTCTCAGTGTGTTCATCTTTCTCTTGTCAATGCGGCGGCCCTTGCTTGATGCTGCAAGGTGACAAATAACCCAGATCAGTAAACTCCACGAATGTTTTTATATGTAAATGGTAGCCAATAAGAACTTGCATTACTTGTCAAGTTGTACAAGGTTCTTAAATCCAAGAACAGCAAAACGTTTGATAGCATACAAACATATTGGTTAGAGCGTCGATGATTATGACCCCATACTCCTGTAGGCCAAACCAGCACAGGTAAATTCGATTATCCTGGGCGATTTCATAATAAGCGCAAACCACGGTGCAAAGTAAGAGCGAACTGAAAGCTAAACACTTCTAGTAAAAACACGCCACGCTTCCAGGCAGTGAAGTAGTGGGCCGAGTGTAGCTTTGTTATTTTTCATTGTGCACATCCAGCCAACCGTGATAGATTTATGAAAACTAACAACAGATAGGAAAATACTTTGCAAGGGGGGCATGGCATCACTTAACACAACACAGCAGGCATCTCACTGACAGTAACAGATTCTCACCTTCGAGTGTCGACAGGAAACCGATGCAGCGAGACGCCAGCCGCGCGGTCGTCTCTTTGGCATCCTTCTACGGAGCAACGTCTCGTTGCATAATGTGCGGAGCTCATTGTCACAAAGGGCGTTGAGCCCGTCGGACGTAGCATCGTTCAACCGCACGAAGGCGACTGATCCTATATCACTCTGACGTTACGCTCCCGCGCATGTAACTGGGGTAATCACGCTGAGCGAACAAAGCTTTTCAAACTGTGCAAAGTGCCGGTAGAACAATTTAAAAATAACGTGGAGTCCGGAGAAGCAACAAGCAGACGGACGTCAAAAGCCGGCCTTCGCGCAGCACGAGGTCTCTTCAAATTATCGCGTTATCGCTATTACAAGCCAGCCTTATTGCTTGTCGGGTTCAGAGGGCGCTAAGAAAAAGTTAGTATATTATTAGTAAATAAGCTATTTCTGCTTTTTTCGAGGGCAATAAAGCTTATTTTAGATAACTAACAGTAATATATAAAATTTAAATATACAACTTACTATATTTTAGTTTAATATAATTTTATTTGTATATAGTTTGCCATAACGTCTCCTAGTCGCGCTTCAAACGCACCGCAACCACGTGACCCTCTAGGTTGATGTCGCTGGCAATTTGTTTTGTACCGTGTTTTGGCCCAAGTTTCGCTACCATGTGTACATATACCTTGGAACTAACTCGAAGCCACTGTTTATCGCGTAGCGTGAAAGGTTAAATCGCTTGCCACTAGATGGCAGGGTCAAGCAGAGTAATTGCAAATAGCTAGGCTAGGTGGCGCTGGGTGTAGCCCGAAACAACCCATTCCCGTTTGAACCCGTCCCGTTTTGACCCATTCCCGAAACGACCTTCCCGTTTGAACCCGTCCCGTTTCAACCCATTCCCGAATCGCCCGTCCCTTTTAAACCTGTCCCGTTCCAACCCGCTCCCGAAACGCCATTCTTATATGAACCCGTAGCCGAAACACCCTTTACGTTTGAGCCCGTCCTGTCAAACTCCATTGGTATCTCACCCTCTTCGCGAAAAGTCTCCATCGTTCTAACCCTGGTTTGCGCGCGTTTCCTCTTTAAGAATGGGTTCCGAAATTTTGTTGATGCCATTAATGCAAAGGTGCCGGCGAGCTATTTAGTTATGTTGTGAACTAGTTTTTATCGCCAACGTGTTCTTAAAATATACATCACTTTCAGAAAAGCTCCAACGAAATATATTTCTACTTGAACCGCTCTCTTCAAGATAGTCCCCAAAATGTGGAACTATGAAACGCGACAACGTTGCCGCGAACACGATGTTGACAACTTTCTAAATGTTACTTCGAAACGGTGTTAGAAGGTACCAAAAATAAATAACGCTTAGGTTAGTGGCTCAGATGAGCACTTTCAAAGACACTAATAATATTGATGGCAATCATTTGATTCTTCGAGACAAACTGCGAAAACCAACGATCGCTTGTTCGCGCTAACAGTGTCACGCTCTGTACAATATTGAAGTCTTAGAATAACATAGGCGAGCACTTTGAGTAAACAAAAATTAGCATTGCTTTAGGTTTTATCATCTCGACGCTATTTTTAGGTTACCGAAAGCGCTTACGTACGTTCTTCTGAAACTTCCTTAGAGTGAAAGGGATATTTTGAAGATTGAGAAATCAGACAAGTTGACAGGCATATGATTGCGACTACATTTTTTTACGAGTTCAAGCACAGAACCTTTGCGCTCATAGGAAAAATTCATAAACCACAAAGTGCTATCACCTTTGTTGAGGAAGTCGAGCAGGAAAAGTGCATATCAGAAAGGCGACACTGCATTTTCTATAGTTCGCGGCTGTCCCCTGGCCCGCACGGCACCCCCATTTGCAAGCTGCTGCAAAGATATCCTTACCAAGGTTGATTAACGTAGAAGTTTGGGCTAGTTGGTATGCAGACATATTAAAAAAGGACAGCGTAAATACGATGGACAAAGTAAAAGGTAACCGATAGGACCCAGCGCTGTATCCTGTCGTTCGGTTACCTTTTACTTTTTCTCGTCTTTGCGTTGTTTTGTTTTTAATTATGTCTTGTCAAAGCCTCATCCCGTTTGATAAGATCGATGAAGCTGTTAATGTTCGGGTGAGCCCTCCCTGACACAGTTTTTATCTTACGGTGCCATGTCTCCAAGGTTGTTTCGGGAAATGAAGAAGTGAGGTGAGCAAGGAGGAAAGACATTGGACACTTGAACCTAACCAACTGTTAACGAACAATAAAAACGAACCGATCCAATTGATAACGAGGGATGGCCAAAACGGGAAGGTTTTTTCGGGATAAGGCAAAATGGGAAAGGATGAAACGAGAAGGTCGTTCTGAGCCGGGTCGAAACGGGAAGGTTCAAACGGGAAGGTTGAATTGGGAATGGGTCGAAACGGGAACCACCCGTGGCGCTAGGTACTGCCCAATTCATGTTCTACAAAAAAATATTTTTATTTCTTCAGCCCACCATTGCGCTTCCAGATCTTCGGGAACCTCTCCTTTACTCACATTACACATACTACAAGCACCACGTGAACATACACTGAGCACATACACTGCACATACAAACATCAATTCAACGGCACACTAACCCGAACGCTACACCCGAGCTCTGCTTTTCCGTCTTTTATACTGGTCGTTTTGAACGTACGGAATTTTTCGGTGACTGAATAAGCAATAAAAAATATTCCCAGCATGTTGATTTTTTTTTAGCAATGTCATACCTTTGACAGTATTTTGAATGACTCAAGGGATGAATCTCTTATTAAAAAGCGAACGCTCGATCATGCCGTAAGTGTGCAGTGAGTGGGCAGTTCAGCAGCAGCGCGGACACTATGCCTAACAGGCTGTTGTATTTCTTTGTTCAGATTCTGCTGCTGCCATATGAAACGACAATCTTCAGATCTGGGAACGATCTTCACTGCAAGATCACCGTCGGCAGCGTGCGTGAAGGTGTCACCATGACCAAGGGAAACCCGTCATCCTTCTGCAACTTCACGACGGTCAGTCCCACGCTCGACTACCGGATTTCCTGGGGCGCTGGTGGACCACGTGGGACATCTACGTCACCATCCAGGGCTATAGAAGCAAGCCATAGAGTAATATAGTAGAACGTAAAGAGTGGCCACTCGGACCCTATCGTGGCCCAGGAAGTAGGTTTCACGGCAGCCGCCAGGTGACGCCATGATGCCTAATTATTTATACATTTGTTATATTTGCACCGTTCATAAATTGTTCTATCTTAATTTAGAAGCTTTTAAAATTATTAGTAGCTTCGAAGGTTAGAGAAAAATATTCCAATGATTGCGATTTCCGCTTGGGCAAAACGCCGCCATAACAGCAGCCTGGGTGTTGGGCTCGGCGGCTCGGGCGGCCTGTCTGCTGTTCCTGTCGTCAAGTGGATTTCTCGGTGTTCACTTCGTGGAAAAGGTGAGCCATTTCAAAACACTATTACGAAACCACATGAGGAGTGTTTCACGGGTCTGTTGGGCGTCAGCGTCTTTCGGGCTCGCTGCTTTTTTCTGTTTCATCAGGTTTCATAGCGTGAAATGCAGCAGGGCAGAAGCGTCTGACGCTGCAAACACGTGCGCGTTGTCTTCAGTGACGCTGATTCCAGCTTTCACTTCTCAAACGCGCGCGCATTACATCCTCATGTAAAGCGTCGAGCTCTCTCTCGTAGTTGTTTCTTTCCTGGCACTTACGGTGAAATGGAGCTGTGCACACAGTTTCTGCTGGGGCCGAGAGTCGGTGACGCCAAAGAGAGATCTTGAGACGCTTCGCTTAATGTCGTGTGGTTTCATCATACTAGCACGGGTTTTTCGTTTTTTGCGTGAGGTTTTGTCCTTATTAATGTTGAAAGTACATGCCGCAGCAGCGTGCTTTTAATTTGATCTGGTCGAGAACAGCCAGCTCAGAGAAATGAAATGAGCAAGGCATCCGATCACCTGCGTAATTCGGTGCACCCTGCGCGCTGGAGTATGCTGGAGTACCATAGTGAACCATAGTATCATGAGGCGCCGAAGCATTGGTTTCACGTTGTCCGAGTTGGTGTATACTAACATGTAATTCATCTTTTTATTTAAGGGCGCTGTTCGTGCACCGTGGTTACCTCGTGATTTATACAGCACGAACTTGACCTTGTGTTTTGTATATTAGTACAGTTTATTGTGTGAGCTCCCTTTTCGCAGGCATATCGGAATCTCACGGCGCCAATTTTGTAAATTTTCTTCTGCAGCGCACGCCGTCGAAATGCCCAGCTACGGTAGCTACTGCTGCGTAGCGTGGTGCGGTAACAACGGAAGAACGTGCAAGAAACCGGGAACAATGTTTTTCCGGGTTCCACGGGACAGCAGGTAGCCATGGCTTCCATCTGTCTTTGTTCTAAAAACTTACTGGATGACTGTTCAGCTGTCAATGTGAAAGAACGGGAAGTTTGTTTCTTCAAAACTAGTTTCAAAGCTGTAGTAAGGGAAAAACGTGGGCGAGTTCTTTTGCATAGTGATGAATAAAACAGTGCAGGCGAGACGAAGGACCAGAGCTCTGGAGTACTCGCAGTACCAAGTTTTGCTCAAACTACACTAAGGTGGTTAAGTAACACAGTCACTTAGCAGCCGTAGAATTGTCATGTATTTCATTTTTCTTAAAACTGTACTTCGTAATCTCGCACATAGCCTGTACTTATGAGAAAATAATGTATAGGACACTACTGTGTGTTTGCCTTCACATCAGCACAGACGTAATACTTCACTGAATATATCATGAACAAAAATAGTTGTCATTGAAAATTTCTGCTGTTCTTTTTGTGACATCCTATAACTTCGAAGGAACAAATGAAATTATATATCTGTGATGAAGGGACAGAGGCATTCCTGTTAAACAGCGATGGCCTATGTATTAGCCGCCTCTGGCACTTTAATGTCCAAGTCATCTTCAGGCATTTATATACCTGTACTACAGGTCACAGGTCTAAGGCGTGTGTCGAGTACGCCAAGAGACATGACCTCATGGACACACCGGCGGCGCGCCTATATGCGAGCTACTACGTGTGCAGCGACCACTTTACTGTACACGACTTTATGAACCCTGGACGAACGAGGCTCACAAAAACAGCAGTGCCCAGTGTTCGTCCACAAGAACACTGGCAGTCTGTGATATGTCGTGGTAATGCTTTATTCACTTCCCGATGTATGCAAAATATATAAGTATAAAAACTTGGCTTACATGTAACTCTACTTTTACTGCTTCGTAGGCTCTGACATTACTCTTATTTCTATCTAGCATCTGTGGTATGGTCACGTTTAGGCGATCGTGTCATGTTTGCGCATCTGCATCACAATATCGTGTGTTCACTTAGTCTCAGTATCATTAGTTTGGAGCTTCCCTAGCTCCGAACCTTCCCATAATCTAGAAATGTTTTGTTTCAATGTCCAGAACGTGTTGACTGCTGTGTTACACCCCCAACACTGCTGCTGTCGTGTCCAACATTTTGTTAATTGCAGGTGACTTCATCTTGTTTCTAATAGTCAAATTTTTGCAGACCTCGTTGAGGCCAGCACCTCGCACGGCACGCCTTCGGACAGCCAGCCGGTCACCCTGTCCAGTGCAGCTCATGGTGAGGAAGCAACTCTGTTTGAAGCAACAACTTGTTTCTGATAACCAACTTCTTGCAGATCTCGCGGAGGCCAGCACCTCGCACGGCACGCCTTCGGACAGCCAGCCGGTCACCCTGTCCAGGGCAGCTCATGGTGTGGAAGCGACTCTGTTTGAAGCAACAACTTGTTTCTGATAACCAACTTCTTGCAGATCTCACGGAGGCCAGCACCTCGCATGGCACGCCTTCGGACAGTCAGCCAGTCACCCTGTCCTGGGCAGCTCACGGTGAGGAAGCGACTCTGTTTGAAGCAACAACTTGTTTCTGATAACCAACTTCTTGCAAATCTCATGCAGGCCAGTGCCTCGTACGGCACGCCTTCAGACCTCAGCCCAGTGACACTATTCTCCTCTGCCAGCTCTGAATCAGCCGAGGCTTGTAAGTGTCTAATTTTCTTTGCTTATGTGGATGCCTCTATGCTTTTCATCAGTAAGATTCTTCTGTGCAAATGGAAAGTTGGTATTGCTTCTGGATATCTTTAGTTAACAGGCATTAATGACCTAAAAGTTTAAGACTCATAAATATAAGGTGGTGTTGATTTTTCACATTATATAAATATAATGCAGAGTTGAGTGTACAAGCTCAACTCTATGGCCACATATATTGTTTCTCAGCTGGCTGATATTGTGTTTCTTGGTTCTAGCTATTTCACGCGCTTCCACGCCCAGTTTCCGCAAGTCAGCAGTGAGACCTAAGGACGTCATAAAGCGTCTTCAAGCCAAGGTCTCGCGCTACAGGAAGGCCATCACAAGACTGCGGAAGCAAGAGCAGAAGGCGCCTCAGACAGCTACAGAAGCCCTCGCCATGATTCGCCCTCATGCCACTGAGGAGGTATTCCAGCTGGTGTCAAGTCATGAGAAACTGAGGTCAAAGGGCAGGGGGAAAAGATTTCCACTGTGGCTAAAACAGTTTGCCTTGCACTTAAACTTTTGTAGGCCGCAAGCGTACCGATTTTTGTCCACACATTTCACTCTGCCTTCTTGGCGCTCCCTGAGAAGGGGACTGTGTAATATCAAAATGACACCCGGAATTATTCCAGGAATAATGTCGTCTATCTCGACCAAGACGCAGTCGTGGAATGAACGGGACCGAGTGTGTACCCTCGTCTTTGACGAGATGGTCCTAAAAAAGAACTTGGCCTATGATGTCATTCAGGATGTCGTTCAAGGATTTACGGACGATGGCATCGAACGCACTTCCACAATCGCAGACCGAGCCTTGGTTGTCCTACTCTCTGGTATTTCTAAGAGGGGGGTTCAGCCTGTCGCCTACACTATTGGGCATACATCGACGCCATCGACCGTACTTCGTAACTTGCTGACATCCCTGATCGAACAGCTAAAGGACCCCAGAATTACTGTAAAGGCTGTCATATGCGACCAAGGGGCCTTCAACGTCAGTTTGGCAAATCAGTTGGGTGTGTCGGTCAGTCAGCCATATTTTACTGTAAAAAATGAACGTGTCTACTTCATTTTCAACGTTCCACACCTGATAAAACAACTCGCAACAATGTGCAAGCGCACAGGCTTCACATCGAAAATGAAGTTGTGGATTGGTCGTACATAGCACAGTTATACCATTCAACACATGAGATGCGGCTTCGATTGGCACCAAAGCTGACTGACCGGCGCATTTACCAAAAGCCTTTTAATAACATGAAACTCAAACGGGCCACACAGGTTCTGAGCGCCTCGGTGTGCGTCGCACTGTTGTCTCTTGTGTACGCAAAAGAACTTCCAGAGGCAGCCATGTCTACGGCATACTTTTGCGATCGGATGGACAAGGTTTTTGACTGTTTAAACAGTTCGAGGTGCGAAAAAACAGAGCAAAAGTTGCGACATTGAATTCGGAAGGGAAATTCTGAGTTAGTTGAGTTCCTTGAGAAGCAGCTTCCTTGGATTGCAGCGTGGAGGTTTGAGGGGAGACGCCAGCCACAAACCATCATAGGCTGGCAAGTCACTATTAAAGCCATTCTGCTCCTCTCGGAAGATGTTTCTCATAAGATCCGCTTGAAAACATGTTTGGGCGTATTAGGCAGAAGCAAGGCTGCAATACAAATCCCAGTGTGTCTCAGTTCACTTCTGGGCTGAAGCACATTGGGATTCAGAAGCTTTTCAAGCTTTCAGAAAAGGGTAATGTTGAATACGACGGGTCTGGGCTCCTTCAGGAGTTATCGCCATTTTCGCTTCAAAGTGATTTGCTTGCAGACATTGTTGAATGTGTCCCGCCCACTGATCTCAATGACAATAGGTGAGCGGCGTTTGGCAACTTCCGGTTCCTTAGGAAATTTTGTTTAGCTGTTGACAAGCGACGTCGATGATTTGCAAGCCTGTCTAAGCATGGTTCTGAAAACTACAGTCTGGAGGTTTCAGAATTATGCTTGCACAGGCTTGCAGCTCATTGTCGTCACTTGTCAATGGTGAAACAAAATTTCCTAAGGAACCGGAAGTTGCCAAACGCCGCTCACCTATTGCTGGATCGCGTTTGCCCGCTCCGCGAATGATGTCACTGGCGGCCATCTTTAGGTCGAGTTATATCACCTCTAGCCAAGATACAGGTGCTGAAGCCACTTGGCAGCCACCATCATCCATCCATGGCAGACGGCGTTTTGGCAGTTGTGGTGGCAGGCTGCCATCAAAATAGCGTGGGTGATATTCCGTGATTGATTGAAATTGTTTGACGAAACATGTTTTTAAAACCCGGCGTGAACGGTAGCCCGTCTTTGAGGATCCGGTGAAATTTTCACGAAATCGCGCAACACCGGGGAAAAGCAGCACAGCACGCATCAAAAGTCGCATCGAAAGAAGCATCGAAAGCAGACGCCGGTACGTAGTCTGCTTTCGATGCGAGCTGCGCTGCTTTCCCCCGGTGCTGCGCTTTCGTAGAACTTTCGCCGGGTCCTCAAAGACGAGGCTACCGTTCACGCCGTGTTTCAAGAACCTGCTTCGTCGAACAACTTCAATCAAGCACGAAATGTCACCCACGGTACAGTGTACTAGATCTACGGCTATTTTATGGCAGCCTGCCGCCATTGCGTTGTCCGCCATATTACAATGAGGGCTAGAGATGATATAACTCGACCTAAAGATGGCCGACCGTGGCCGCATTCCGGTCCATAGGCAGAGCTGGTCAAACGCGATCCAGCAATTGTCATAGAGATGAGTGGTCCCGCCTGACAACTTTCCTCCGCTAGACAACATTGCGGAACTGGCGGCACATGACGACTAGCACATCATCGATGAATTTGCAACATACTATGTCGCGGGATTTTTGATAAAAATTTTTGCTGAGAAGACTGCGCCAGGTTGTTCATGTTCAGAATTGCTGAAGAATAAGCATGACACCATGTACCGTCCTCATCAGTATTTTACAATGCTTAAAGCGTACCACATCCCGGGCAAGCTTTTTGGAAACCTGACCGTGCCATCAGAAGCTGCCTTCAGATACATCCAGCAGCTTGAGTTGCACTTCCTTTCTGTCATTGAAAGAGTGGCACATCTTCGTAACGTCTGTGGTGTTTTGTATGCCAAACTCGTGGACGTTAGCAGTTTTATGTTTTGCACTAAGGAGTGGGTGCCATACGAAGTTTTTAAAGATGTTTTGCAGAGTACGTCTCTGCTGCCATATACGCTTTATTAAGCGGAATTTAGGCAGAGTTAGGCTCCAAACTTGCGTCTCTGGAGCACAACTGGTGAAGTTTAAAGGGTAGTATAAATTTAAACATGCGTTTGGCATTAATTTTGCATTTTATTACATATGTGTTACAGGTGCGAAGAAAGATTTTTTTTGTGCAGTGACAACCGAGTGTCAAGCATTTTTGGTGTTACTTTTTTAAGGCTGGGTCGCAGGCCACCGGGCTATATTAGTGAATGTCTAATTTCAAAATCATCTGTCTTTGTATTTTTAAGTATGGCCATGTTGAATGGGAGAGTTGTCATTTTTCTATTATGCATAGTACTGTCCATTGGTCACGCAACTTGGGTGTCATCGGGCCTTTGCTGGTCTTGTTCACGATTGCTGCTTTAGTTTGATGTGCAGCTTGTACATAGGCAAGAAGAGTCATATTGTTTGGACAAGAGCCGCGGGCTAGTCATGTTTTGAATTGCAATTTTATGTTGTGGGGACAATCTGCAGGTGTGGAATATACAAGGGTTTGTTTTTGCAAGATTGTTCCTTATGATAGATGCGACGGAATTTGTGGATAACAGATTGTTAAATAATGATTTGTTATGATAAGAGTCTTTTTGTGCCGTAATAAATTATACTAGAAGTTTTTGTGCGCTAACAAGGCAGGCATTTTACACGGCGAGCTACTAGGAGAATTTGTTTGTGTGGGCACACAAACAAATTTGTGTGGACTCTGAAGACTATACCACTACCCTGTGTGTGGACTATAGTCCGGAAAATACGGTACTTAACAGAACGGTGCACACTGCCCGCCGAGCATTTCCAGGTATAATTTGTAATGACCAGGTTGCAGGCCAGCAGTCGACCAGTCTTTACTAGCAACTGCAGAACCACTTGTTGTGTGTTTTTTTCTAGTGTGTTCGTGTTGAATGTTTCTTTATTGGTATAGATATTCGTATTGGGTAACCCGGCTTTGGTGTCAGTTGTGAACTTTTAGATGTTTCCTCCCTCAAACCTGTACAAAAATGGCTGATGAGGTTTTTCTGAAAAATATTCTTTGTAACACGTCCTGAAACAATTAAGTGCAAAAATAATTTTCACGGTCTTTTGTTTTTGTTTTTTATGTAAAGTAACTATTTTTTATGGTTATCTTCGTGGCCAAAATAAAAACTTTAATATTTTTTAATTGCTGCCTTCTGGTGTCCTTCTTTTCCTGTTCCGTGACATAGTTTTATATTTCATATTGGGATTGTACATGGTTACCTCGCTACCTGTCTGTCCTGAAATTGTAAATAAATTTAAACGTGCTTTTGAGTTGTTGAATACACAGCTCAAACGCCCAAGTAAATTCTAAATTAGCAACCGTAACCAAATTTAAAATTGTAATTAAACTTGAGGAATAAAACAAGAAGGACGGACAACCATAGTTGGAAGTTTGTGAGGTGTCCGTCCTTCTCGTTTTCTTCCTCAAGTTTAATTATCTTTTACCAACCCGCTCGTTCTGTCCTTAAAAGTGTAGTTAGTCACGACAGCCTAGGTGGCGCAAGCTACCGCACAATACAGTTGGAAGCACTAATATTAGTTACCTATTCATTTGACTACTAGTATTTTGTGACTCTATCCATGTTGAAAAACGAAACCGAAAGCATCCAAACGGAAGTCGAGAAAAATTTCACGGCGGCCGCTAGGAGCGCTGGTAGTCGAGTGGGCCGCTGGGGTCTATGGGAGTGGCCACTCTTTACGTTCTACTATATTACTCTATGAGCAAGCCGCATCAGCGACCTTGTCAGTGGGCAGTTCGGCAGCAGCGCGGACACTATGCCTAACAGGCTGTTGTATTTCTTTGTTCAGGTACGTCTTGAAGTTAATGAGTGCTTTTGTTATCGTTCCGACGACCGTTTCTTACTGCTGCTGCCCTGCCCACACTTTTTGTTGCCGTATGTCGAGACTTGTGTCTTTTGTTTTCTGTCATTGCTTCGCTGCGGTGACATAGAATCAAATCCTGGTCCCATGAGCGCCGAACAATTGTCTCAATTTACACAAATGCTACAACTTCTAAACGAACTTAACGCAAGGTCGCAAAGATTCGAGGCAGGCCAAACGACTATAATAGGTTCCATAGAAGAAATAAAGAAAAACCAAAAATCGATCGAAGAAAAGGTCACAGATATTGGGAAAAGGCTTACGACTGTTGAAAATAAGGCAGGCGCTTTAGAGAAAGACTTGCACGTACTAAAGCAAGGAAACGTCGACCAAAAGAAACTACATATCGTGCTACGATCAAGACTTGACGAAGTGGAAGACCAATCAAGGCGAAACAACCTTCTTTTCTACGGGGTACCCGATGAATCAGTAGAAACATGGGGTCAAGCTGAAGAAAAAATAAGAAAAGTTTTATCGGACTGTTTTGATGGGGGAAGAACTGACTCATCGTCGTCGTTTACTATCGAGCGTGCTCATAGGCTGGGTCAGTTTGCCGCAAACAAGTGCAGGCCGATCATCGTGAAGTTTGCTTTTTTTAAAACAAAGGAACAAGTGCTGCAATTTAGGGCGAAACTTAGACTTGTTAATATAAGCGTTGGTGAGGACTTTTCTTTTACGACACGTTTGGCGCGGCGAAACTTAATTGAGTTTGGTAAATCGCAAGGTTCAACTTTCAAACTTAACTATAACAAACTGTTCATGAACGACAAATGCTATATCTATGATCAGGAACTGGGCCGCGTCTCGGAACTAGCCCGTCCGCATGCCTCTCCTGATGCAGAGCGCCACGTTTCGAGACCTGAGGGTACAACTACCTCTGATTAGCAGTTATTGAGGGGCAGTGGTCATCATGATGCTCTACGTAACGTATCCGTCCTTTTTACTAACATACCAAGCCTAATAAAAAAGCGTGACGAATTATGTTCCATGATCGATACTTGTGACGCCAGCATTGTTGTCCTGACCGAGACATGGCTTTCAGCAAAGATAAGAGACGCAGAGTTGTTTCTTGGTCAAAATCACTTTAATACGTTTCGCCATGATAGGGAGCAACGAAGTGGCGGTGGTGTGTTAATCGGCGTTAGAGACTGCATCTCGTCATTCATCGTGGATATTAACAGTTCTTTTGAAATCATTTTTGTTTGTGCTACCATTCAACACCAAAGGATAATTCTAGGATGCTGTTATCGCCCGCCTTCATGTTCAGTTGACTTCGCTGATAAATTACATGACGTATTAAATACAGTTGTAACACGTTTTCCTAACACACCACTACTACTATTAGGTGATTTTAACTACCCAAACATTGTATGGGGATCGAGTTGTCCTTATCCCGATCCTTTTTCACTTGAGTGTGCTAATTTTTTGGGTGTTGCATCCGAATTTCATTTGTCTCAACTAGTCAACACGCCTACTAGAATAACGCCTACTACGTCAAATATTGTAGATCTCATTCTGACTACTGTGCCTAGTCTGATTGGTCCAATCTCTTATCTTCCTGGCTTTAGCGATCACTCCTTGCTACATTTTGTGCTGACTATTCCTTTAAATTGTGCTAGTAATAAGAAGAAATTGATTCGCGACTACAGCAAAGCGAAATTTGATTCTATTAACGATGATTTGTGTTCTTTCTTAGATATATACTTTGAAAGGTTTTCGGAGCGCTCCGTTGAGACAAACTAGTCAATTTTTAAAGAAATGATTAACACACTTACTGAAAAGTATATTCCTTTAAAAACTATCATTGTTAATGCCAGTTCACCATGGTTTAACAGAGTACTCCTCAGACTTTCTAACAAAAAGAAACGCCTATTTAGAGCCGCCAAAGGTACGCTCTGTCCTGTTCGCTGGCAGAAATACGCAGACGCTGCTGCGTGTTATAAGAGTGCGATTAGTGATGCGAGGTCTAGGTTCTTTAACCAAGTCCCGCCATCTATGCTTCAAAATAACCCTCGTCAATTTTGGCATGTTATGTCCTGCCGTGATAGGCAGTCTGTTATTTCGCTTAAAGACGGTGATAGCTCTGCTCAGGTCGATTAATCTTTATGTGCCTCTATTTTTAACGAAGTTTTCACTAAATCTTTTTCTGACCCTATCAGCAACACTGATCCGTCTTATTGTGCAAGCAATTTTTCATTAATGGATCATGTCATCATTAATCCCGATGGTGTTTCAAACATTATAAATGGCCTTAAGTTGTCTTCAGCTACTGGCACAGATGATATCAACTCCAAATTTCTCAAAGCAACTAATCAGTACTCTTCCCTCATACTCGCGAGAATATTTCAACAGTCACTTGATATCGGGGTTCTACCAAATGACTGGAAAATCGGGAAAGTAATTCCTCTCCACAAGGCTGGTGACAAGCACTCCCCATACAACTACAGGCCTATCTCACTAACCAGCATTCCTTGTAAAGTCTTCGAGCACATCATATACACGCAACTTGTTAACTTCCTTGAATCTAACTCCTTCTTCACCTCAGCTCAACATGGTTTCAGGAAAATGTTCTCATGTGAAACACAGCTACTTTCCATTACTAATGATTTTCATGTTGCTTTTGATCAGGGATCTCAGGTGGACTGCATATTTCTCGATTTTTCAAAAGCTTTCGATAAGGTATCCCATAGACTTCTACTCCACAAATTAAGCAAACTTAACATCGACCCTAACGTGTTTAATTGGCTGATAGCATTCTTAACGAATCGTTCACAATTTGTAACCAGTAACGGCGTTAACTCTACCCTCACATCTGTTTCTTCTGGAGTACCTCAAGGGTCTGTTTTAGGTCCATTACTTTTCCTGATTTACATTAACGACCTGCCCAATATTGTATCCTCCTCTGTAAGACTATTTGCTGACGATTGTGCCGTCTACCGTATAATATCTAATGACTCGGATTCCCGACATTTACAGCATGACTTGGATTCTATTTTGAAATGGTGCGAGCTTTGGTCAATGGAACTTAACATTAAAAAATGTAAATTAATGCGCGTAACCCGTAAAGTTTCTTTTCCTACTACTTACAAACTGAATAACATACCATTAGAACCTGTTGACTCTTACAAGTATCTGGGCGTAATCCTTAGCTCTGATCTTTCCTGGAATCTGCATGCTACTTACGTGACTAATAACGCTAACCGCATGCTTGGTTATCTTAAACGGAACTTTTTTCTGGCCCCTTCTTCCTTAAAGCTTTTTCTTTATAAAACTCTAGTACGCACTAAACTTGAATATGCAGCTTCCATCTGGGATCCCGATACGACCAACCTTAGTGACCTAATCGAATCCATTCAGAATAAATCCGCACGTTTTATACTGACTAATTATAACCGTACCGCAAGTGTGACATCAATGAAGAACATTTTACTTTTACCCAGCCTCTCACATCGCCGTAAAATTTCTAGCATTTGTCTTTTTCACAAAATATTCCACCACAACCCGGTACTCAGAAAACAGCTATTAACCCCACCATCCTTCGTTTCAGCACGTCTAGATCATCAGCACAAAGTAGGAGTTCCATCTTGCCGTTATAACAAATATTTTAACTCATTCATCCCGAGGGTTACAAAAGAATGGAACCAGTTACCTCCATCCCTTGCATCTATTGTTGATTGTGACCTTTTTCGCACAAGTGTTAGTAACAATGTTTTTCCTATTACTTAACTCATGTATCACTGTTGTTTCATGCTGTTTTTATTTTGTTTGTTTATCCCACTCCCCTCTGTAATGCCTCTGGCCCTGAGGATAAAATAAATAAATAAATAAATAAATAAAATATTTGAAATCCAATAAATCAAGCCGCTCCAATGCGGTTCGAAGCCATGAGTTTGTTTCCCCGCGCGGCACGTCGTAGCCTCTATTTCTATTGTAGTGTTTGTTTTTCTATTTGTGCTGTTCGCGCAAGGCTGCAATTGCCGTCTTGAATTAATCTCTGTAGAGCGGATATTCACTCAGCTGGAAGTGATGCTTCACGGGCTGAGAGATCGCTTTTCGATCAACTTGAATGCAGTCAAAGCCGCGACTTGCGGCAGGTGTTAAGTGTACGGAGCTACGCCGTGGCGAGCTCGAAAACTTCTTGCGAGCATCCCAGCGCGCCACTTTGAGGGCAGTTTCTCCAGGGACCGTAGTATATTTAAACAGCGAAATAAAGGGTAGCTTTTTTTTTCGATTTTACCTACTATTTTTTTTTTTCATGCTAAAATTCCACACTGTAAATATACCTACTTTCCGTCATGATTTCGTACTGTTCAGTCCTTTCCCCAGAGCGCAATCGCTCTCGGGCACGAGACAACCGAGAGTCACATTGGCCACTGTACGATAGGAGCTTACTGTTCAGACCAGCGTTCCAACATGACTATCCGCACGTCGATCGATTGCACCTAACCCCTCAAGTGGTATTAAACTTTTTAATGTAAAGCGGAATGTCAACCTGCAACACCCCACCCCGTCCGATCACGGCCCGACCAGCGGCATCAATGCCCGACAGTTTACGTCATCTCATCTTGTTGTTACACCACTGATACGCGAACACACGGTCACATCGGCGATAATTCCAGTCTTCTGTTCACAACCCACAACACTGCCATCAGGATGTTGCTGCTATGTTGCTGGCACGCACAAATACAGAACCACGTTGAACGCCGGTCGCACTCGGCATCGGAAAACAGAACCGAACTCAGCAAGAAAGGCGCCCAGGCAGCCGGCAGCAAAACCTGCCTGTCTTGGACGCAGTTCCTGCGATTTCCATAACGTCGAGAACGTCGACACAGTTCCGCGTGGTTTCGCTGGTTTCGCTACTGTAGTTCCGCGTGAGCCCCGCAATTCGGAGACGGCCATCTTTCCCAGTGTACGTGGCGCTGCTGGCACTGCTCCGGAACTTCGCCGTTTCTAGCGGCTTCGTTTGCTCGTTTCATAAAATTAGTGATAAAAACGTCAATGCAACCGAAATGCTCTGCACGTTTGGACTAGAAGACGGAATTACAGGCGGCCTTCGCTGCCGCTGAAGCTCAATCAACTCAACCGCATTTATTAAACAACGTGCGCGACCTGCTCGAAAACGAAACCGAAAGAAGTTGAGTAGGGAGGGCGAAAGCTTTCTCCAGTCTGCCTGGAGAAGGAGGAAAATGTCTCGTTCCTCCCTCCTTCTCGTGTCCGCTTGGGGGCGCGTCAGTAGAAGGGAGGAAGACGCGCCGTTGCTACTTTTTTCCTCCATTTTTTTTTAGAGTGTAGGCCGGGTCAGCCCTGACACCCCTGGTATATAATAACTATAGGTCTTCTGCACCAAAACGTCACGTCATAGAATGAAGTTATGGTGTTACGTAATGCGACCTGACACCACGTCACTTGGTCGCGTCACGTCAGGTGACACCAGGACGTGACATCATTATGTCAAGTCACGTCACGCCATGATGTCAGGTGACACAGTGACACAACATCACGTCACGTGACTCCGTACCGTCATGGGACACCATTTCGGCAAGTGATACGGTGACGCCACATGTTACTATAACGGTACATGGCAATGTGTCGTCAGGAGATATCGTGACGTAACATTGGGACATTACATCACTTGACATTGTGATGTCACGTAACGCTGTGACGGTATCCAAGAGACAACCAATTTTCTTTCTTTTTTTTCTTTCACTTTCTGCATTTCTTTCTTTTCTCTTTCTGCCTTCTTCTATCCCAAAATCTAGTCCCATTTTTTTTTCCAAAATACTGTTTGAAAATTTAAAAAAAAAAAAATTATTTTGATCCTCCCGTTTATCGAAAAAAAAGCCTTCATAAAGGTATTATTACATCGAACAACAATGCAAGGTCCAGCAGGTATATTCTAGGTTGCTTTGTACATCGGCTTCTGGGAGATATAGTGCGTGATAAATTTAAATACAATATGATGATTACAGTGGTATTCTGGCTTAGTGTCTAGTGGGCTAGCGACGACAGCGACTCGTCCCTCCACAACCTACCCCGAAACGCAGGATTGGAGTCGTGTTGACGTTTTTCAATCTCTTTGGAGTAGCCATCAATGTAGTCTCGGTTGAAATCTGCCTCTATTGTGTCCTCATGTTCCTTAATCCGATCCCTATGAAGCAAAGAAAAAACAAAAGAACACTTATTTTGAAATATACTTTCAACAATTGCATCGTACGAGAAGGGTTAGCATCACACTTGTCGTCTTAATGAAGAATTCGACTTTGGAAGGAACTCACAATGGGCTCAGAACCTTTTATCACCCAATTGTTCAAGGTGTTGTATCGTTCTGGCTGACGGTAAGTCAAAGGCTCTGTTAGATATCGCCCTCAAACTCTAGTGGCGTCCATTCCCCCCACCGCTGATATCGGATGTAGCCCGAAACAACCCATTCCCGTTTGAATTCGTCCCATTTCGACCCATTCCCGACTTGACCTTCCCGTTTGAATCCGTCCCGTTTCGACCCATTCCCGAATTGACCTTCCCGTTTGAACCCGTCCCGTTTCGACCCATTCTCGAAACGACCTTCCCGTTTGAACCCGTCCCGTTTCGTCCCATTCCCGAAACGCCCGGCTCATTTGAACCCGTCCGTTTCAACCGATACTCAAAATACCCTTTGCGTTTAACCCGTCCATTTCTAACCCATTGTATAAGACCCTGCGCATCACAACCTTTTCGCGAAAAGTTTAATCGTTCTAACCCTGGTCTGCGCACCTTTTCTGCTTAAGAATAAATGTTCTGAAATATTATTGCGTGCCAATGTTTTCTAAAAATATGCACCTCTTTCAGACAAGCTTCGAAGTAATATATTATTCTTACTTCGACCACTTAAAGTGTTTTTTGCTTTTTTTGACTCGAAGATGATCCCCATAACGTGCAACCGCGAAACGGTCTATGTACACTCTGCGACACCGTTACTGCAAAGACGACCGTGTCGCTTTTTTAAATTTTACTTCGAAATGGTATTAGCAGGCACCAAATTTTAGGGCTTAGGGTACTTGCTCAGATGAGCACTTCCAAAGCCAGTGATAGTTTTTAAAGCAGCCTTTTAATTCTATTATATAAACAGCAGCACGCCCGATCGCTTGTTCGCGCTGCGTACAATAATAAAGCCTCGCATACACAAGCCCATTGGGTAAGCTAAAATTAGCATCCCCATCGCGACGCTATTTTTAGGGTACCCAAAGTGCTTGCGTACGTTATTCTAAAACCTCATATTAGTGATCTTGATAATTTGGAGAGCGATAAATCAGGCAGAGGGACAGGCATATGATTGCAACTTTATTTTCTTTTACAATTTCAAACACTGAATATTCGCGCACACAGGAAAACATCTTAGACCGGAAAATGCATTCACCTTGTTGAGAAAGTCAAACACGAGGAAAGTCGTGCCATCAGAAAGGCGATACTCCAGTTCTGATAGTTTGCGGTCCTTGCTGACCCACTTGTGCCCCCTGGCCCGCACGGCACCACTATTTACGAGCTTCTGCAAGGATACCCTTGTCAAAGTCTCATCCCGTATGATCAAATCGATGATGGTGTAAATGTTCAGGTGAGCCCTCCCTGACACCGCGTTTATCTTACGGTGTCATGTCTCCAAGGTTGTTTCGGGAGAGGGAGAAGTGAGGTCAGCAAGGAGGACAGACATTGGATACTTGAACCTAATCGACTGTTAACGAACTATACAAACGAACCGACCCAACTGATAACAAACGATGGCCGAAGCGGGAAGGTTGTTTCGGGATAGGGCGAAATGGGAAATATGAAACAAGAAGGTCGTTTTGAGCCGGGTCCAAACGGGAAGGTACAAACGGGAAGGTTAAGATGGGAATTGGTCGAAACGGGAACCATCCCTGATTTCTATAACAGTTTGCTGGATCGCGTATCCCCGCTTAGTCGCTGCAGCGCAAGTTCTGCCACCGGAAGTTCCGAATCGGTCATATTGGGCCTGCGTAAAGTCAGCCGGGTGAAGCGTTGCAGAGGCTGGGCGGCGGCGTGCTGAAAGAAACATTTTCTGCTCGTTCGCCGTCATCCGCCCGAATATTTTTTAACCCTGTATAAACGATTGTACCTGCCCTTGAGAATCCGCGGAATTTTTTATGAAAGCCAAGCACCTCAGGAAAAAAGGACAACTCGTTGAACGCAGCACCCGCGGCCAGGCGTCGTGTTCTGAGAACATGCCTAGAAGCGCCGAAGTGTCTGCGTCTCTGTTCCTTCGCATGCTCGGATACGGATCAAGAATCGACTGTTTATACAGGGTTTTCGAAAACTTCTTCGGCGAATGACAACTAACAAGCAGAAAACGTGTCTTTCCGCACGCAGCAACCCAGCCTCTGCAAAGCTTACCCGGCTGACTTTTTGCGGGCACAAGATGGCCGATTCGGAACTTAATGTGACTACACTTGCGCTGCAACAACCAAGCGTGGATGCGCGATCAAGTAAATAGGCCTTTCCTTAAAATCCCAGGAGACCTTGTAACGAGGGAAATTGTGGGGATGTTTGGATGTACGGTCGTGCCAGCACGAACGCTTCGTATACATCCTGGTAGCGGCACAATTCATTCTTTCTTATCATTAGGAACTCAAAACACACCAAACGATTAGGTGAACGAAAAAGAAGGTAAGCACATAATCTTTTTTGCTTTTCTTCCGACTTCTCTGCGTTCTGAAATCAATAACTGTTAAACCAACGTCTCCTTTGTCTTCTCTTCTTGAGTAATTTAACGTGCCGTAGATCTGAAGTCACAGTGCGTAAAACAGACGTTGGGGGCACCACATATTTCCGGAAAGGTCTAGTATTGGGGAGGGGATCGAACTGTCACGCCTCTAGCGCTACGCTTCAGCAGTGTGGGCAACAAATCGAATTTTATTATTTGTTGTTCAGCAGAGAAATTGAAGATGACGATTCCAAGGCCGCTCCTCGTGCGACCAAAGCACTGGTCAGATCAAAGCGCTCGTGCCCAGACCTTGCTATACTCCGCTTCACCTGATGTTGTACCGCAGAGAAGGCTAGAAGCGCGAACGCATAGTGTTGGGAGCTGCTCATAACGCACGAGAGCTTGTGCTGCCGAGATGTGCCCTATACTTCGTCTCACCCTAGCATGGACTAACCGCGAAGGCTGTGCTAGCTCAAGCGGCCAGCCTTGACTCCCTTGACTAGAGCACTTGCTGCACGAGCGCTCGTGCAGCCGCCGCGGCTTCATTCAAAGCGACTAGCTCGAGCTTTTAGCACGCGCGGCTAACAATAGTCCATACTAAGGTGAGACGAAGTATAGACCTTTCCAAAAACGAGCTTGTGGCCGGTGCCATTTTGAGCGTTCGTGCGTATGGCGCGTACTTTGCTCGCTTTCCGAAGCGACGAACACGCACGTGCTGGGCTGTGAAGATCGCACGCTGGACTGTGATTTTGTAAACATTGGAAAGGTCTATAGAGCAAGGAGCTTGCGCTTGTAGCCATTCCTGCAGCACATCATAAGGTGAAACAGAGTATAGGCGAGGTTCAATCTCTTTGTTGTGATGTGTTAGTAAGCACCGGGCTGTGGGGACGACAAGCTCGATGAAGCACTCCTTATTGTTCGATCTCCTGTACAATAGATGAGGGCCCTGACACTTCCCGACACACACACACTTTTTCTTTTTAATTCGAAAGAATTAAATGGCTCATGGAGAGATCCGGCGTTATCTGAGCTGAAGCCGACGTTATCGTTGTGTGTAGCAGCGATAAACTGGACCTAAATTCCCATTGACTGCGACGTGTCATCTGGCCCCTTAGCAACGATGACGCCGTTGCTATGGAGCCAGCCGAACAGTTGGCGGCGCAGCGCAAAGAGTAAAAACACGTCAAAACAGAGTAAATTTTTGGGTCTGAAAAGAAAATCTCGTACATTTCGGTCTGGGTGGGAATCCAGCCCGGGCATCCGGGGTGCGAGACGGACACGCTTCCCCGACGCCACGGCGGCTCCACGGTTCGGGCTGACTAAAGCTGTGCCTAGTGCGTGCGTCATGCTTTCGCATTCCCACACGTAAGCAGTCTTAAGTGTCTCTGCCGATTTTTCTTCTTCGCTCTGTGCGAGCCTCATCTTGCACAACACCCTATGCGGTGCAAATTCACGTTCCACAAAATTATTTTTTCTAAGAGCGCTCGAGATATTTGAGCGCAGTCAACACTTAAAAGACACGGAAACACATACACAGTCTAAAAGCGAAAAGCTTTGAATGAGCCGGCAGTTGAGCCAGCGCAAAAAGCTGGCAAACGCTGCGATGTTGCAGATTCGGCTTGGCTCGATTGGCCTTCAGCTCGCACCGAGTGCAGTGCAGTTCTCGCCGATAAGATGGACGCTTTACCATCAGGTTATGTTAAAACGCACGCATACCTTCGTTGTTTCTTTCTGTACGCGTTAGTCAGCTGAGGTTCATTGAAGTTCGAACGCTTATATTCGCATTCGCTTCAAGAACAGTAGTAAAACAAAAGTCAGATTCCTCGCGGAACAATATTATTTACCCCCTTAATGAATCGAATTAAGATGTACTATATAGGCGCATTTTAGATTAGCTTGACTTTATTTTATCAATACGTACACATTTCAAACGCCAAAAACATGTTTGTTTTTTCCTCTAACAATAAAGTCTTGTAAGAACTACTACGCGCATCGCCTGAAAAATGCGGACAGTTTCCTTATATATATATATATATATATATATATATATATATATATATATATATATATATATATATATCAGGCACGTAGCCAGGTTTTTGTTTGGGGGGGGGGGGGGGCCGCAATGACAAAATGCTGTATGAGAAGGAGGGGGGAGAGGAGGTCCCAGCAAAATGGAAGATTTCGGGGGGGGGGGGGGGGGGGGGGGGCCCGGGCCCCATGGGCCTCCCCCCTGGATACGTGCCTGATATATATATGACAACGTGTATAACGTTGGATCGACAGACGGTGGCCAATCAACTCGTCCTTTGCACAAAAAGAAAACTTTTTTTCAGCCTTTCCACTTTGGTGAAGAAGGAAGACCAGCGAAGCTGTACTGTGGTGGGAATGAAGTAATGGCCGGCCGCAAGTCGGCAAGCCAGAGTGAAAAGGCTGGAAAGGTTGCCGCCATCTATAGACACTTTACAAAAAAACAGCGCCATCTGTTGAACGCAGCGGCAATCAGCGTCAGCCGCCATCTTGCAGGGTTGGCGGCGGCAGCGCCGATACGGCATTCCACTTGGAGAGACGCGATGTAAACAAACATAGCACCGACAAGCCGGAAACTCCGAAGTGGACGCCAAAAAGTCCCCTACGACCACTAGCCGACGCCAGCATTGATTGCATTCCCCTCGGAGATACGCGACATCAAGAAACAGCACCGATGAGCTGAAAACGCCGAAGCGGACAGCAAAAAATTCGGTGAGACCGCTGGCCGACGCGATTACTTCAATGACATTTCCGTCCGAGAGACGCGACGTCAAGAAACTGCGCCGCATGACGAAAACGCCAAAGCGGACGCCAAAAAAGTCCCTTACGACCGTTAGCCGACGCGAGCAATTCGACGACATTCCCCTCAGAGAGACGCGACGTCAAGAAACAGCGCCGAGAAGCCGAAAACGCCGTAGCGGACTCCAAAAAGTCGCCTACGACCGCCGCCGACGCGAGCACTTCAACGATATTCCCTTCGGAGAGACGCGACGTCAAGAAACAGCGCCGACAACCTGAAAACGCCAAAGCGGACGCTAAAATGTCCCCTACGACCGGTAGCCGACGCGAGCACTTCGACGAAATTCCCCTCAGAGAGACGCAACGTCAAGAAACAGCGCCGACAACCCGAAAACGCTAAAGCGGAAGCTAAAAGGTCCCCTACGACCGGTAGCCGACGCGAGCACTTCGACGACATTCCCCTCAGAGAGACGCGATGTCAAGAAACAGCGCCGACAACCCGAAAACGCCAAAGCGGACGCTAAAATGTCCCCTACGACCGGTAGCCGACGCGAGCACTTCGACGAAATTCCCCTCAGAGAGACGCGACGTCAAGAAACAGCGCCGACAACCCGAAAACGCCGATGCGGACGCCAAAAAGCCCCCTACGACCGCTAGCCGGCGCCAGCACTTGGACTACATTCCCTTCAGAGAGACGCGACGTGAGGAAAGAGCGCCGACAAGCCGATAACGCCGATGCGGATGCCAAGAAAGCCCCCTACGACAGGTAGCCGACGCGAGCATTTCGACAACATTCACCTCAGAGAGACGCGACGTCAAGAAACAGCGCCGACAACCCGAAAACGCCCAAGCGGACGCTAAAATGTCCCCTACGACCGGTAGCCGACGCGGGCACCTCAACGAAATTTACCTCGGAGTAACACGAAGCAGACGTTGGTAAGGTCGCACAGAACGGAAACACCGACCACGCCATGCAGGAGCGAGGTAAATAAGTGTCGTTGGAGAGAGCAGCACCTACAGCCGCACGCGCGTCCGGGCGTCCGGAACAACGGGAACAACCCTGCAAGATGGTGTCGGCCGCCCAATGTTGCCGCACTCGTTTAGCGGATTTTCACCGTTGCCAGATATTTTGAAAGGGGTCTATAAGCGACGGTGACAACCAGGCAACCGGCAAGCCGGTTTTCTGGTTGCCACCGTCGCTCATAGATCGCGGTAGCTGTCCGGAGTGTTGTGTCGACATTTATTTGCTGACGTACACGATCCTGAGAAAACTAGCCCTTAAAAGCTCCGCTATAAAAAAGAGCACTTATATAGGGTGGCTACGGTGGATCTAACGCTGCAAAAACGTGTCGGAAAAACGAGCAGAACACAGAGTGTGTCGTTTACTCCCCGCACCTTTCTGGAGATGGCGCCATAAGTTACATCCATCGCTAACTCGGTCCTCTTTGACAAGTTTGTCGGTCTCGCATTTTACGCCTTCAAATTTCTCAAAGTAAATTAACTAACCACTTGAATGCACACTCGGTGAAAATTTGAGCTTTCTATCTGCGAGCGCCGATGTCTCGCAGCTCGTTTTACAGCGTAGGGCTTACCGGAGGCGCACCTTATAAACTTCTAAGCAACGTAAGTAAAGTAAGGTGTATGCCTCGGCTCGTGCCCCAGACCGTTCAAGGATCATTGAGCTTGGGTTCATATATATGCACTGTCTTTAGTAAGACTTTGATTAGATAAAGTAATGATAGATAACGGAAACCGTTTTTCCTTCTTCCGCATCCACTGCGCAGTTAAATCTTACCTGATGAAGTCCAGCAGAACGTTGCGTAATCTCCGCATGGACCCTGTCCTCGTGAAGGGAAGGCTGGCTTCCAATCTACTCAACCAGTGCGGCTTTGATTCAATAAGCGTGCCGCTATGAAAGAGCTCCACGAAAGCCGTGACGTGTTTTGTTAGGTGCTCGCGCTTGGGATTGCCCAAAGCGTATCTGGTTCCAAACAAGAGTGCGCAGGAGACGTTGATAACACTTGGGAAAATGAAATCGAGAACAGGAATTGAACGTCCTTTGGCCGCTTCTATCTGGTTGACCAGGATCAACAATTCCTCCTGAAACGTATAAAAAAGAACGAATATCTTGTTGCGTGTACCTACGTCTTTACAAATATTGTTAGCATTATACTATTGAGGTTTCGATCAATAATCACAGCTTACAATCCCGAGAGAACAGCACCCCGCACTGTACTGCAGAAAGATCAATTCAGCAAGCTACGTCGAGGCGGAAAACGTTACACCGGCGCCTTGGTTTCATAAAACAAGATGAATTTCATGTTTATTCTTGAGAAAAAAATGTTTCTTATGTCAGTGAGGAAAAATCGCCGCCCATTTAGATGGAATAACACAATAAATATATGCGAACGGCCAGGCATACGTTTTACAGAGGGAAAGGGCGAAGCGGGTGCAAGCAGCAACTAGGCGTGAAAAAAACTCAACTCTTCTTTTTACTTTTATTTGTGAAAAAAAGGGGGGGGGGGAGAGAGAGCCGAAGCCTATAGCCCCCCCCCCCCTCCCCCCTGGCTATGCCGCTGTCAGAAAACATCTAGAACAAGAGCTATTGTCAAGAAGTAATTACATGACTTCTTGACAATAGCAATATGACGCCTCATTTACGATCTATATGCGATATGGTTAGCAAGGCCAAGTGATCGCCGCGGTTTCTTTTTATGCCTAGCTATTTAGCACGTGGAATGCTTTCAGCGCGTTAGAGCGCCAACGAACGATCGACAGTTTTGCTTTTATTATTTTGTTTTCGCACCCGATAGGCCTTCATTCATGCTACGAACAGACTGGATTATAAGTTTGGGGTCAAGAGGTACATGGCCATGTAAAGCGGAATATCGTCTCTAAGTGTCACTCTGTCTGAGCCACGGTGTAGGAAGGGTCTGAGCTTTTTCAACATTTTGCTTTTCTTGAGAAAAAAAAATCTTTCCTTCCTTTTCACACATTTAGAGGAGGTAACTAAAATGGAGGAACAAGCACAAACTCTCATAAAGATTTTTTTTTTTGGCTTTTCCGTTTGTGTTTACTTTTCTGAGGGCTCTATTACCAGTCCACTAGTTCATACTTTATTTATCTTCTTTGTCTCCCAAAAGTCCGGTTTCCCCCTTTTCCATTCGGTACGATCAAACAAAGGACACTTTCCTCATTTGCATTACACAGAACGGCGGCCGCGCCGAATCCTCCCCTGGTGGAGTGGTTTATTTGGCGACGCCTCTCCCACCAGCCGGCTCCTCTCGCCGCCAGAGCACGAGATCAGGCGACGCCTCGAAATGCGGTGCGGTGGACGGTGTCGCGGTTGCGAAGAAGTTACCGCGGCCGCCGTAACGCGTGTTTTTTCGCGGTTTTTCGTTGTCGTCATTTTCAATGTATTCTCGGGAAGTGTCCTGTATTTAGTACGTTTGTAGGGGACGACCGTGTTATCTCCGCTTTATACTTTATTTCCCTTATTCTATTACGAACATCACATCTTAAATGTCAACCGCATTTTCTTCGCTCGCGCAAACATACTTTTGTTACAAACGGACGCGAGAATTGTGGTCCACGTGGCGCACTTCGTGTTTCGCAATCTTAACCGCAAAACTGCATTTTGGAATTTTGTGTCTTTCTTTACACTTTAAGGTCTTCCATCGTAACGAACTAACCGGAGATTTTCCCACTTCTAAATATCATTCTTATCCCACGTGAAAATGTAGGGCTTGAAGCGTGCAAAGTTTTCATGACTACAGTGTTGCTTCCATCGTGGCTCCGAACAAGTTATTTTCCCGTTCATTAAACAAGCATTGCGACTGTCTATTTCTACAGGTGCCATATGAAATGACCTGCAGTACGTACTGAATAGATTGATTACGGTCACCGACGAGGTGATAACGGCGAGGCCTCCAGCACACACTGGTTGCCTTCCGGCGTGCTTTGGCTGCGCGTGCACGCTCGAGGTTCACGAAACGCTGAAGCGTTATCGAAGGCGGACAACTCGTGCTGGAGGCGGGGCAACTGAAACCCCTCCCTGCCGTTCTCATTCTGCCATTGACTATACAATAAATGACTCATTATACCTACCCTAATGTGCTCCTCCATCGGTGCCTTTCCGAAACCCAGATCTCGAAGCACGCGAAGACTGAAATTTCTATTTATTGTCCACGCTTCGCCGTTGAGATTTGCCATGCCTTAAAGAAAGCACAAGCGCCACATTTGTAGTTTCGATACCCAATTGATAACTTTTTATGTGATTTAGAATGTGCATATCACTACACTTCATTGCCCGACTCTTATGCGATTTGACTAGTTGTATGCAAGGCAGGCTCTGATATGAATTTTTTTAATTCAATTTATTATATAAGAAATACCTTGGGAGCATTCATATGATCGTGTGCATTGTTTCCACATGACGTCATATCCCTACAGGGGGCAGGGCGCTATGGCACGGGTACGTGCCGAGCAACGTCACTAAAACCCTCAGTTGAGAAACTCACCCTTGAAACCTGGGCCGCTGGCGCCCACCGAGACCGAGCTAAATACGATAACAGCGCCACCTTTTAGCGACGAGTAGAAACATGAAGGTTGCTTTACATAGCTACTGCGAGATGGCCCTGCGAGATGGCCCTGCGAGATGGCGCCACCGGCCCTTGCCCGACTCGACGTGCAGCCGTGCAGATCCCGGAGTGGACGCTGCGGGAGAAATGGCGGCGTTGCGATCGCCATTAGCTCGGTTCTCGAGTACAGATCGGAGCCACTTTTTAAAAGCAAGCTCTATGGCAGTTTCCCAACGGAGGGGCTCTAGTAACGTTGGTGCCGAGTTATGCTGGTGGCCATGTTTGATTGCAGAGGTTGCTCATTCGTGCTGTTTGCCTCGAGATCGACCTAGAAGGGGCGCCACCGTCGCGCCATCATCATCAACATAGGCTCTTCGTTTTCTCGCTCGGGGAGCTGTAGAAGTTTGCGTTTATTTTGCCGCATGGTATCGTTGGGGAAACAATTTTGGCGGAAAATGGTGCCGTAGCGTTCGGTGCTTCAGTTCGAATTGCGTGGTGAGTAGGCGGCCGAAATTTAAACAGTCGCTTGTGTGTGTACCTGCGGCGTCGTCTGCTGCAGTGTGAACGCACGTCAAGGCCAGTCTGAGCAAGAGACTTCAAATGACATCAAGCGACACTGCAACGGCATATCAAGTGAAAGGTGGGTGCTCTCCTCTCCTTTCACTTCGCCGGGAAGGGCTCTGCTCCCCCTCCCCCTCCCCCTCCCCTCCCCCCCCCCCCCCCCCCCCCCGCCACCGTAGTCGGCGCCTATGGATCTACTTCCAATCTTGAGTTAAGCTGTAATTCTTCCGGGAATTGATTGAGCCGTTGCCTACACTCTGTCTGCTTAGAACACAAGTGCTAGTTCGATGAAGCAAAGAGGAGTGCGGTTAGTTTGAAAGAAAACTTAAGCACTAGCGCATTGCGATGTTGATTCGTTCTCGTTTTCTACTTCTGAAGAGGTTGAACTGCGCATAATAGAACTCACGAGTCCGTACCCATGGTTCCCCGTGTCACTTCATAAAGGATGCTTTCTCGAGGACGGCTCAGTTCACCTTCTGCGCAGTAGAACTGCTTTATGGAAGCCAAGTCGTTCAGGATCACCACATTTGCCGCGCCCAACTTCATGCTGCAGAAAGAACGTTTTATCAATTCCATAACGAAGGATCATTCCTACTCCCTTTGCAAACACAGAAATTATTACGCAACTATGGTTACTGAAAACTTCGAAAACACAGTAACACTATGTTCACGTTTCTTGATCGTAATTTGTTTGTTTGTCTGTTGTTTGTGGTTGTTTTTGTTTGTTTGTTTTTTGCAGCCTTATTGGTATCGTATCTTCAATGGCTAATGGGCTGTGATAAGCTGCCCGGCAACCTAGTGCGAGACGACTGTAAACTTGAGCTTATCGTAATCTTTCACCGCCGAGAGTTTTAAATCAAGCCTTAACAATGCCAATTGATTTAACGACCACCTTTCATGGTTTTATCCGACGATACGAATGCAGCAATAGAGCTAGCTGTTTAGGGGGTATTTCTTGAAACGTCACTGGTTGTTTTTAACCCTCGATGGTAGACGACAAAAGAGGACTTTTTATTTGAGTTATGGAAGGTAAGACAAACCATCGTTGTGAAAACAATTGGTCCTTGTGCTTGACAGACAAAAACAAATCAAGCAATGGTACTTACACAAGGAACCCAGACGACATTATAACCGCATTCTCGCTACATTATGAAAACCTATTTGGAAATGCACTCTTGTCATCGAATGGGAGGGGGGGGGGGGGGGGGGGCTCGAGCCTGTAGTATCGCAGCTGGCTAGTCTTAGTGACGAGGACCCAGAAATATAAACCGGGTCGTTCTCTCTTAAAGAGGTGCGACAGGCTGTCGAAAGACTTCCTAATTCAAAAACACCTGAACCAGACAGTCTTCCGGTAGAATTTTACAAAAGAAACATAGATATGTTATGTCCATTTCTTCTAGAACTCTTTACGACTGCCTTTGATTATGGCAGCTTACCTTTACCGTTTTATCAGAGTCACACTGCGTTAATTCCAAGAAGTTTTGACCCCAATAAATTAAAAACTACTGAGGAGTATCGTCCTATAGCACTGTGCAATATGGATTACAAAATATTTGTTAAGATACTAACGAAACGCTTACAATAAGCCAATGCACGAGTTGTCGGAGACCACCAGACATGTAGAATCAAAAGTCGGAGAATAAAAGCAAACATTAACGCTGCCCGCTCTATACTAAACTGTTGCGACAGCTTGCATGACCAGGTGGCTATGCTTCAGATTGACCTCGCAAATGCTTTCGATCACGTTAGCCATTCCTTTATGTTCGCTCTTTTAAAACACGTAAACACAGGAAAGATACTTTTTGACGGAATTAAGATGTGTTACAGTAGTCTTAACTCGTTTAATTGTAAATGGCGCAATTTCCTCGCCAATTCATCTCAGATCATCGTGAAACAAAGATGTCCACTATCTCCCCTCTTTTTTGCCTTGTATTTATAGCCTTTGTGTTTATAATTCAGAGTACAATCGTAAGCGGTTACAAATTATTGTCTGCTGAAGTGAAAGTTTTTGCTTATGCTGATAATGTGGCATTTTCTGTGTAGAAAAGCAATGCGTTGATGCTGCTTACAATTCACTCGACTATTCTGCAATTCAAATGTTGTGGACTTTGGTATGGGATTTGGGGGTCAACGCCCTCGGAATATGCAGGTATCATATGGTCCTGCGTGCCGACAACCTACCTGGGTGTGCCCTATGGATTCAGTTAGAAATAGCTGTCACTACTGAAAATATTGTGCTAAAAAACTCAAACGACGAGCCAACATGCTGAAACCTGGTCAGCTTTCAATGTTTGGCCGCGCTACTGCCTGTAACATCTTTTGGTTGCCAAACTGTGGTACGTGCTTCAAGTTATTTACTGTGCCCGAGTCCCCTCCAACGCTTTTACAGGATGTTTGTGACCTTTATTTGGGGATCCTCGTGTAAACCAATTCGTCGATACTATTTGTTTCGTCCTATCGAAGCAGGAGGACTGAGCCTAGCCCACCTTTTTGTACGGCAGACCGTTTCACGCTTTATCTTTTCAGAATGTCTTCCCACCAGTTTATAAGGACCAATCTACAAACCCACCTGCCTGATCTTCTCCCTGACTTATTTCTTTCATCTCTTTATTTGACGATGCCACACCCATTCGGCTTCCTCGAAGAAGTTGTAGCAGCCGTCCAGTTTTCGAAGAGTGGTTTCTACAAATTATTTGTCCACCGTTTTAAGGAAGGAGCTTTATCACACCTTACTAGAAACACTATATCCCGTATATTTATACCGCAGCCGATATCCCGAAGGTCCCGACTACGATGTTTTGAAAAGAGTTAGCAGAATAAATGTCTCACCAACGGCCAAATGTTTATATTTTTTTCTAATTGCACACGGAGACACTACCTGTAAAATCATGACTACCTTACAAAGGCATATTAGCTCTGTGGTCAGTGAACTGGGGTTTAGGCAATATTCCGGAAACCATTGAACACTGCTTTATTTTTCGCACAGACGCTTATCTTTTCCGGGACGTCCCCCAACGATACCTTAAAAGCGACCTTTACATCAAAGTGTGCTCAATTCGATTTCTTCCCGTCGAAGACCCTGATTACTTTCCCTCCGATCTCTTTACCTTGCTTAATATGCATAGTCTTTGTAAGACGCGCATGATTGATAGAAACGCTGAGCCACCACGGCTCTTAAAGTCAAATTTAATTGAAACATGCAAACACGTCAAAAACATCCTCGATGAACTTGGGAAGGAGACCGAATGGTATTGGCGGCTGGAAAGATGTTTATCACTTCCCGATTTTAGAGCTTCGCTACACTCAAAATAAGTGATTGTGTGACAGGCTCAATCACTTATTCTGGGTGTAACGACGCTCAAAAATTGGGAAGTGATAAACATCTTTCAGTGCTTTCCTGGTGGTAAGTTGCAGTAAATTATATAGAGTGTGTTTGCGTATATAATTCCATGCAATAAAGAAAAGAAAGTGTCTGCGTGGCCTAGAATAAATATATAAAAGTGCCTGCGTGACCTAGTCGGTAACGTGTTAGGCTCGAAACCGAAGGGTCGTGGGTTCGCATCCTACCTCCGCCTAATATTCTTTAAGTCTTTTTCATTTAAGGAAAATGAATCATTCTATAAACTGAAATCCTTTGGGAAATCCGGAGACCTTCAATTCACATTACATATAATGTTTTAATCACTTTCACTCCACGCGTTGAAATTCCCGCGCGAGGTCATGTGGCTGCGACATCATGACCCTATCGACCAATCAGGGTTTGCACGTTTCACGGACGCTGATGCCGACGCCGGATTTTCTCTGACATAAGCACAATAACGCTAACGCGTTAACTAAAGAAAAGGGCTTTGCGTGTCCATTTTTTTTTTTTTGCCGACTATGGCGAATAACAGAAGTATCCCACCGAATGGTATTTAGACCTGAAAACTGCTGGACAATGGGAAGCACCGAACGAGGTACCGTACCTATCTTAACTGTTCAGCTAAACACCCCGTGTACGGAGGTACTCAGGAAGAAGTTATTTCCACGTACTCCTTAATTATTTTTTTTTTCTTACCTGAAAATTGGTCCATAGGTCTTGGCGTATTCATTGCATCTTCGATACAAAGAATCTTGGCTTCTAAGAGACAAGCTTCTCCACAATGAATGATTCCGTGGACCAGGGGGATGTTTCGCTTTGCGAAGCCTCGTATCTTCGAGGAACCAGTAAAGCACCAGCAGGAACGCGACCATCGTGGTGAAAGCGGTGAGAAGCCAGCAAGTGTGATCTGGAATCTGAGGCGCAAAACGGTCAAGGAGGACATACGTTATTTCGAATTTCTTGAGCAAAAAGAAAGCTTTTGCATGTTTAGTTTCATGGTACTTCGCATTCGAAAATATTTCTGCCAACTTTCTGACATGGCATCAAACAACCTAGTTGACAGTCAACCAACCTAGATGCGGACGTAACATTTCGATACAAAATCAACAAGCTGTGAGCGCCCCAAATACTGTTATGGACTTTTTTTTTATGTCAAGCAACATTTTTAGAGAAATCGACACAGAGAAAAGAAAAATATATGTCGCCCTCAACGGGATGTTTGAAACAATGGACCTAGAAACGTTATTGCCATGGTCACAACCAGAACCAACAAAACGAGGCAACGGCATAATATTTGCAAAGTCACGTGGCATTAAACTCTGGTCATCTCATGACCGACAAATCCGGAGAAAAACTACTTCCACCGATATCTAAAAGGCTTGGTGACTATCGTGGAGTTACCGCTATTCCGTTCGCCTGCAAAGTCTAAATTCTAAATTGTTCCTTATCTCCAGTAGCAGCGTCCATGCGCGTCGGGTTTTATTAGGGGCGACGCTCCTTAGAGTCTAGCCTTGTCCATCCGTCCGGCGTCCGTGCTCACATCGATTGCAATCCCATCTGTCTTCTTAAAAAAAGAAAAAATGTTTGCGCAGTCGACAGGATTCCAACCTGTGCGGGGAGACCCCAATGGATTTCTAGTCCATCGCCTTAACCACTCGGCCATGTGTCATCCATCTGTCTGTCATGGATGAAACGTTGCATGTAGCCGCTCAACGTCTATACAGGAGAGGGCGCTGCGGTCAAATGCATATATAATCGCGTTAAACTTTGCATGCATTGGCTCAACGTTTATAGACAAGAGGGTGCTGCGTTCAAATGCTCAAATGCGTATATAACCACGTTCCATACCACACATTCTCTGTCTGACATGGACCGTTGACTTAAACGGTGGAGATGCGTTCCCACGGCTTCTAGCGGATCCAAGCTGATCCGCTAGAAGAACCACTGGCTCTGCATTTCACCGACCATAAAGCAGTTATAATGAAGTCGAAACGCAACCCGGAACTCAGCACTACCTATGAGCAATAACAAAAAATCAGCACCATCAGCACTACCTATGAACAATAAAATCAGTATCATCAGCACCACCAGAGCTTCGCCCCAATCAACATCATTCACCACGTGGAGATGTGATTTTTTTGTTAGCAGCATGCTACTTTGTAGGGTTTGTTCTTGCGCTCACAACCTACACATTTGCATGAGCTGCAACACTTCGGATAACGTGCCCGAGCTCAGAGGTCATTTTATGATAAATAAAGGCTTTGCTAATTTTGCGACATGCCCTCCGCCCTAGGGAAGTAAACAAACGAATAATTTCAGACTTTACAAACTTGGGCAAAACGTAAAGAAGTGGGAAAATATTGCACGCCAAGCACGATGACGAAGTGTGTCGGAAGCAACTCTCCTCGTCTCTTAATTACAATCGTCACGAGCTGCACAATGAAGTTTCAAAACGTAAAATTTGACTACAGGCTCAGTTAATTCATTATACAATCATTGCTTCCGAATATATAGAGTGCCCGAAAAGCCGAGACTCAATCTAAAATAGGCCGTAAGAATCGGCACCGGCACGTAGCAATCTAAACTGCGAATTTCGTAGGCGGGTTTGGCCTGTAAAAAATTAGGACCAAAAACCTTGCCAGGGTCATTTTATAAGGTAAAGCCCACCTGTGAAACACACCTTCCACAAAAATTTTAGATTGCTATGTGCAGACGCCGATTTTTACGGCCCGTGTTAAGTCGAGCCTCGGCATTTCAGACAAACTATATGCCTACTCGTAACAACTTGCTAAAAGACTTTAATTAAGCGGTGAAATTTAAGGAAAAATCCTGAATTCTGCTTACCGGGACACTTTGAAGCACTCCGCATAAGAGTCCTCCCATTGCTATCACCGGTGACAATATATCGACAGAATAAAAAGCGAAAGCACCGCCGTTTTCGATTCCGCTTGCGCGTCTGTTGCCTTTCCCGACGGTAACTTCTGCGAGTTATTGGATCGCTTTAATTAACCGATGACATCAACTTCGGTCCTAGCCCGAAGCAGGTGGTGCCTCGGCTGCTGGGTGGATGTTTACCCCAACCAACGGTTTGCCTCGTGACTGCATTTATTCGTATTCATAAAAAAAAAGAACATAACAAAAATTGTTTAAAGTAGTTTTTCTTTTTTTTTGCACTTATTGATGGTACAGCTGCGGTGATACTTGTAGGTAAACTCTGCTCGAGTTGCTCTAGTTTCGCCACTTCCCCCCCCCCCCCCCCCCGACTGTTGGAGTCGTAAGCAGTGATAGAGTGCAGGCGAGCTGGTGATTAATCGACATCTTGGAAACCCTGAGATGGGGAACGATAAAAAACGGACGAACACAACAAAATCTCTCTGAGAGTTTGTTGTGTTCGTCCGTTTTTTTATCGTTCCCCATCTCAGGGTTTCCAAGCTGTTGGAGTCATTTGTATTTACACTTCACGGAGACAAGCGTTGTTGGCGATATTTCACAGAACGTGACATCACAGAGTCACGTGACATCATAGGAACTGTATCGTACTGTGCGTGGTCACGGATAATGGATTATGGTCACGTGAACCCATGAATCGCATTAAATGATGGCTACATGCCGAAATATTTAATTTTATTAATAGTAAGCACGCATTTTTATTACATAAAATGCAATGAAGCTCAATTTCACTCATTTTCATCCTTTTTAGTGCGTACGCCTCATCCACCTTTCGGTACGCCATCGGCATCACCATCTCACGAGCCAAAACATTTACAGCTGGCCGCTACAGAGGTTGTGTTCTTGCGGCTGTTGCCGATAGTATTAATTTTGTTCCTTTGTCTCTCGGTGTCCTTGTATTCTTTAAATTTCGCCTGCAAGAGTGCAGGATGCTTTTGTACTTCGCTAGCTCCTCTCTGTTCCGCTGAAGGAGCGTCAGCGTCTCCCGCGGAGCAGGGAGAGGTCCCTGGATTTGTGCAAAAGGTATTGTAAACTGATGTCCGCGGGGGGAAGGACGTAACTACCCATGTTCGCCCTGCTGCGAGCGTTGGCGGGCGCTCTGCCGTGGAATGGCACAGTGCTGTTACTCGTTTTTGTATGTGTATCTTTCTGTTTTGAGTGTTTGCATTTTTATTTTCCCCTCCCGTATCCTTTTTCCTACTTGGCGGTGGGCTAGCAGGCGCACCTGCGTAAGGGTCTCAACCTGTCTGCCTAGCCTTGCACTCTGCCGAGTAGGTATCGCAATCTGTGCAAATAAAAATTATTATTATTTTTATCACCTTTGTCGCAAGGTCCGTGGCGAAAACTACAGTCCTACAGTGGCGAAAACAGTAGAGAAAATACAAACGCTCCTTGCAACTAGTGAACACGGCCGTTCGTTGGTTGTTGCTTTCTAGACGCAGCGCGAAACGCGACGCTTGGACGCAAAATATCTGGCTCCTCCAGATACGCCGGAATGCGCCTAAAAACGCTGCGTTTCGTCCCGGCGCCGGAAGTGACGTCAAAGCGCAGGCGCAGACGCGACGCAGACGCGGAGAAAAACGCACCATGTGGGCTAGCCTTTAAATTGCAAACGCTCCCCAAGGCTTGAGTTGGCCTCTCTCTTCAACCTAGGTTCTCTATACTTCGTCTTACTTCAAGTCCAGAAACAGCCGATCCTACGAGCTAATGAGACCAATCAGAGAGCGTCAAAAGGGCACCATCATGGTGTTCGTCATGTTTCTGTACGTGATTCATCAATGCTCAACCAATCATAAACAGAAAAAAATGAAAGCCGTTTACAACTCCCTGTAACGCCGAATTGGAGCGCAGCTCTTGAGGAGGAGGAGGGAAGGGTACTCAGGGGAGGGTATACCCCTCCTCATCCTCCTCCTCCCCTCATCCTTCAATCTCCTCCGGGGGGCGGGGGGGGTCACGTGACCTCGGGGGAGGGGGGGGGGGGGTCACGTGACCTCGAAGGGGGGGGGGGGGGGGGGGCTCGCGCGGTTCATGTCCCAACATGCACCACTCGGGGGGGGGGGCTCGCGTGGTGCATGTCCCAACATGCACCGGGCGGTTACGCCGACGGCGACGGCGACGGCGCTCAAGCCGGAAACGGGCGCCTAAGAGCTGCGCTCTAAAAATCCCAGTGACTTGCGCTTTTGACGCTGCTTGATTGGTCCCGCTAGCGCCGGCTGCGTCTCGACTTAAGCCGTAACCAAGTATAGCAGCTGCGGCTACCGCGTGGCTACCGCTGCACGAAAAGGTGAAACCCGATACGGAATTGGCATAACAATTTGAATACCATTGGAATTAGCACTATTAACACATTGCAATTAACACAGGCCCAGCAACAGCTGTCCGGTCAACTGGCAAGTGACAATAAAAACTGAACAGCTGGTAAAATCCCGCTCGTAACATTGTATATAATGCTATGACCGGAATCTTAGCAGAAAAAACTGGGCTATGAAGACGTAACCGTGTCATACCTCAGCATTTTTCTCCTGAATTCTGCCGCTGCCATCCGAGTCATGCTTTGGCTTGAGCGTTAATTATATCGTTCTCGACAGCTTATTTGCTCTTCAATATTATGTTGCCATATCGGTTTATGTTGATTGATTTGTGGTTTTGACATCTTTGGAAGTGAATAATTTGGAGCTCTGATATCTATGTTTTTTTAGAGCGCAGCTCTTAGGCGCCCGTTTCCGGCTTGAGCGGCGTCGCCGTCGGCGTCGCCGTTGCCGTCGGCGTAACCGCGCGGTGCATTATGGGAAATGTCCCATAATGCACCGCGCGAGCCCCCCCTCCCGGGGTCACGTGACCTCGGGGGGGGGGGGGGGGCAGGGAGGGGGTCACGTGACCTCTCAGGTCACGTGACTCCCCCCCTGAGATCACGTGACCCCCCTCCCCCCGAGGTGCATTATGGGAAATGTCCCATAATGCACCGCGCGAGCCCCCCCCCCCCCCCCCCGTGGTCACGTGACCTCGGGGGAGGGGGTCACGTGACCCCCCAGGTCACGTGACCCCCCCCCCCGGAGATTGAAGAATGAGGGGAGGAGGAGGAGGAGGGGTATACCCTCCCCTGAGTACCCTTCCCTCCTCCTCCTCAAGAGCTGCGCTCCAATTCGGCGTTACAGGGAGTTGTAAACGGCTTTCACTTTTTTTGTATTTAATTCTTAAAATCACAGTTAACGACCAGAGACAGTCTCGAAGTACTCAGCTGTCTGATGGAGATTATTTTTGACTCAATAATTTCCTTTTTTAAATGTTATTTATGCCGAAAGTAGCATTTTTGAGTCTCTAGAAATATCCAAAGGGAACTAGCGAGTGCTGGGCTTGAAAGGAGGTTTTTTTTTTTTTTTTTCCAGTGCGCTCCCTGCGGTTTGTTTGGACGCAGAATAAGGATGGCCAAAGCTGACGCGCATGAAATGATACATGCTGTCATTTATTTATTTATTTTATTTACCTATTATTACTGCAATGCTTGCAAATAATTTCAGCGGTGGATACATAAATGAGTTATCAAAAGGCGGGCAAAAAAAAATGGAAACAATTAGGTGGGGGAAAAAATAAACAAATATTTATGAAATTAAGCTTATGAGGAGGAATTCAAATAATGACATCAATGGCTGCCCAACAAGAATTTCAGCAAGGTTATTCCGGTCAGTTACTGTTCGCTGGAAAAAATAAAACTTAAAGCATTTATTATCCGAGTGGGTAAGACTGTCGCGGGGAAGTAGCGCAGCATGGAGAAAGTGATGAATTCAGACATAATGCCGCTTAATTAATTCGTACAAAATGATATTAACCGTTACATTATTCGTACGAAAATTTAATAATTCGAGTATTCAAGCACGTATTTGCTTTATTTATAGCCATACGCTTTTTCAGCACGCCAATTACTACTGTATTCGCCATTTATTTATCAAAAAGGTCCATAGCCATTTAAATGCGATCGCTCTCATCGAATTCCCTGAGAAATCAATGTTTTTTGCGCTGTCGCGTAACTTTAGACTAACCCTACTCTTACCCGACGGCATTGGTCACGAAATTGATAACCGTCCATTCAAACTCATTTTTGTTTTATAACTTAGCGCCTACGACAACTTACAAATCAACCCTGCTCAACTTTGGCGAGTTCACAGACAAAAGCAGCCGGCCGATTTGTTTCCAGCGTGTGGTGTCTCGTCATGGCCCGGTGCTTTCCGAAACAAATACGACAGTACATGAAAACGAAAAGCCTATAAAATTTTGGTTTGGTGCTTCAAAGAACCAAGTTATTTGTATGCTCCCCAGACCAGCACAGAATTCATGTTTATGATATTATGCGGTGTATCTTGCACTGGGCTGGCTACGTGTCAGGTTTAACTTAAGTATATTTCTGAAATGAATTAAAGGGCGATGTGGGTTCATACGAGGGATACTAGTAAAACTATGTTGTGGGCAAAAAATCAGAAAACACGGGCAGAGAGCATCCTCCCTAGAAATGTTTCGAGCGAATAATTCTTGTTTTAGAGCGCATCGCCATATCACATATAAAATTAATGTTTAAGAGTGTTATGAGGTTGATCGTTTATTCCAGGACCACGCCGAGCAGTTAAATGGTACATACATGATCTGGCACCAGCCACCTTTACAGCACACCAGCTTTGCCTGACACGGGACCTGTAGTGGAAAACGGCTACGTTCCTCCTGCGGCTTCGCTGTAAGAGCGCTTTCACGCGTGCTTTCCTCTCGAAGATATCCGCCGTCGACAACCCTGCGTGCCTTAAATGCCCCGAAAATAAGGCTTTTGGCCGTATCCTCCTGCACTGCCCCGAGTGCTCGGATGCTCGTCGAGATCTGCTGGCAAAGCTCACAGCAGAAAAAACAAGTTCGACTTTTTTTCTTCTTCTTTTTTTTAAGTTCCCGAACCGCTTCGCGACCCCTTATTGAATCTGTCGCGACCCCCTTTAGTCGTGACCCACAGTATAGGAAACATTGCTTTACTGTTTTCGACTTTCATAAAAAAATAATTCACAGGGTCTCTTAGGTTATCTTTAATACGACTTGAAGACGAAAGCCAAAACGCCGATGCATTAAAGACATGTACACCCCTCTTAATGTGCTGAGTCATCTTTCTCAGTGTGCTGAGTCATCCTTCTCAATGTGCTAAGTCATCATCTTAATTCGTTAGTCATACACTTAATTCGCTTAGTCATCCACTTAATTTGATTTAATTCCACTTAATTCACTTTAATTAGCTTAATTAGCTTTGTCGTATTTCTCACTTAGCTTTGTCGTGTTTCTTCTCTTTAATTCCTCTTAAATCACTTTAATTCCTCTTAATTCACGTTGATAAGTCTTAATTCAAATTTCATTCCTCTTAATTCACTCTATAGTCCTGCTTAATTCCCTTTGATTACCCTTACTTCTCTTTAATTACTCTTAATTTACTTTACTTCCTTTTAATTCAATTTGATTCCTCTTTATTCACTTTGACATCCTTCTTAATTGCATTGCCTCCAATTCGCCTGAGTGGTCATGTAAAAGTTTTGGTACCTTTCGTGTCGCCGCCTTGTTTTCGCTCAAAGACTTCGAAGGTTGTTGCGAAAGGCCCCAAGAAACGCCCTTCGGTCCGACCGCCACAGGCGAACACCCTGGAGCGTCGTCGTCAGGTGGCTCCGGTCAGCTGTGCCCGGAAACAAGGCGAGAGGCGCCTTGGGGTCGCCAACGTGGCCTCCAACGAGGGATTATCGAGTTGTCTGAGGAAGCGTCAATACCGGACGTAATTACCATCTGGCCCCTCGTCGTCTTGACAGCCTTGGAGCGCTCCTGGACAAATGGAGGGGGCTTTGCGTCTTCTGCCGAGCTTCGAGCGTTCATGGGACTATCCTCTAACGCACGGAAGCCAAGACGCCTGTAATTAGGGATCTTTCTGAATCCATCCGGACTTCGATGCGCCATTGTCCGCCGAGATTGACCGGCGGTACAGTGACCAAGGACGTCTGGCCCCTGAGTGTGCGTGACGCGAGTGGTGGTGTGTGAGGGAGAGGGAAGGGGGCGTACCTGGATGTTACGAACAATGACCCTACTCTTTTGGTCGAAGCATTGACCAAGGGGGTTCCCTGCTAGGGATATGGAGATATGACGTTACAAAAGGTAAAGGAGCAGCAGGCGGCTGCTAGCAAGTGTTTTATAGTGTTCTCGAGCGTTCTCAAGCGCTCTCCAGTTGATGTTGAACCTGTCAACATGTAAATAAACAGAGTTATCCGAGACACCCCTCCTGCTCCCTAGTCCTTCACGATCCCCGCTTCCAGATGAGGTCCTTCCCTGGCTCGGCTCTCTGCCGCACACCAAACCCCTGACAACCGCTCGGTCGCAACAAGGTTGACTGACTGATGAGACATATAAGGCTTTCGCCTTAAGAGGGCGCGGTACCTCTATTTATTCGTCCGTTTCAGACGCCAGATGGCGCGCGGCTCGTGACGTGGTTGAACGCGCGACTTCTAGATGGCGCCAGTATCGAAGTGTGAAAAGGCCCGCTTTATCCGCTGCGTGAAATAGATCCGCGAATCGTGTCGTGTTCTCCCGGTGGAGGAAGTTTCTCCCTCCCTCGCGCGCACTTGGTATGTCTGGTCAGTCAGCTCAGTGTGCACTGCATCGGACGTCAGTGATAATACGCAGGGTTGCCGAGTCCGGCCTTTGCTCTGTGTGATGCAGTGGGTGGCGCTTGTTTCTGTTCGAAGGTCGGAATAAAAATGTCGGTCCCTTTTTTACGACGCTCGTTTCTATAGCTTGGATTTTTATCTCAAGTGACGTACAGTACCGCCTTTTCAAAATCGTACTTTACGGCGGGCGATTAAAGGTACATTTATACTCCAACGTAACGTCGTCGGGCGCCGCGTAGCGCAGCGCGCGCAGGTACTTATTGGTTGCAGATATCGAGTTCCTGGTTGCCGGCCAATAAAAGGCGCGCGTTCTGCGCTACGCTGCGTTCAGTGCGCTCAACGTCGGAGTATAAACAGCCCTTTAGAGTCAGGTTAGCGTTTTATTTTGGTCAGCACTATACTCTGTTTCACCTTATGATGTACCGCAGGAAAGGCTACAAGCGCGAGCTCCTTGCTCTGGGGCACATCTCGGCGGCACAAGCTCGCGTGCATTTAGGGCAGCCGCCAACGCTGTGAGCTCGCGCTCCTAACCTCCGCTGCGGTACAACATAAGATGAAACGGAGTATACACGTTCAAGGAAGCCCTCGGGCGGCGATGTCAATATATCTTGCTCCCCAAAGTGTGTCCAAGGTGCGCAGTGACAATTGGAAATGGTATTGAAGGCGCGCGACCGTCGGTTGCTAAAATACGTGCGTTAGATTCACTTATTCAGTCTAATCATTTTTGCCAACGTCTTTTATCTGTGTCGACAAATGACGCGGTCGAGTCTATTGGTAACCTTAGGTAGACTGAACGTACGGAGTGTCCGGGCTTTAAATCCATTTGATTCGCTTATGTGAATTAATAACTGTTTTCTCTTTTGCATACTCGGTGCTACGCAAAAATCGCTTAGATGTTAGGGTAGTGTTGTGTGGCGGCGTTTGCACGCTGACTCGCTATTGTATTCGCTGTGCACAGTATTTGTTCAGATGGAATGTGTCAAATTGAATTTCCGATCGATATGATAGATTTACTTTGATGCGGTGTTAATTATATTTTCCTGGTTTAAACTGATCCATCCCTGATCTGAGCCCAAATTCAAATTCGAGAGTGCAGACAGACTTAGCGTCGTAACAGCCGTAATGCTCAGAAAGAAATTTGTACCATCAAAGAAAAACAAGAGGATACGAGGCGGCTCGGTGCTATAGAAGTAATGAGTGTACGAAGAATGCCATCGTACGTTTTTTTTGTTTTTTTTTTTTTTTTTTTTAACGCTCCGCATCGCTGGGAAACGCTCAAGGTACCAGCGAAGACAACGGGCTGGCGTGAAATTTCCATCGAACGGAAATCGAGCATCACTTTCGTCATGCGCTTTCATTTTGATATGGCGCCAAATGCGCGCGAAATAGTAACAAGTAAGGCAACAAAATTTAGATGTTAGGTCTGGAACACCGCCAGACTCAACCGTGTTGGGGGCATCTCTCGCGAGTCAATACGTCAAAGGTATTGCGCGTCAAACTGTACGTGTGAGTTATCCATTTGGGGATCCGGTCAAAATGGTCCCGGTCAAAACGGTCCCGGTCAAAATGGTCCCAGACAAAATGGTCCCGGACAAAACGGTCCCGGACACAATGGTCACAACTGCCATTCCGGACAAAATGGTCCCAGCGTGGCATTATTTATTTGCTGTTTGCAGGTTTTTTGTACTTTCTACTCTTGATGGATATTAGCAGCGGCTTGTAACTCTGTGCACACAGTGCGTGCAAAAGCTCCGTCCCTTGAACCAATTTTTGAGGGGTCATATGAATACATTTTCGTATTAGGCCTTCGCTTCAGCAGCGTCGACTTCTCGTCTCTTAAGTGGTCTATGCAATAAATACGCTCATAATTGCGAAAGCAATTTTTGATTTTTTTAATATACAATGTTCAGACAGAGCGATGCTGTTTCTGAAAAATAGAACACGGTGGTACGACAGGTTCATTTAAAAAAACCACGTCAAGAACTTGTAGTAAGTGTATGATAATGATTTTCATTCCGAATATCGTTTTGAAGCTCGATAGCGCTAATTTGAAAACAGGTTCTGGCGATAGAAAGATATTGATTACACACGTGGAATATATCGGTAGAAATCAAGAACCTTTGAGAAATATAGCTACATGAAATAAATAGAAGGGATTTAAAATTTGTTTCGAATGATTATAATGAAAATGTTGATATTATTCTTGATCGTGTGTCAAAATAAAAGTACCAAACCATTTTGTCCTATTAAGAGCGCTCAAAGTATTAATAAATTCACCTGGGACCATTTTGTCCGGGTTGGCACTTGGGACCTTTTTGTCCGGGACCATTTCGTCCGGGACCATTTTGTCCGGGACCATTTTGACCGGGACCATTCTGACCAAGACCATTTCGTCCTACACCCATTCATTTGAGCGAAACCTGGATTTTGCAAAACTATTGTGCGTTAGAAATATGCATCGTGTTAATCAGCCATAACTATACCCTATCTGACTAGCTGCGGGCAGTGCTTGGAAGCCACGAGCGAGAAATAAACGAAAGTTGATTTTGTAGGACAATCACGACGTGGAGACCCATAAAAGAGAGTTCCGATAAGAAGAGAGCTCTCCCTTCCCCTTCTCTTCAAGTGCTTGGGTTACGCTCTCAATCCTGCACCTTTGGTAACACTGCGCGCACCTAAACTCGCCTTCTTCCCTGAAAAACACGTTCGCCTTCAGAATTGAGGGGTGCTACGCGAAAGCGAGCGACATGTCACGAGAACGAAGACGAGGTGCTCCGGGCTTTGAAAGCGCTCCTGATTGCAAAAACAACAGTTTTCTTTTTCTTTTTTTGTCGAGACACAATTTCTTTTATTCTTTTTTTTTCGTCCACCTTGATACCCCATCAGCGCAAAAACTACCATAAACTAAAAACAAAATAAAGAAGCGGGCATACAACGACAACGTGCCCACTGGGACCCGAGTCAAGGAAAGAACAAGTAACTACTAAAAGAAAATAAAAAGAAATCATGTTCGCATACATAGACAGAACGCATCCATCGAGAGAAATTAATCCCGCGCTTGTTCTGCCAGTCTCGTTGTGCTTCTGCCAAAAACCACAAAGGGGGAAGACAATCAGCGCCTACACCCCCCCCTCCCCCCCCCCCCCCAAAGAAAAGCAAGGTTTTTTGGACGCCCGCGGTCGCCCAAGCGATGACCTTGGAAGGGTATGCAATTGTAGCACGTTTGCCCCGCGGCAGTTCCCCTGTCTCAAATGCCACGGTCCGTTTTTCCCAAGTACCAAAGTCCCCATCTCATCTTCACCGAGAACCAAATCCGTAGTGTTTCTGAATCATTCCGACGCTTTCCAACGTTGCCAAACTGTCAGACGAATATTTGCACACAAGTATACACTGTTCGCAGAACTATCTACAGTGCTAAAATTCAAAAGCGCTGTGTTGAATTCGGGAACTCTAATAGGTTTAGCTTATCGTTGGAAGATTCTTAATCGCTCGATAAACTCCACAAAATTTTAAAATATTAAAATGGACTTTCCAGAGGACGACATTAGTTGTCGGGGACCCAGGCGACCGGACAGGTCGCAATTATTGGTTGATTAATCACAATCGTATCATCAAGGCCACGCCATTTCCTCATCACATCTTCTACGAACGGAGTTGCCGTATTCGTAGCACACGTAGACGGAAACGGTTGAGGTGCTCAAATGATATCTTCTTTTGGCAGGTACTGCGCCGAGATTACACACAATGCTTCTAACATAAACATGCTGCTTCACATCTGTATTCACAAGACGCAATACATCGTTCTCCCAACTTCGTTCCAATAGGCATGAAAGCGCGTAACCGTCACTTGGTTGAAGTTCTACTTAGAGGTGAAGTGTTTACCGTAAAACATCGTTAATTATTTTTTTTTTTTCGTTCCACTACAAGACTCGGTTTACTTTTTTTTTTTTTTCATGTCGTTTCCACGGCGCTTTTACGTCGGTACTTTCGCGTTAGAGGACATCACATAATGTGCGAAAGGAAACGGTACGATCGATGCTGCATAGCCTCTTTTTTGTAGACATTAAAAAAAACTAGTCTTCATTTCGCACTGCATGTTTTAGCACGGAAGTTCCTATTTGATTATGATGTCTTTACTTTCTTAAAAATAATACAGTTATTTAAATTGCCGAACTACAAAAACGTCGAAATTGCATAATTGCTTTCAGTACTTGCATCGAGTTTTGCCCGCATAGTGAATAAAATTAGGTCAAAACATACCCGAAACGAAAAGCTGGTACCTGGATTCTCTGAGGTGTTAGTACTTTCCTAACCGGCGGCTAGAGAGAACTTTGGCGCGCACTTTATTGGATGAAATTTGGTGACGTCATTAACAATAGGAGCATGGAAATAGACGCGGTCTCCTTGGCCCTGTTCAACGCCCGGTGAAACATCGTGCGGCGTGCCTCGGCGAACCTTGTGAACCGTCGTAGAACGAAAGGTGAGTATTTTGCATTTTCTGTGATGTGATCTCTATGTGTTCGTTCCACGTGTCCGAGCTCTTTCTTCGTTTCAAATCTATTTGGCGCCGCTGCCTACATTGTTCGAGCCCGCGCTCACGATTAAAACAAGCATCACAAAAAGCCGAAAGCCCGCCGAAGAACCTGCCGGCTGACCCTTGCGAGCTAAACCTAATTCAACAAAACCATTTGATCCGACAGAATAATGTGTTTGATCTTACATCCCATGTCAACAAAGAACTGCGCTGTCTGTCTTCGTCTCTACATGTTTTATTCTTTCGTGTTTTTCAAATCTTTACCAACCCGCGTCCGATCAAATGCCCCGATCACAACAAATAGTTGGTCGTGCTCCAATGGCCTTTATTATCAGCCGGTAAGGAAGTTAAGTTTTTCGTTTCTATATTTTGACCCAAGTACCGTCATATTCTCAAACTATGAAATGCTATCGCCACCTCTAGTTTCACATTCTGGTGCACTCGCAGCTTCCTGCACCCCTGCGAGGTTTCCTGCGATCGTACCCTGTATTGGCGACGTGCGCGATCGAAAGCGTCGCAGTGGTCGGCCTTCCACGGTTGGCCGAATGCTGACTATGACGTCAGGAAAGGATTTATCATCGACGGAAATAAGAGGAATGAAAGAACTTTGATTTTGACGGTGTTGGCAGTGTTGGCAGCAAGCTTCCACCATGCTATTTACAAACACCATCGAACTTGTTGTTTGCAAGGTAATGACGTCACAAGGGGGAACCATAGGAGGGCGCCACCAAAACATCTCGCCGCTAATATCATGGATTTCTCGCCGTACGCGAGTGCTCTCGAAGGCGTGCTATTGGCGACGTGAGCGATCGAAAGCGTCGCTGTGGTCGGCCCACCACAATTGGCCGAATGCTGACTATGACGTCAGCAAAAGATGTCTCATCGGCGGAAATAAGAGTGATGGAAGAACTTCAATTTTGACGGTGTTGGCAGTGCTGCTTTGAGACCGCTATTATTTCAGGCTTCCACAATGCTCATTACAAACACCATCGAACTTGTTGTTCACAAGGTAATGACGTCACGAAAAGTAACCGATAGAGGGCGCCACCGAAACATCACACCGCTAATACACTCTGTAACATAGATTGTGTGCAGCAACGGCACAGGCCCGAGCACATGACAGTGAAAAGCACCCTTTTTGCACGAGCACCCATGCAAAAAGAACATTCTGCGAAGCTACGCCCTCGCACCCGTGCCTTTGCTGCACACAACTTATTAATAACCGAGCCGTTCTCGTTTCTTTTGCCTATTACTGTGAAAGAAGTGTCATTGTTGTTTTCTTCTCAAACAAAACTCAGACGCGAGACAAAAGCAAACAGATAAAGGTCTTCACATTCACACCTTTTTCTCCCTTGTGCGACAGGTTATAGCTGGTCGCGATTCTTCAGCGTTTCTTTTGAAGCTGATGGGTACCACAAGGCGTGAAAGAGGTGACTTGCAGCTTTTCCAAGGCAGCAGCAAGACACTTTCGCGGCAACTGGCTTGCCAGTGCCGCTCTGTTCTGAACAGCACTGCGTGCCATGCAGAGGATTGTGCAAGCTCTCTGGGTGGCGACCCTAGCCACGGTAAGTGCATCCTATGCAGCTTTCTTTTAGGGATATATGTGGCTTGCAGGCCATGTCGTGCATGTGCCACCCGAGGGACAGCAGTGCCAGTGGCAAGGCTGTGCTGATGATAATCACCACTGCACTGTGTTTTCATTCAATAACTACTGACAAGGAACCAAATACTTCCGAGAGATTCTCGGTTGTGCTTTGATGAACTCCAGCTCGCTTATGAACAGGTCGATGGCACAGGTGGCCTTTCCTAATGGACTTGATGCCCGTGTTAACAATGCAACCAGACTTCCTTTTAGTTTGTGGCGTTTTTTTTTTTTTGTTGCTGGTGACTAGCATTGCAGTAGAGAAATATGAAAAATAGTGTAATGGTTGCATTGGTTACCTACATTAATGGCGGGAATAACTGACCTACATTTCCACCGATTGCATTTCTCGGAGGAACAGCCTGGACTAGATAGCTCGCTCCACTATGTCCTTCCCCCTTAGCCTGTACAACTCGGCGTCTTCCCCTGATTGTCTTATGTGGCTGCTTCTGTGTTTGCCTAGGCACTTGGTTGAAATAGTGAAAGCTGTCTGCGTTGCACATAACCGCCATGAAAGCCAGTGTGGACGTAGCTGGGGTAGCCCGAACATGCTCAAGTAACTCAGTGCTCAAGTGGTAGGAACAAGTAACGTTCCTACCACTGTCGTGTTCGCAGAAAAGAGACCTGCTTAAAGGGGTACTCCAGCGATTTTTTGAGCAACCCCACCTAACTATATTTTCGAAATTGCCATCTTTTACTTTTTCTAGTATGATATTTACTATCGCAAAATTCAAAATAGTTATTGTGAAATCGGCAAATGAAAACGACGCCAAAACTAAGATTCAAATATACTTGCGCTTTTCATTTCCGTGATGTCACGGCAGGCACATAGCCAGGATTTTGTTTCGGGGGGGGGGGGGGGGGGAGGGGGGGGGGAGAGGGGGGGGGGGCCTGCCTAGGACAAAATTCTGTTTGAGGGGGAGGGGTAAGAGGCGGTCCCAGTAAAATGGAAGATTTCGGGGGGGGCGGGGGCGAACCCCATGGCTCCCTCCCCTCCTCCTCCCCCCCCCCCCCCCCCCCCCCGTGGCTACGTGCCTGCGTCACAGGATGACAGGCTTGCAGTTCGAGCGAGCTGCCTAGAAATGAACTATCCCGAGCATTTGTTTCGTGCTGCGGCGCGGGAGCTGGAGCGACCTTCCAAAGCATTCTTTTGACACCATGAGACTGTTTGTGATCAGTTGGGAACAAAGTCTACAGCCCAAAGAGCGAACCACTCCCTTCCCATAACGTCACTATTTCAATGTTTCCGGTAGAGTTTTTCACTTTGAAAAACACGATGATGACCAAAATTGTAAATTCTATAACTTCGCGAAAAAGGTTATTTTGGCCAAATATTTGGGTTACTATTTCAGTGATGTTTGTTGGTGTGTTTAGCAAGTTTTCAGGCAAATTGGGGACAATGAAGAAAATGCCGGAGTACCCCTTTAAAACATAGAGTGCACGTAGTACACAATGGAGAAGTTGCTCGCCAATCATTCTATTAGAAGTGTGAGTTGAGCCCCTTCGATGCAGTTTGCTGCCGCAGTGTGCACTGTAATTCGCCCGAGAAGAGAAAACAAGATGAATGACCAGTAGGATTTCTTTGCTCCGAGGCTTCTTGATGCAGGAAAGGCTGGAATCAGTATTTTTGCTTTTTACTACTCCGTACGAGACTCAAACCCGACATGCAAGGAAGTCGTCGAAAGGCCTCTTCATGTGCCCTCTTTCTGCTTCCTTGTCCCTTGGGTTTTAGCTGTGTTCACAATTCACGCTCGCCTGCATGTCTACTCTTTCGGTCTTTTTTTGTTCACTGTGTTACTGACGTTTACTGTCGTTGCTGTCCCAGAATTGCTTCGCGGATGCACAGAAATACTCAAGCTGCTCGACGTCTGCGGCTCATCGGTATTGCTTTTCCCGGTACCACGGCATAAAGCAGGTGGCCTCCCTCCCTTCCAGGCAGCTGCGAAATACTACAAGCACTGGGTTACAGCTGCAGCTAGCCCATGGGTACCGTTCTGTATCCTGCACTGCATGTAGTTCGAAATGCAGGTGTGACCTTTTTAGGCGCTGTCACTTTGTTTTGTGCATTTTCTGCAGCTTTTTCGGGGCAACTTCTTTTTAAGATTCAATAATTAGAATACGGACTCGAGTGAGAGAGGGGGTTTTCTGAGAAGACCGGCCTGTTTGCTAAACCATTGGAACTGGTATTATATCTATAGAGTTCATGTACACCTTACATTATGTACTTTATTGTTTTATTTTACTTGTTACTTATATTTCTATGTTCCACGGCCGCCACTAAAATGGGGAAAAAATGTTGACTTGTCGACTTTTTTTTTTTGCAATATGATGGAAGAGTTGTTGATGTGGTCGGTCATTCATGTTATTTTTCCTACATGCACGTCCAGCCTATGTTTACGTAAAGCCCCAATTGCCCTTTAGCAACGAAAATAATTTGTGCGACCGAGTAGGCGGCAGCATTGTGGAGGGAAACTGGCCTGATTATTTATTTATTTCAAAGATCCTCAGGGCCCGAGGGCATTGCAGAGGGGAGTGGGTTACAAGGTGACATCAAAAGCAAACAAACAACAATCCTAAGAATGAAAAAATACATAATAATGAAATGCTAAAAGTTAACACTGTTAAGGCATTGTTTAAAAGCGATGGAATCGGATATGGACGCCACAGACGCTGGAAGGTGGTTCCATAAGACCGTGGTCTGAGGTATAAATGAATTATAAAAAGTTGTGTTGCATTGAGGAATGCCCATCTTCTGTGGATGATTCAGACGATATGTGGACAGGGGGTGTTAGTAACTTGTCACGTAGCAGGGGATTATGGCAATAAATTTTGTGGAAAAGACACAAACTGTTAAGATTTCGACGTAATGCAAGGTTAGGTAGGTTCAACCTTATTTTCATTGATGTTACACTGGCAGTGCGGTGATAATTAGTAAGGATGAAACGAACAGATCTGTTCTGAATTGCTTCAAGAGCCGATATCAATACGTTAGTGCCAGGGTTCCAAATTGAAGAGGCATATTCCAGCTTAGAGCGCACGAGCGTTTTGTAAAGAAGCAGCTTGAGAGATAAGGGAACTGATGAGAAGTTTCGTTTAATGAATCCTAACGAACGGTTATCATTATTCGTTATATACTGAATATGAGTTTCCCAAGATAAGTTAGATGAAATATTAACGCCCAAAAATTTGTAAGACGTCACTTGTTGTAGAGACGTATGATAAAGGTAGTAGCATGAGACATTAGCAGCCATTCGGGAGACAATCATTACTTTATATTTGTTAGTGTTAAGCCTCATATTCCACTTGTTACACCATTCAGATATGCGGTTAAGATCAGATTAAAGACAAGACACATCATGATCATGAGTCACTTCCCGATATAAAACACAGTCATCGGCGAACAAACTAATTGAAGATGTAACACAGGAGGGTAAGTCGTTGATAAATATCAGAAAAAGAAGAGGGCCCAATACAGATCCTTGCGGGACTCCGGATGTTACAGGTACTAAAGGGGAGGAACAGTCGTTTACAAATACAAATTGGGAGCGATTAGTTAAGAAAACACGAATCCAGGAAAGTAATGAAGGATCAATGTTAAGGGTACTTAACTTATGAAGTAGTAGTTTATGCGATACTTTATCAAATGCTTTGGCGAAGTCCAAGAATATACAATCAGCACGTGAACTACGATCAAGAATAAGGTGAAGGTCATGACTGAACGTTAGTAACTGCGTTTCACACGAAAAGAATTTACGGAAACCGTGTTGCGCGGCTGAAAAAAAAAAAAGTTATTTGATTTCAGGAATTTTACAAGTTGTGAATAAATGATATGTTCGAAAATTTTGTATGGGATACTTGTTAAGGATATGGGACGATAGTTAAAAGGGCAGTGTTTATCGCCAGCTTTATGTATCGGTATTATTTTCCCCGCCTTCCAGTCGTCGGGTAAACATCCTTGTTCAAGAGTTTGCTGAAATATTTCAGCCAGTATTATAGAAGAATATTCTTTAGTGTTTTTCAGAAATTTAGAATTAATAGCGTCTACCCCAGATGAGCAAGATACTTTTAGTTTATCAATTGCAGAAACAATGCCATTAACATCAATAAAAATAGGTTTCATTCGTAAATAGTCATATTGTTGTAATGAAGGTAAAGTTGTTGATAAAACATCTGAAAATGACGCGACGAATGTGGACGTCAAATTAGATGCACATTCACTAACAAGCACAGGGTCACCAGAAGGAGCAAACAAGACTATACAGGCCTTTTCTTCGTTAATAACTACTTTCCAAAACTGTTTCGGGTTGTTTGTTAGAAGTGATGGTAGAATTACTGAAAAATAGGTAGCTTTCGGCATCTTGAATAGCCGTTTTGTAAATTTGTAAGCAATGTGGTAATCATCCCACTTTTCAGAAAGGTTTGTAAATTTCGCTACTCGAAATTTACGCTTCTTTTTGTTGGAAAGCCTTTTTAATGTGGCGTTATACCAGGGAGAGTTGGGGAACACCGAGATGTCAAGTAATGGTATATATACATTTGTAAGATATGACACCTGGTTTTTAAATAATTCCCAATTTTCATGGATAGAGCGACCTGCAAACTGTTGTAAAAAGTCGGCAAGAGAAATGCAAAGTTCACTGTTTACTGCCTCAAAATTCCCTTTAGCATAATCACGTATTTTTTAGTATACTTTGGTGAGTTTCTAATAGGCACATCGATAGAAAATTGTATTAAGGAATGGTCACTGAGACCCTGCATGTAGCAGGTGACGTTGTGAGGATTAAATCCAATAGTTAGCGGAGGTTGTAGTGACTCTCGTGGGAACTGTGACCAGCTGAGCGAAACTGAAGTCGCTGCACAAGTCTATAAACTCAAGCGCGTATGACAAGAATGGTTGACTGTGGGTATTAATGTCGGTCCATACTATATTAGGATAGTTAAAATCGCCAAGAAGGATAATTGGAGAAGATGGAAACCGCACTAGCAAGGAGTTAATGGCGTCATGAAGATTCTCAACGAAAGAAGAGTTGCAAGACGGTGCACGATAACATACGCCCAAAACAATCTTATGGTGGTTCAAATGCAAACAACCCCAAACTATTTCTAAGTCACTACTCAAACGCACACAAAATGATTCTAAATGATTTGCTACAGCTATCAGTACACCACCACCTGATCTTTCGCCCCTATCGCAACGATAAATATTAAACCGTTTTTCACAACAAAACATTTCAGAATTTGTAACGCTCGAAGATAACCACGTTTCTGTTAAGACAACAATATCAGCAACACAAGAATCAATAACAGAACTCAAGTCATCCTTGTGACGTAAAACACTTCTTATATTAGTAAAACGTAGAGACACGTGTCGGCCATTATCAGAACAGCCCTCACCCCTCACGACTTGTTACGATGATAGTGGTGTTTGCTGTTGATTAGAAAGAGGTTCCACATTACCGTCAGTCACGCGCTCATCGCAGCCGCTACTAAGCTCAAATACAGTATCAGTTGTTGCGTTGTACATATAGCACCTTTTACTGACGTAGAGTTTGTTGCACCGTAATTGTTAAATGCTATTTATAGTTTTTAAGAAATCGACCAGTTTCCTTCTTGCGAGGCGCGTTGCCGGTAAGAAAGCTTCGCTGATTTATACGTTTGGCTCCCTTTTAACTTCAGCCGTGAATAGTATATCTGATCTTTAACCTTTGATGAAGAAAGTTTTATCACGACGGGCCGACATTTGGTAGCACTAAAAGAGCCGATGCGATGTGCGCGTTCAATGCACTCGGGGGTGACTTAAAGCTGCAGAGAATTAGAGACCAGATCGAGCACTTTCTTTTCGCTTTCCGCCCACGTTTCAGAAGAGACATCAGGAATACCATAGATGATCAAATTATCTCTCCGTGAACGATCTTCTAACTCATTCAGCCGACTATGTAAATGTGCGCTGTCGTTCCGCAAAGCATCAGTAAGGTCGCAAGACATTTGCTGCTCGTGGTTAGCCACCTCAAGCGCAGAAACCTTAGTTTAAACTAGTGCAAGTCGATTGCCAATGGTGTTAATTTTTGTTTCAATATGTTTCTGAGTTTGTTTTATTTCGTTCACTGTTTTGATTAGGTCGTTTCGCCCTTCCTCAGATTTCAGAAATCGCGCATTGAGGCTTTCCAAAAGCTGAAGCATCACCGCGAACTGTTTGATTAATACGGCTAGGACTTGGGTTTGGGCTAGTTGGTTATGGTACGAACTGTTTGGCCTGGGCTTCAGACATGGAGCCGGGGTTGGTCTCTTTGTCGCCCGACAGTAACAGCAGTGCCCCCAAATCATCAACACACTCGACAAGTACATCCGAAATAACGCTTGGGCATGGAAGCATCAGAAGAAAAATATTGTTACTTCTTTTTGCGTATAAGGATGAACCAGCAGCAAACTGCACAAAGATGCACGCAGCATGGTTAGACGAAGGCATTCTTAGGCTGCTTCCGTGCCCACGGAAGAGAAGGCAGTCGCTCCCTGGTTTTAAAGCCAGGCCACAGACGGATGACGATGGCGATGTTGATCCTGTTGCCTTCTCGAACGGTGTGGTGAAGATCCGCCGCGTACAATCGGCGGGACCGCCGAAACGCCCACCGATTTCTTCCGGAATGACGTACACCTGCTGGACGATCGGTGCACGCGTGGCGATGACTGGAGACGATAGGTGATGAAGCAAGACGAGCAGACATGCCGCAATCTGCACAAACATGCACGCAGCATGGTTAGACAAAGGCATTCTTAGGCTGCGTCCGTGCTCACTGAAGAGAAGGCAGTCGCTCCCTGGTTTTAAAGCCAGGGCCACAGACGGATGACGATGGCGATGTTGATCCTGTTGCCTTCTCGAACGGTATGGTGAAGATCCGCTGCGTCCAATCAGTGGGATTATATCTGCCATGTTTAGAAACTACATTTGATGACAGGTTATGAATTCCGTGGCAAATTCCCCCCAAAAGAATCTACATCACTCCGCCAGCCAATCGCTACCGTCGGCTGTCGTGACGTCACGTCGAGCAAAAAAACTACAAACTAGTATTTCTTCTTTTTTTAATGACAGGCTTCTGCTGTTGATGCCACATAGCACGTCGACTCTCGAAGCAATTCTTCCGTTCTTGACCTCTCCGGTTTCGCTTTGCGAAGTCGTGAAGGTGTCTGCTTTTGTTTGCGGTATTTCCCGAGTGTCGACGTGAGAAGGCAGCGGTTGTATCGCCAAGGAAGTAGCAATCAATCTGTGCATTTGCTCCAGCGGCACAGTTTTACAAGCCAGACTTTGCCCTTCGCCAATGGCAAAGTCTAATGACTGGCCCTACAGTTGGCGAGCATCGTGCAGCCGTGAATGCGTAACTTGTCCGAACGCTTTCATGCTTTCGTCTGTATACAGTGACAAAATGACTCGCTGATTGTGAAACGGCGTACAGCAAACTACAGTGACTCTCATTAATTCAAACTCCAGGAAGTCACAGATTTTATGGTGAATAGACTACTTCCATAAACCCCTGCATGCAACACGGCGCGCGTTGCAGTCTGGGAACTAGTTGGCCAGGGAGGAGAGTGGCATGGTTTCGGTTTCGATCGACACGTCGACAAGAGATTATACACATAGCGTGGACTATAAATGGCCGTTATCTCATGTTTTCTGGTCCCGAGAGTGTCATTTGTGGTCTCTAGACTAACCTAAATGGCCAGACATTGAAGTTTTAGCACAGGCCCGAGACGTATAGCTTGTCTTGACACATGCTTGTTTATTTTTGTACCCGAGCCTTTCTGTTAGCGTTTCGAGGTATGTGGACGAGCCAGTGCTGGTAATCTCGACGCTGCGAAGCTCGGGGATCTTGCTTGAGTACGAATCAACAAGCTGTAGCAATCAATAAGTATGCCTACATTGAGCTCGCGCCTTTACATTAGTGTTGTTGATGATTGATCAGGAAGTTTGTTTTTTTTTCGTGCGTCCATAGACGAAATATAACTTTTTGCAATTACTTTTTTTCTTAATACACCTGAGTACGCGAGAGAAACCTCGGAGGCGCCATTGAAAAGCTTTATTTGAACACACTTCTCATCTCTTATCTGTACTGCCCCGCAGCACTGCATTTGAAGTCCCCACCTGCTTGCATTCCACTAATATTCAACATCGCGTATGCGCATAAAGTTATCCTGCAATCATATAGACACATTCGCACGTACAAACCGTTCTAAGAAAGCAAAATTCGAGCAGTTGTGGGAAGAATGTCGCACCGTTCGCCGGAAGTGCGCCGGACGGGCATGAACCCCTATACGGTGCGCGAAACGAACGAAATTATTAAAAGCGCATTTGACGGTTGCTAATGGCCATAATATTTGTTATTTGTTTGCTTTCTTGCTAACTGAGTATGCCGAAATAATTTCAGACACACCGTTCAGGCACAGATCTTGGGCGTCAGTAAAAGCTCGTCCAAAAATGCTTAGCGAGGATTAGGGGACGCTTTTTAGGGCCTCCGTCACAGCTAGCCGATCTCGGCGTTTGCGAAAACTTAATCTTCTATCAGCATAAAATTTGAGTGTGAAATATGTGATGACACGAGGAAGACATCATAGCAACTTTTGTGCAGTAGTGAGGTTGAATTTATTGCGTTTTATTAAAAGTTCATGCGCCAACGCTGGGCTCAACTTTGATACTCCTGTGAGGACGCGGCTTGCTTTTCGCCCCATGAAGCAACAAGAAGCGTACGTTTGGCAAACAAAATGCGTGTAGGTCTCAAGGTGACCAAATTTCAGTTGTAATTCACTGGTACTAGACGGGAATTACTGACATTGAGCTCAAAAATGCACTCGTGGGGTGAGGTGACGAAGCCACGTCTTACTACGTTTGCATACGCACGCTTAATATCCGGTGTTTCGGGAACCAAGGAAAGTGTCCCGGTCTTCATTTTGTATCGCCCTAGAATGAGTGTAGTGCACATTCATAAAAAGTCAGATAATCGAAAACGCAAGCCGCGTTCGGCCGCGGCGTGATAGCATGAAATGAAGCAGCTCAGTCGAAACCGAAACTGAGTGGCCAACTAGTTCCCAGAGTGCACTGCGTGGTATTTCGCCGCGATGGGGCGCGTCGATTTTCGAAGCAGTCCATTCCGCTCGCAGATCTCGAGCGCTCGAAAAGCGCTCCACTTGGAGCGTGCATATTCCGCTCTCAGATCTGGCTCGAGCTGGTCATCTTCCTCTCTTAGATCTCTGGCAACGCCCGCTCCGCGGAGCGCCTCAAACCCCGCCGAACTCGCTCTGTGAAATTTCACAGATCCTTCCGGAAGTTGACAGAGCGCCCTACGTCATTTCCTTCTAAATCCGCATTGCGTATGCGCGGCGAGGTTGGCAAGGTCGGCGGGCCGTTCGGGCCTGGGCCACGGTCGGGTCGTCGAGTTGAATCTGTTCGGGTGCGTCGGTTGTTTACGCGGGATTGTGACAGCTCGAACGCTTCTACCTCGCGTAGATCAGGGATGCAAACCCGGGACTGTGGAGCGTGGTAAATCGTAAGCGCTGACATCTGTGATTGTGAGAGGAAGAACGAGAAAAAGAACGACAGAAAAGCCGGAAGCAGACGCAAGGTTAGGCCTGTTCATTCTGCAGCCAATGATTGTTTACCTTTTTACACGTCATTCCGCCGGCATTTTCCCAGGCAATAAAGAAAGAAGAGATTAGGCAACGACCGTGCAAGTGATGGTTTGTTACCTCTGTGCTTATTAAAGTCGTAACAGAAATTTGAACTCCACCGCTGGCAATCGCTGTCCGTGCCCCGCCGCTTCGACGCGGCCGAAAGGTATGTGACGGTGCCGAACGCGGACGTCTTCGTTATTTGCGACATGAGTGCCGTGGTATGTATAATTTCGCCCGGCCTGTGTCGCGTGTTATTTCTGCGTCGGAAAGATCAGTCGGCTGAGGCTTGTGTGGGCTTGTCAAGTTCGAGCAGCGGCCATTTTGAACGGCGGAGGGGAAAGCGGTGGGGAGGGGTGTGGGGGAGGTCGCTCCAAAAATGCGAGTTTATCTTCCCCTCGTCAATTCGGAGCGGGTCCCACGGAGCGGAATTTTGCCTCCCTCGCGGATTTTGGAAAGCGCTCCGGATCTATGAGTGGAATTCACCATTAGTTTGAATTATCATAAATTCATCTAAATATGATACTAGACAACATTATGATTTGTTACATGGATAGCTACTCATACAAAGCAGAGTTGTGCCAGTTCCCTCTACATAGGCCTAATTATAAGCAAGTACAGGCATAACACATTGGTGAAAGAGCTGTGACGTTAGGTTTATTAATCTGGCAAAAAAGTTGTTGATTGTGGACTGTTTAGTCAGCACATACAACCTCAAAACAAAATTTTCAATACCAGCCAACGCAAGTAGCTCTTACGGACTCTTCCTTTGCAGGCAGAAACTTCCGGAGCTGAGCGATGTGCTCAAAGGCCTCTGTGGCTGTGACAGTTGGTAGTGCGTCATCCCTTTCTTCATCTTCATCTTCACTCTCACTGCTGCACTGTGCTGGCATTACTTCCTGTAATATGGCCCCTAATGAGTCATCACGACAAACGCACACATCGTCGTCAAGAATAGCATATTCCGTCAGCTCGGCGTTCAGATTATGTGCTTCAAGGCCAGAAAGCATGATGCCAGTGAGCTGGGCCTCATCCTTGATGTCGTCTTGGTCATCATTGCTAGTCTTGAATCACATAATGTGAACGCTGTTTTCCGCTAATGTGTGCCCGCTTGAGCCCCGTTGAGTGCGCTTCTTTCCGAGCAACAGTGCACTGCGGAGAAGCAACACTCGCGAAAGCAAGCTCCGCGGGTATTGCTTCTCTGCGGTGCACCGGTGCTCGGAAAGAAGCGCACTCAACGGGGCCGCGAGAACAAAAAAGTAGGAATTAAGCGAAAACGCCGTTCGAAATAAGCACCTTATAAATACATTAAAACATAGCGGGACAACCAAAATTTTCAAATATGTTTGAATTAACCGGAAGTACGAAATATCCGAGTTTGAATTATCGTGAGCCTATTGTATCAATCACTTTCCGCAGCAACTTTGCGCTTAGAGTCGCAATGAAGTGATTTTTAGGCTAAATTCATTTTTTCGGACCGCTCGATTATTCTGAGTTTTGCGCGATCTCCATCGAGTCCTAAATATTGGTCGGTGACTGTAAAACTTAAACACAATGGTTACACACCACAAGTCCCGGGGACCATGACATCAATGAGCTGGCTTTCAGCCTTGTCCAAGGCAGCAACGGAACACTATGGGCGGGACCCTGGGTCACTGCACCGGCCGGCTCATGGATACCGTCCTGTACCCTGCACGGCACTGCGTGTGGCTTAACTGGCCAAGCAGAGGGTCATGGCATGACTTCTATGAGGCGCCGCTAGCCATTGTAAGTATATTTTGGACATTCATGTCTGGTGATGTACTTTTGTGCTCCGCAGCAGAACACATTTGGTGGCGGTTCAGTCTTGCCAATTAGGCCATTTTGAAACAGAACACAATTAGTGGCGGCTCGGTTTAGGTTTCTTGGCTTGGCGATCTTGCATCAGTGTCTAGACTCGGCAGAACTCTTTGTGTACTTCCTTGTCAGGGCTAGTGTAATTTCTGCAATGCTGTCGAAGCAACTTCTGCACGCGTATAAGATGCAAGACGAAGCCACATGCTCGTGCCCAGTGTACGACTACATGTACGCATAGGCACTCCTGCCCATGCGTTCCTACTCGCAAAAGGGGAGTGAGTTCGTTTCGGCCGACACTCCACGAGTTCATTTCGGCGTTTCCACTCCACGCGTCCATGCACTCGCTGCACCTTGAGAATCAAGTGTGCACCACAATGCACTCCCGTCATGCATCACTCAGGAGAGGATCAAGAGCAGACAACTGGGGGTTTTTCCGCCATAAAAGACGGGAGAACCGAGAAAAAAAAAAGCACGTCCCACGAGCGACAAATTCGGACGCGAGCTGTGCTATTTATTCTGCGAAGCAAGCAACCGACAACCTGTGCTTCATTTGCAAGTTTTCAGTCATTTTGTTGCCGCACAGACGTTGAAATGCACCAGTGGATAAAAAAAGGTTCAGAACAAACGTCAGCTACCGTGAGATCTCTGTCGCCATCCGTGCGGGGGTGAAAAGTTGGGACGTTAGTTGACAAACCTCGCCCGCCCCCCTGTCCATCACCTGACCTTATTCTGCGAATGTGGCTATACGCGAGGGAGCATGATCATGTGGCAAAAGATACAAGTGCGACTGGCCCAAAGAGCACATAGTTTCCGCAGCACTGTCAGCTTAGGGGTGCACGGAGGATAGTTGTGCGTAGTACTGCAGAAGCCACAGGCCGGAGAGAGCGCGGGGGGGGGGGGGGGGGGGGGAGGAGGAATTAGCAACTTTTGCCCGAATGCTGAGCGACGAGCATAGGGCTAATTTTCTAGAGGAAGAATGGTGACGTGCAGGTACGAAAATAAGGGTACAAGCACTATGAGCAAGAGGAGAGTTCCTCCTTTTCCTCCTCTTGAACTGCTAGCGGTATACTAGCTTTAGGTCGACCCACTAGTCATTCCAACCAGAGCTCTGTGTTCTGATGTCCGCACGCACTCTCGTCTCCTTCTCTCCCTCAGAGTTTTGGTGCATACTCAAGTGCTCTGCATCATGGGCAGATTTTGTTTTGTTGTTTTTTGTTTTTTGTTTTTTTTAAGGGGGGTAATTGTGTTTCTTTTTCAGGTTAGATTTTTCTTAATGAAAAATCGACATACTCCAGTTTTTCGTCGGAAGAAATGATTAGTGTTTGGTGACATAACAAATATCAGGTCAAAAAAACCCATCTGGGCTACATTTTGCCCGTGAAATAGGTATCTCCTTGCTTGTGGAATAGGTATCTCCTTCTCCCCCTCCCCACCCCACCCCACCCAGCCTGACCTATAAATTCGCCCCTGCTCTTCATTGCCCAGCATGTTCAGGTCAGATATTGTTCCTGTTGACATGATGGACTCCTTTGTTCTCTGCATTCATCGTAGGTTTCAAACCGTCCTGAATCATGGACGAAGCCTTGCAAGACTGCACTCTTAGGCCCAGTCCTTTTTGGTGGATCGGGTCTTGCCATGTTCCCCTCTTGTGGGTTCCTGTCGTAATTAAATAAATTGATTTTTTTTTCTGATGACAGTGCATACCTACTGGTGCACGTCACAAGAAAGTGTGGTGAATCCATGCCACGGATTACTGTGAAACATGCGAGAAGGTATTTATTGAAAAGATTAAGCTCCGAAACGTTTGATGGAAATACGATAGATAGGAATTCCCGCTTAATTTTTCTGGCCACTTTAAGCATGCTATGTCCGAAGTATTTCAGCCTATCGTGGCATCGGCTTTTGACCATCAACACTTTCAAGGAAACGCTAACAGCAAGAAGGGTTCCCAAGTCTGTTTTCCGTTTGCATTTAATTACTGAGAAAAGGTTTATGCGGAGCGCAGTTTCGTCTGCCTCTTTTGCAGGGGTTGTGGTGACGTCAAAATGCCAAGCTCTGATTGAAGGATGGTGGGTAGACAGTGTTAGCTGCCTTCAGGTTTATCCACTATCCTTCAATCAAAGCTCGGCATTCTGACATCACCACAACTCCTGCAAAAGAAACGGACAAGCTTGCACTCCACATAGACATTACCAAGCGCATTTCAACACGTATAAATGCTTAAACTATAGACTATTTTGTGACCATGAATTTAATGAGGTTTTGCTGGGGGAAGTATGTTTTGCAGAGCGTTTGCAGTTGCCATACATAAATTTAAAGAAAAAACATTGACTACATTTGTCCTCCGAGTTTTTACAGAACACACATCGCTATCACCATCACTATTTTTATTTTTCCAAGATGGCCGTTTTGTTTCGTGAACGTCCTGTGACTTCGGCGATTTACTTGATTTTCGAACAGCACTGCCCAATCGGTACGTTAATTTTGATGGCTATTTATCTCGTAATATTGTGGGTACCTTGTATTTGTACAGAAAGTAGTATTTAAGGTTCTGATTGTTCGTACAGAGCATTAGCTCGGTGGGTCGTCTCGTGTGTTCTAGATTGCATGTGTTTGCCTTTTGTTCACGTTTCTTTCCCTTCCAAACCCATCACACTCTCTTGTTCATTTTCCTGTTTTCAGTACCTAAACGTTTGCTAACGACAATCAGGTTTCGTATGAATCTGGGAACATAGAAAGTGCCCACGCAGCTCTACCTGTACTGTTCTCTTTATGTTGCGATATTGCAAGATAGGCTTTTACTGTTTTGGAAATATTCTTTAACTTACGGCGTTCTAAGATATCACCAGGAAGCCGAGCTATGCTCGTAAAGAACATGTGGTTAAGCAGGGGTGGATAGTACTTGTGTTGAGATGTTTTACTTCCGCATGTCCGGAAAGAATCCTCGGGGGCAGCTGTCAACAATCTAGTGACGAGCCGAAGCGGGACGGTAATGTTGGAGATATTAAACAGAATAGTACCCCGTGTTAAATATTTATTTGTTTGCTTGTCTGCTAGGCATCACTGAGGTTCTTTGTCTGACTTTGGGACTTTATTTTATGCTTATAGAATGTGCTGCACCTACAACTGCTGCTCAGTTGCACTCTGCAGGGGTCTACGACAGTTGACGCAACACCATTTCATAGAAGTATATTTTCGAGAACGGGCACATTTTATCGAAGCTCAGTTTACAGCAACATCAATTATTGAAAAATGATTGTCATTTAGTGAATCTATTCGATTGGCATAAGCAAATCTGGAAGCACCTAAATGCTAGCGCGATTCACTGATTCATGTTTGACTATGCTTTGAGCACTTCCTGTTTTCTCTTAGGCCGCAAACCAGGCAGAACGTAAAAGTATTCTTGCAAAAACAGCAGGGTGGTGACATGCACAAAAATATGTCTATCCTACTCTGAATGTGCTGGCCACCCAAGCGAGTGATTCGCTGACTGGATCGGCCTCACTGTCGGCCAAGGCAGAGCAAGCAGTCAAGTTCGGTTAATTGTGTTTTCCTGAAAACAAATTTTCTAAACAGAAGTTGTTTGCCATTTTCTCTAAACTAAGTGTCTTTTTGAAAGGATTCAATAAAATGGGGGTTTCTAAACCGGTGCTTGAGAAAATAGGTGCCTCCGCTCAGACCCTACACGCCAATGTTCTTAGATCTATACTCTGTTTCACCTTATGATGTACCGCAGGAAAGGCTACAAGCGCGAGCTCCTTGCTCTGGGGCACACCTCGGCGGCACAAGCTCTCGTGACTTAAAAGCGGCTGCCAACGCTATGAGCTCGCGCTTCTAGCCTTCGCTGCGGTGCAACATAAGGTGAAACGAAGTATATCAGTTGACAAGCTCCACAGAAAAGCAGAGGTTCAAAAACAGTTCTCTGTTGCTGGCACGCAAGCAGGTAAAGGAAGATAACGTCCCCAGCGCCACAGCGTCAATGCTTCCACGGTCAACAAAAAAACATTTTTTGAACGACGCTCTTTTTGTATTAAGTATTGTGAAGACCTTATGTTTACTGTAAAAACCACAATAAAATCACTTTCCACCGCAAGTAATGTGCCTCCAACGTTCCACCGGATCTGTCTATAGTACAGGCCGATAGTGTAGCAGGTGCCATTGAGCGAATGCGCCGCAAAAAAGCGTCTGGCGTTTTCCGAACTTTGTCAACTGACCTAGATCTAACAAACATATGTACACACATTGCTACAATTTCCAAGCGGGTCCAGATATTGTTGGAGATCTGCTGTGTTTGCTGAGAAATGTTTTTACAATATTGACACTTTGGTCAATGCAAGCGCATCTTTTTTTCAGTAATATTGACTAAAATTTCAGCAATCAAGGAAGTTAACACCGAAATGTTGAAAGCAATAAAGAAATTAAAGCTAGACTGTTCTTGGGTGCAGATTTTATATCTTGTTTTATTGTTAAGAACAGCACTGATTGTTTTTGCCCCATCATTCAAGCATGCATATCACCCGAGAAATCGTGATCTTCCATTGTTGTGGAGGAAGTCTACTGTATCACCACTGAAGGAGGCTGGTGACATGTCTAGGGTAGACAATCATTTCCAAATTTCCCTACTGTATGCTCGTTTGAAAGTGTGAGATATTTATACAGACATGGGTCTTTTTACTCGTTATAAACAGCCCCAAGGAACTCAATTCTTTTTAGAAAGTCGCTCAGTAGAAATTAGTCTGTACACTTGACTACACGGTGCCATTTCTTTTTTAAAGGAAGCAGGTCGATACTATTTATTTCGATTTATAACAAGCTTTTGATAAGATCAACCACAATTTGCTTTTGTAAAAACCTTTATTGCAGGGTGTAGAATTGCCACATTTAAAATGGTTTAATAACTCTAGAAACTCGCAAGATGAAGACAGCAGGGAGAAGCTTCAGTTGCCCTCGCTCCAGCACGAGCTTCCTACCTTTGGCAATGCTTCAAGCCCGGGCATTTGTAAGACACGCCCAAACGTTCTCATTCCGTTATCGACTATATCTAAAATCGCCTAAATCGTGTTCGGGTGTTGAATAGACTATTGTATGTTTTTCTACCGACCTGGGGTGTGCCTGGAGGACTAAATGTAGGACAAGAATGGCAGGGAGGAGCCTCCTACATTCGGCAATGCTTTAGCATCTTGCGGGCCTCCGCAATGCACGCGCGGAAAGAGCATGAGAAAAGGCGACAAGTGTTTGCGGGAGGCTGGGCGCTAAGAGATGCCCTGCGTTTCTCATCTTGTCGGCGACTATTAGCACCGAGATGTTCTGGTGACATTTTTTTTCGTTCACAACATCAGAGGCAGTTTGATACTTCAGCGCCATGTTCCAGGTAAGAAAAAAACGCCTTTCATGCAAGGCTTGTCAATATATTAGGTGCTGGAAAATATCGGCCATCCACATGCAGTCCTTATTGAGAACTCTACTCTATGTTCATGTCCTGCGGCCGCAAAAGAGTGCAAGCATGCACCTGATCTCGCCACACCAGTCTCCTCCTGCACAAAAACTTCTCGTGCTATGTGGCATCAAGAGCAGAGACCTGCCATTAAAAAAAAAAATACTAATTTGTAGTTTCTTCGCTGGACGTAACGTCACGACAACTAACGGCAGCGATTGGCTGGCGGAGTGATGTAGATTCTTTTGGGGGGAATTTGCCACTGAATTCATAACCTGTCATCAAATGTAGTTTCGAAACATGGCAGATATAATCAGGCCAGTTTCCCTCCACAATGCTGCCACCTAGTCTGTCGCACAAATTATTTCCGTTGCTAAGGGGCAATTGGGGCTTTACGTAACCATAGGCTGGACGTACGTGGAGGAAAAATAACATGAATGACCGACCACATCAATGACTCTTCCAACCTATTTCAAAGAAAATCCGACAAGTCAACATTTTTTCCCCCATTTTTAGTGGCTGCCGTATAACATTGAAATATATAAGTAACAACTAAAATGAAACTAAAGAAAACTTGTACATAACGTACGGTGTACATAAACTCTATAGATATAATACCAGTCCCAATTGTTTACTAAAGAGGCCGGTCTTCTCAGAAAACCCCCTCTCTCACTCGAGTCCGTATTCTAATTATTGAATCTTAAAAAGAAGTTGCCCCGAAAAAGCTGCAGAAAATGCACAAAACAAAATGACAGCGCCTAAAAAGGTCACACCTGCATTTCGAGCTACATGCAGTGCAGGATGCAGAACGGTACCCATGGGCTAGCTGCAGCTGTAACACAGTGCTTGTAGTATTTCGCAGCTGCCTGGAAGGGAGGGAGGCCACCTGCTTTATGCCGTGGTACCGGGAAAAGCAATACCGTAGAGCCACAGGTGTCGAGCAGCTTGAGTATTTCTGTGCATCCACGAAGCAATTCTGGGACAGCAACGACAGAAAACGTCAGTGACACAGTGAACAAAAAAAAAAAGACCAAAAGAGTAGGCATGCAGGCGAGCGTGAATTGTGAACACAGCTAAAACCCAAGGAACAAGTAAGCAGAAAGAGGGCACATGAAGAGGCCTTTCGACGACTTCCTTGCATGTCGGGTTTGAGTCTCGTACGGGGTAGTAAAAAGCAACAATACTGGTTCCAGCCTTTCCTGCATCAAGAAGCCTCGGAACAAAGAAATCCTACTGGTCATTCATCTTGTTTTTTTCTTCTCTGGCGGGTTACAGTGCACGCTGCGGCAGCAAACTGCCTCGAAGGGGCTCAACTCACACTTTTAAGAGAATGATTGGCGAGCAACTTCTCCATTGTGTACTACGTGCACTTTATGTTTTAAAGGGGTACTCCGGCATTTTCTTCATTGTCCCCAATTTGCCTGAAACCTTGCTAAACACACCAACAAACATCACTGAAATAGTAACCCAAATATTTGGCCAAAATAACCTTTTTCGCGAAATTATAGAATTTACGATTTTGGTCATCGTCGTGTTTTTCAGAGTGAAAAACTCTACTGGCAACATTGAAATAGTGACGTCATGGGAAGGCAGTGGTTCACTCTTTGGGCTGTAGACTTTGTTCTCAACTGATCACAAACAGTTTCATGGTGTCAAAAGAATGCTTTGGAAGGTCACTCCAGCTCCGGCGCAGCAGCACGAAACAAATGCTCGGCATAGTTCATTTCTAGACAGCCCGCTCGAAGTGCAAGCCTGCCATCCCGTGATGCAGGCACGTAGCCTTGGCGGGGGGGGGCATGGGTTCCCCCCCCCCCCGAAACCTTCCATTTCGCTGGGACCTCCTCTCTCCCCTCCCCCTCATACAGCATTTTGTAATAGGCAGCCCCCCCCCCCCCCCCCGCCCCCGAAACAAAATCCTGGCTACGTGCGTGACGTCACGGCAATGAAAAGCTCAGGTATATTTGAATCTTGGTTTTGGCGTCGTTTTCATTTGCCGATTTCACAATAACTATTTTAAATTTCGCGATAGTAAATAGCATACCGGAAAGAGTAAAAGATTGCAATTTTGAAAATATAGTTAGGTGGGGTTGCTCACAAAATCGCTTAAGCAGGTCTCTTTTCTACGAACACGATAGTGGTAGGAACGTTACTTGTGTCGAGCTAGAGAAGTCATGTTTGGGGCTACGCCAGCTACGTCCACACTGGCTTTCATGGTGGTTATGTGCAATGCAGACAGCTTTCACTATTTCAACCGAGTGCCTAAGCAAACACAGAAGCAGCCACATAAGACAATCAGGGGAAGACGCCGAGTTGTACAGGCTAAGGGGAAAGGACATAGTGCTGCGAGCTATCTAGTCCAGGCTATTCCTCTGAGAAATGCAGTCAGTGGAAATGTAGGCCAGATATTCCCGCCATTAATTTAGGTAACAAATGCAATCATTACACTATTTTGCATATTTCTCTACTGCAATGCTAGTCACTCGCAACGAAAAAAACACCACAAACTAAAAGGAAGTCTGGTTGCATTGTTAGCACGGACATCAAGTCCATTAGGAAAGGCCACCTGTGTCATTCACCTGTTCATAAGCGAGCTGGAGTTCATCAAAGCACAACCGAGAATCTCTCGGAAGTATTTGGTTCCTTGTCAGCATTTATTGAATGAAAACACAGTGCAGTGGTGATTACCATCAGTACAACCTTGCCACTGGCACTGCTGTCCCTCCGGTGGCACATGCACGACATGGCCTGCAAGCCACATATATCCCTAAAAGAAAGCTGCATAGGATGCACTTACCGTGGCTAGCGTCGCCACCCAGAGAGCTTGCACAGTCCTCTGCATGGCACGCAGTGCTGTTCAGAACAGAGCGGCACTGGCAAGCCAGTTGCCGCGAAGGCTTGTAGTGTCTTGCTGCTGCCTTGGAAAAGCTGCAAGTCACCTCCTTCACGCCTTGTGGTACCCATCAGCTTCAAAAGAAACGCTGAAGAATCGCGACCAGCTATAACCTGTCGCACAAGGGAGAAAAAGGTGTGAATGTGCAGACCTTTATCTGTTTGCTTTTGTCTCGCGTCTGAGTTTTGTTTGAGAAGAAAACAACAATGACACTTCTTTCACAGTAATAGGCAAAAGAAACGAGAACGGCTCGGTTATTAATAAGTTGTGTGCAGCAAAGGCACGGGTGCGAGGGCGTAGCTCCGCAGAATGTTCTTTTTGCACGGGTGCTCGTGCAAAAAGGGTGCTTTTTACTGTCATGTGTTCGGGCTGTGCCTTTGCTGCACACAACCTATGTTACAGAGTGTATAGCACGCCTTCGAGAGCACTCGCGTACGGCGAGAAATCCATGATATACAGGGTACGATCGCAGGAAACCTCGCAGGGGTGCAGGAAGCTGCGAGTGCACCAGAATGTGAAACTAGAGGTGGCGATAGCATTTCATAGTTTGAGAATATGACGTTACTTGGGTCAAAGTATAGAAACGAAAAACGTAACTTCCTTACCGGCTGATGATAAAGGCCATCGGTGCACGACCAACTATTTGTTGTGATCGGGGCATTCGATCGGACGCGGGTTGGTAAAGATTTGAAAAACACGAAAGAATAAAACATGTAGGGACGAAGACAGACAGCGCAGTTTCTTGTTGACATGAGATGTAAGATCAAACACATTATTCTGTCGGATCAAATGGTTTTGTTGAATTAGGTTTAGCTCGCAAGGGTCAGCCGGCAGGTTCTTCGACGGGCTTTCAGCTTTCTGCGATGCGTGTTTTAATCGTGAGCGCAGGCTCGAACACTGTAGGCAGCGACGCCAAGTAGATTTGAAACGAACAAAGAGCTCGGACGCGTGGAACGAACACATAGAGATCACATCACAGAAAATGCAATATACTCACCTTTCGTTGGACGACGGTTCGCAAGGCACGATGTTTCTCCGGGCGTTTAACAGGGCCAAGGAGACCACGTCTATTTCCATGCTCCTATTGGTCATGGCGTCACCAAATTTCATCCAATAAAGTGCGCGCCGAAATTTTCTCTAGCCGCCGGTCTTTCCTAGCGGTCTAACGTTCAAGAACGGCTATTTCCATGCGTTGTGTACTCGATGTTTTTAACTGCAGGGCATTTTAAAGTGGAAATCAAGAAGAAAATAAAACAGCATGATCTCCTTAGCTTTGCTAAACCAGATTAACCGCACCTTCTGGCAACGATATGCCTTTGGCGATTCCATCCACTGCCGAGCGTGAGAGACGGAGCTTGCGTACTCTCTCGCGAGCTGAAACGAAAACGGCGTCAACCAAAAATGGGAACGAATATAACGAAACAAACAAAATATCTCCCCAATAAACGACTTACGTCAGTAGAGATCGTATAACATAGGTTAAATTGGAATGCCTTCATGCACACGTGCGTTTGTAGAGTTATGACATCTCCGCAAATTTGCCGCCAAACATTTTTATTTAATGCACTCACTGTTGTTTTTTCGAATGCCAGCAATTTATTTATATGTTTGTTCTTTCACATGCTAATGACAGGCGTTGCAGCACTCGGTGTCTTCATCCTGAGACACGCAAGCACCGAGGAACTTTTAATTGAATAAACAAACCTCCTATTTCATTCACTTCCTTAGGGCACCAAAGTCGTTTCATGTCAAACAGTTGCCACCGTACCGAGTACAGCCTACCCCTATTTTTTTCTTCTAATATATATACTGTTTTCAGTGGCGTACCAACTTGTTTTTGAGTGAGGGGGCAAACCAGACCCCCCCTCTCCCCCCCAGGGTCGGGGGCGGTGCCGTTGGTATCCCTCGGGCGCCGCCGGCCAGTGTCCGCCGCGCCCAGCGGCGGCTGTTTCAGGGGGGACAAAACACATGCCTTGCCCCCCCCCCCCCCCCCTCTGAGAACTGGGGAACAAGCGCCCCCCTTGCCCCCCCCCCCCCCCCGGTTGGTACGCCATGACTGCTATTATTTATAAATACTGTTTTAGCACGTCGTTGACAGCAAAATAAAATAACTGCAGCCCCGCCAATCTCTCCGCCTTTTTTCGCGATTCGTTGTACGCGCCGTTGCAAGGATAAACCAGAAAACGAAAGAAGCAGTAAGTAGAAATAGCAGTCAGTCTCCTGCATTGGCGACACATGCAAGCTATGTATAGTATTTATACTTCGTTTCATCTTGTGTTGAACCACAGTGGAAGGTTAGGAGCCTCTACAGACAATTAAGCGCAAGTCAGAAGTAACGTCACCAGGTTCTTTGGGCGTGTATCAGTGCGTGACGTCACCTCTGAACTGGTGCTTGATTGGCTATGAGGCCCCCCAGCCTTCCGATGCGAAAGGCTAAACGTCATCCCCGCTCGAGGTAACGTGAGCTGCGTCGTCGGTGCCTGTTCTTCCTTTGACTCCACGGGGCTTACAGATTCTCCGAGACGGAGAGGGGCCCGCAGACTGGAGGGTGCCCCAAACAAAGGCACTCTACTTGGGCTTTGGGGTACTCTTCTTTCCCGCGTTCTCTTCTTCTTTTTTTTTCAGTTTGGAAAAAAGGGCAATAGGCCATTTTCGTTTCTTTCTTCTTATGTGTGCGTGTGGGTCCATAGAACGGCTGCTTCTTACAGCATAAAGAAAAAAAAAAGAAAGAAACGCACGAGAAGAATGAGTTCAAGAAACTTAGTCGGCAACTTGGACTCCGTTCTGTAAATGCTCGATTGGAGTTTCTGAACCACCTCCTTCTCCTCACAGAGATCTGGCGTAGTCTCCCATTCTTGCGGAGAAATCCCTTTTGTAGGAATACACTATTGCTTCGCCGAAAGTCACAAGTTGCAGATGTTTTACAACACGCTTTCTAACACATCGCTTGCCCAAACATCCGCAGTTGTCATATTAGTTCCCCATTAGAGGGGGCTAACTCTCGTGTTAGTCGTTGATCACAACGTCCATTGGGACGCCCTCGTTAGGAAAAATCTTTTTTATTTGTGTAGATCACAATCTGCGCCCGTCCGGCCAAATTGGGGTACGCTCACAGCACACGCACAACAAAAGGGGGCCCCCTCGCAGGTGCCCTTATCTACAGATCTCACCCCTCCCTGAACCGGTCCCTTCGGCGGAGGCGCCGGGCGATCAGAGAGAATGTTTAGCCTTGCGATAAACTGTTCCAATGTCACGCACAGAGACGGCCCCAGAAATACTTGCATGACAGACCGGCCAGCCCCCCCCCCCCCCCCCCCCGCTTTTTCACCTTCTATTTTTTTATGCACCTCACATTCGTTTTCTCTTTTTTTCTTTTTTTTTTGCGTATGTGTTATTGGAATGTTTTGTATCCTAGCAATCGTCAAACATCAAAACGCAACTAAGTCAGAAACCAGCTGCACTCTCGTGGGCACGTAAGCAACAATACGTGTCCCAATCCGATGTCCTTTCAAGCCTTTCGCCTGCGTGCACTGCGAACAAACGCAAGGAAATGAGACGTCGTTTCCTCATAACTTGGCAAATGGAGAAAGCTAAAGCTCGTGAGCCAATGAGAGTGTTGAAGCGAGGCAAGTGACAACGTACGGTGGTGGGTACTGCCAGGGGGGTAAAGGTGGGTGAGGAGGAGTGGCAAATCCCGTGCGCCGACATCCTGGGTCCCGAGTGAAAGATCGCGAAAGAGAGCGACAGAACACGAGAGAAAGAAACCAATGTTGCCAGCTGAAGGACGACAGTCGCAATGGTAATCGTGAAGACTGAAAACTCAGCAATATAAACAGTGATAATTTAACGTCGTAAACTAAATTCTGAGCTATTCACAGGCTTATAAAAAGCAGTATACTCATTACGCTGCATTAACTTTCCTTCTGTCGAAATCTCAGAAATCTGGTGATTGCGCGGTTTTGTATTCCTGGGGCGCGGCTGGCGCGGCCACCCGCGAAGCCGGTTATCTGGTTTAGTTTAGTGTTGACGGGAGGCCGTACATCTGCGCGCTATGCAAAAAGAAAGCTTCGAAAGGAACGCGAATATCTTGCCACCGGTAAGTTCGTGGATTGTTGAAGTTCATGAAACTGCTCTGATGATATAATTATATTCGTGAAATCGAAGGCAGTTGGTAACCATGTGTGGGACCCCGAGGGTCTGCCTGCATGCTCCGCCACTTGCGGCAGCCAGAATGCATGGAAAAATGGCGGACCTTTTCCTCTAGAGTTAGTATGTATGATCTCTATGAGTACTGCTTCTAAAATAGCTGTCACGTGCTTTGCTCCGCGACTGTGATTCCCTCACAGCAGCTCTGACCTTTGAGGTTTGCCAAATTACGGTGAAACGGAGTATAGACAAAACAGACAGGAAACGAGCTGCCAGCATGCGCTAGTCAAACTTCCAACAAAAAGTATTCGTTTCTCCCCAAGCTGGACGACATTTATCGTGCATCTTTAGAGCTGCGAAGCTCAAAATCACGCGTACTCAATAAGATTTTTTCTCTCGCGTGTTTGTGATTTTTACAAGTCCCTGCAAGCAAAAAAGCAAAAAAAAAATATATGGTGAAGTCACTTCGAGGGAGTACCGATAACTGCGAGCCACGAACATGAAGGATTCGCTAACATCCGTCAGGAGTGCGAACGGTAAATCGTCACGCAAACATATTCTCACAAGCTGCAAATATTTATTTGGCTTAGCAAGTAGATGATACTAACGCCATGTGATTATTATATACAAGACACCATTTCTCGTTTCTTCAAGGCCATTTCCCTAGTCCTGAACGGTCGAGGCTACGGGCCGCGGCTGCACGACCACGCCCCTGCCCTCGCCCACGGAGCTGCGTGGGCGAGGGCAAAAAGCCGTGCCCTCGATAGACTGCGGAGCCACGTTGTGTCGTCTGCTACTGTACCGCCAACGGGAGACCGATAGCTCTGTGTGTTCCACAGATGCGTGTTGCGGTATAACTCTGTACGTCAGTCCTGGAGGAAGATAAAAAAATAGGCTCTGTGACTCCCTCCTAAGCTAGCAGAAGCGAACAGAAGTATACTGTTTTGGACTGAAAGGTTTCCGAAATAGTGACCAGGCATTGGAAAAGCATATGTCACAGAACTTGGTTTGTGAAATGGCGTTATTTTTTCGAGCGAGAAATCACCTGCTCACCACTGGGACAACGAAAGCGTCACTATTTATTGCGTCTGGTGTATTTGCGCTCATGAAGACAAATCTGAACACTTCATTCTCCCAACGGCCTATGTCGAATAACAAATCCTTTTTTGAACATGTATGCACAAATAACTCATTTATTGCAACACTTGAATTAAACGAAGTCAAACCGTATTTGAGATTAGATCTTGATGTCTATATACACCTTTTCTACGTGGGCGCCGCCATCTTCAATTCTGGCACTTCCGGTATGCGTGAAAACGTCGCTTTCTTCTCCCCTCGACAGTAGAATGTGTTAATATTTTAATTGCAACCGTCAGTCGTTCTTGTAATGACCCTTCTATACTTTTTACTTGTTCGGGGTTGTAATCTCTTGCTTTTTTTTTTTTTTTCGGAACGCATACCGGATATGGGGACGACGTGGCTGGGTGCGAATCTAAACGGAAAAGGTGTATACCAACTACATTCATATTTTTTAGGGCTTCATTGAACAATAACTTCAACGATAGTTAATGGAACACGATGGCTCGATCTCACCAAAAACCCCAACGTGCGAAGCTTCCACAGACGGTCACTTACGAGTATTCTCAATGTGGGACTTCAGAAGGTTTCGCTTGCCATGGGGAGCTTGCTTTCGACTACAGCACTGCACGGGCCCGGGAACCGCGCTGCTGTGGGAAGAGGTTGACTCACAAGATGACGTGTTACGAGATCACGTAAGATGACCTGTCACGTGATCACATAAGATTACATAATTGGGGTGACGCATAAGGTGACGTGTCACGTGATCACGTAAGATGACGATTTCGTGTAACGTGATCACGTAAGATGAGGTCATTTCGTGTAACGGGATCACGTAAGATGACGTGTTTGTGTCACGTGATCACATAAGATAACGTCCTTCCGTATCACGTGCTCACGTAAGATGACGTTTTCGTGTCACGTTATCACGTAGGATTACATGATTTCGTGTTACGTGACAAAAAGGGGGTGAGGAACAACTAACGCTCACGCATTTCCATCGGATGAATCCCATTGATCGCTCCACTCCAATTATTTTTTTCGCTTTTCGTTTGTTTTTGATTTTGCTTACGCGGTTGGGAGCGATTGAAGGCACGTTCACACATTTGCGTGTGACTGCGACTGCAACCACTTGGGCCGGCTTACGACCAGAGGTTGCTATGGCTACAGTTGCGTCGAGCATAGACATGCCTGAGCTTGAAAGGCACGCGTCGTACTCGAGCGGAACCGAACGCAACTGTGTGAACCTTGCATTTTATTGTCGTGCAGCACTACACGCTGATTCAAGATTTCGGGCAGTGACGTAAACATGTGTTGGTACCCAAAGTGTGTCCAAGGGGCACAGTGGCGATTTATTGAGAAATCGTATTGAAGGCGCGCGACCGTTCGCTGGTTACCCGCCGTTAGACTCACTTTTTATTCTAATCATTTTGGCAATGACTTATTTGTTTCAACACATGACATGGCGGACGTGCAACTGAACGGGGCATGGTCACAGCTTTCCTGCGCGGACTGAAATTGCCCAATGTCGACGACGCGACGACCTTCTAACACGGATGTGGTTGCTTGCGCGTCACCCGGTGGTTTTGCGTTACCCAAAGCTTCGACAGCTCCAGCATTTACAAGGAAGCTCCTTCTCCTGAGCTCTCGAAAGAACTGACTTCGGCCGCTACGGAACATACCCATTCTCCCTCACCAAGGCGCCTGGAGGCTAAGTCTTCCGCAGACACCGCTTCAGCAATGCCGTCGTTGCTCCCGGACACGGAACTATGTGGGCTACCAAACCAGCGCTCAAAATCATCGACCTCATCAACCGAGTCTTCCACGAGGACACCCTTACATGGAAACCCTTTCGGGCGCGTTTGCTTGCCATAGGACGGTCTTCGACCCATAGCTCCAAGGGGAATTTGCCACGTGCGAAAACACGGAGGCCTATCCACCAAAGAACCAGGAAAGCGAGACAGGCACACTGACGCCTCGGCGTGCAGAACGAAACAGGATACGGGCGCGGCTGGCGCGGCGCCGCCGCGGAAGAAAACCTTGCACAGTGCCGATTGTGCCGATCGCCGAACGAACGACTTCGTGGACAGCGAGCGCCACCTCGCGGGAGAGAGAGATACCTTAAAAACAATGAAAACAAGCACCGACACCTTGGTTCTTTATATTCGCTGTAGTTACGGAACAGATCGACTTACATGAATAAGTTCGATATCATTCGATTCCGTAATAAATTTAGAAGACATTCAATGAATTTGTTTCTGTTTGCATTTAAATAATTTTGTAAATTCGCTCCGAACGTAAGAGTGCCGAAGTAGCCGATTTTGACAATTTTATTAATTTTTTTAAGAATATAATTAAATTTATAATAAAACATTTATTCCATTTAATGTCTCGAAAATGCCTCAATGTATTTAAAGCCGGAATTCGCAAGAAGATTCGCGCAGCCGTTATTATTTGACAATTTTTCGAAGATGGAGAAAAACCTCATGTATTTCTAAGGGGCTCTCTTCTGAGAGGATAAGCCTAGGATAAGCCAGATTTTACTATCTAAGTTCATTTACTATTTCTAGCGAAATAGTAAATGAACTTAGAGAAGGTTTTCAGAATGCTGTCACTGCAATATCTATGGACGTTGAGGACTTATATTATTCCGTTCCTCACGATGGACTTCTCAAGGCTGTTCGGGATAAGATCAACGAGTCTGGAGAAATTAGATTTCAAAGTTCCGCGGGCGTTAGCAGCGATCATTTTTTGGAGTAGCTAGTCTTTTATCTTCAGTCGACTGCCGTCAGTTTTGACGAGCGATATTTCGTACAAAAGTCTGGTGTGTGCATCGGGTCGACAGTTGCCCCTGTTTTGTGTAACATTTTTTGGCATCAGTGGACCGACAAATTTCAGATAGGCTTGCAGATTTACATGTGTTAAAGACGTATAGATACGTAGATGACTATTTTTTAATTTTAGATACAGACTCGGGTTTGGAAAAAATGATTGAGAAGATTGTCGGATTGTTTAGGGAGGTGTCAGGCGGACTTAATTTTACCTGGGAATTGCCTGTGAATAACTGTAGTCAGTTTTTAGACATTTTGATCCTTTTCTCTGAAGAACATGTCTGTTGGCAGTATTGTCCGCGCACTAAGAAAAGCCTGGTTTTGTTTGAAAGTGCTCACTCTAAACTGGTAAAGAGGGGTATAGCCTTGACATGTCTAAGTGCGGCTCTGGAAAAAAGTCGCAATCACCAGATGAAAATCAGTTTTGAACGACAATCAAAAAGGTTAAGAGACGCGGGGTACCCCCCTAACCTAATCTCTAGTTGTTGTGAGAGCCTTCTTCAAAAGCTAAAAAGAAGAAAAAAAAGGCAGCGAGGCAAGTAAAGAAAGGAAACGAGTGCAAGTCATTCCGTACATGCATACAGTGTCTCACAATCTAAAAAAGGTAGCTGGTAGATACGACATTAACCTGGTTTTTTCGGCACCGTGTAAACTTGCCAGGATATGTCCGATGTTGACAAGGCAGAAAAAAGCACCGTGCTCCAAGAAACACGCGGTGCAATATACTGCGTGCGTCACCAACGTGGTGTACGAGATTCCGTTTAGTTGTGGCAGAGTCTACATTGGGCAGACTGGGCGCTGCTTCAATGACAGAGCACGAGAACATAATTTTTGTGTGCGCAACAACGCGGGGAGCCATCTCGCTGACCATTGTAGGCGATGTGGGTGTAAACCTGACCTGACTGGCACAAAGTTTCTAAGAAAGGCAAAGCAAAAACGGAAAGAGAAATTATAGAGGAATTCTACATAAAAAAGAAAGAAAACAATTGCGTCAGCGCTCCGTCTTTGTATTTGCTTCAAAGTGAGATGGTTTTTCTGGAAGGTTGGCTCTGATTGTGGTGATTGAATCCGATGTGGTTTGGGCAATGTGTATATATAGGTGACAATGGTCCTTAATAAAAACCAGTTGAGAGTGAAGCGCCTGTCCTGTCGTCCGTGTTTCTTTTTGTCCTCGTTTGTTCGCGCTTTTTAACCTTTTATTCAGTAATGGACCAACTAGCCCAAACCCAAGTTTAATGATTTACATGTTTCCAAAACATTCAGCGTCCTCGAAACGCCAGCCTATCACGCTCAAACCTGCCTCAAATGGGGAACGATGGAAAAGATAAATGTGTACCAGGCGCGGGCATCTTAGTGGATCTCTGTTTTCGTAGAAAGCGCTCAAATTATTGTGTGCCTAACTCGCAGGATATGATGGCCAACGAAATGTGGATGAAATTTGTATCTACACATCCCAACAACCAGATGAGTTGAAAGGGCAGCAAGGGTGGGTGTTGATATTAGGAAGTTTTAGTAGATCGTTTTCAGCCGTCCGATAATAAATAGCCGATTCACACGACGGACTGATCCGCGGACTGATTGATCACGTGACGAGGCTACAGAGCTTGCCACGTTCGTCTATGCTGGCGCCACCATGTAGTAGGGGAGCTGCGGTGGCTGCGTTTTTGAGGTTTGTACAAGGTGTAACGCATAAGCGGCAGAAATACGGTCGTGAAGAGTCAAGAAAAAAATTGCTCAGTACTGTGTTAATCCACGGAACAGTACTGTCACATTACTATCACAGCGACAGCTGCGGCAAGCCACGGCGAAGTCGCTGGGCATCGGTGTCGAGTTCACGCACCTGCCGTGAGGTGCGTTAAAACTTTTTTTGATTTTAAATAATCGATGAATAAATTTATCACCGACCGATGATCGATCATCGTCGATCATGCGTTATGTCACGCGACCTCTGCGAATTCTTCTATTCCTCCGAAAGGACTTTTCGCTCTTCCCTCGGCTGGCGTCGAACCAGCGACCTGTCGGTCAGTAGTCCGACGCGGTACCTCTCCGCCGCGGATGCAACAATTTTTTTCTCTATTGCAAAGGTGAGTGTATACAAGTCACAAAAACGCACTGCAAGACTTTTACAGGGCATATTAAAAAGCGCGCATTTTGCGAAGCACTTTACAGATGCCGAGCCACTCGTGCTTGAACTCGCGGGCTCAATTAGGCTGAAGAAATAAAAACGCACTTCTTGTCGCATTGACGTCGGCATGGACTGACTGCCGTGCGCGATCGCCATATGCTACAAAGTCTCAACAGAAAAAAACATATCGTATGGGACACCGTCATCGTTAGTCACGTTCAAGAAACGGATGCCTGAAGGGGAATGCTCAATTGCTTTTTCAAAGTGCGCTGGAGCACGTCCCAAAAAACAAACTGCGTCCCAGCAAAAAATGAACACATGTTCGATGGTTTCTGGTTGTTTGCATAAAGACAGTGAACCATGGCAATCTACGCCTCTTTCTTTAAGCCACGCTTTCACGGGCATAGTATTGGTGTGTAGTTTGAAAAAGAATGTCTTTACGGAGGGTGGAACACACATACGCTTAACGCGCTTCAACACATCTTCACCGCCTTTACAAACGACACTCCGATACAGCGGCGTTGGGAAAATACTTATCAACAAATCGCGAGCAAGCTTCTTGTCTGTTTACTTCAGACAGGTACTCAAAAAAAAAAACGGGCAGACAAAAAGTGCAGCGTTTCCACACCTCCTTTTGAAAGCCAACAAGTGTTGCTGGTTCACCGCCATAAGACGATACAAGAAAAGACGGCAAATGGGGTGACAGTTTCGTTTGAATTAGGGAGCCTTCATGTGCGCTTTGCTAGGGTGATGCCACCCTTTGTAATACCACTCGCTGACAAACCAGCAGCCATTTTGGTTCTCGGCGATAATCCGTGTGGCTTATAACCCTCCCGGAAACAAGCACCTTATCTCACAAGTTCGGAGCAGCGTTGTGGAACCCCGGAGGGAGGATTAGCATCTTCCCCCTCGGATGGGATTACCAATGGACACAAAGGCCACTTTCCGGCGCACGGGGAAACAATGAGAGGAACAAAATGGCGGTGGAAGAGGTGGTGGAAAGGAAAACAGGCAGTTGGCATCACTCTATGCGAAGCGCACATGAAGGCACCCGAGTTTGAATGAACGCGCGTATGAAAGGGCGCTCTTGATCGCGCAGAAACATGAAGCGTGACACCAGCTGCCTCACAAACAAATGCGATAGCCCCAATCCTCCGTCGCATACTCGGTGAAAGATTATCTCGCCTCATCGGCTCGACACTTGATCTCCAGATAAAAGTGGCAAAAACACGGTGAAACTTCTGTATGTACATTCAAGCGGGCACAGTGTATCGCTTGCAAAACATACCAGAGCTTCGATACAAGAAAGACATTACAAACCGTCGCACTGGCAAAAAGACAGGTCACGCCTCTTCCACCGAGAAGCGCGCCTGTCCAGGTCGGTTGCGACACCCGACCAATAGGCTTTGTTTACTCGATAGCAGTCAAGTGCCACGCCGAGGTACGTCCAAGGCACACAGTCCCAGCACACGCCCTCAAACATTGAAGGCGTTGTGGCCCACGCGCCATGCCAAAACCCGCGGCACTTGATCCAATTTATAGCAGCACCAGTAGCTTCACAAAAGTTTTCGCTAAAGAAATCACGGCACTGACGCTTCGCTTGTCGGTGCAAAAAACTGCAATGTCATCCGCAAAACTAATAACTTTAGCGTCTTCATTTTCCAAACGGAAGCCCCGACATTCCTTGCTATTCAGAATGCTTAAACACAAAAAGTTCTAAATACATATTGAAAAATAATGGCGACATAGGACAACCCTGCCTTACGGACGTCCGAACATGAATAGGTTCTGTCAATTCTTTGTTGACGATGAGTCTTGTGTACATCCCTGATAGGCCATTTTGGCTCCTTCCAAAATGACATCACCCACGTTGACACGTTTCAAAACATCAAAAAGAACATCGTGCTTAACGATCGAAAGCTTTGTCTAGGTCTAGTTGTAGAGCATGACAACTTGGTCCATGCCACCGTCGCAGGCTTCCAGAACACTACGGTCTACATGAACATTAGTTGTAATTGACCTGCCTTTAATACCGCATGTCTGATGGCCTCCTATAAGCTGGCAGGCTACTCTCTGAAACCGCCGCGATAGAATTTTTGCAAAAAATTTTGTAGTCAATGTTACATAAAGTAAATGGACGAAACCCCGTGACGTAACGCAATTTATCGGCGTCGTCACTCTTAGGAATGAGGACCGTGTATGTTCTCAGGAAAGACGGCGGCAGCCCTTTCCGTTCATACGCAGTTAAAAAAACGTCCAGTAACATCCCGGACACTGCGCTTTTATATTTCTTATAGAACTCTGCGTTTAAACCATCGGGTCCCGGCGTTTTGGAATTTGTCAAATCGTCTATTGCTTTTTCAAACCCCTTGTAAGGTGATTACCTGCGAAAGACTGTCCCGTTCCTCCTCCGCCAGCTCTGGTAGGTAGTCGAGAAGGTTCCCGCACTCTGGGTCCTTCCTCCCCTGAACTTGCGACTCAAAAACTTTCTATAATGCGCAACAAACGCTTGCTTAATGGTACTCGGGTCTCTGCTGCTGACGCAATTTCGCTCAATTTCGCCTATTTCGCCGCGCAGCGCGTATCGTTTCTCGTCGGCTTACGCTCTCTTGGTCGGCTGCTCTCCCAGCAGGTACCTCTCTGACCGAGCACGAACAATGGCTCCACGGTAACGCTCAAGATGCAGCCGGTCAAGTCGGTCCTTAACACTTTCTAAGTCCTTGAGACCCACTCCGGGTGTTTGACGCTCCGATCTCAACAGCGCCTGAAAATTGGCGTTTAAAGTGCGTTCGGCACCGCGCGCCTCGAACGCTAAAACAGACGACCTTTCAATCGCGAGCATTTAACTTCCTGCTTGACGGTTTCCCACATATCAAAAATGTCCCCTTCCTGTTCCCTGAACACACGATTTGAAAATATTT